>JAFBJR010000081.1:954273-1394847 GCA_016785285.1 Brachirus orientalis | reverse complement strand
CTACGTCTCCTTTCATTCTTAACCCCGTCTCCTTTCATTCTACCCCCCCCCCCCCTCCTCACAGGGCCTCTGGTAGTAGCTACCTGCCCCACACACACACACACACACACACACACAGTAGTCCCTGCTGAGCTGTGCAGCTCTGGATAAATACCATCCCTTCAGAGGCTCTGTGTTTGCAGATCGCTGGAGGTATACGCAGCCTGCTGTGAGGCCCAGCCACACTCCCACTGTTCTGCAGGAGCTTTAAGTGAAAGATCATGTGTCCAGCCCTGAATGCTTGACTGAACTTAAATCTTTTGCATGTGTGCCACGACTAAGTGTGCAACGCTGTGCTCTGTGTGGCTCTGACCAACTGCTCGGAGGATTTCGCGTTACAGCAGCTCTTCAGTCTCCTGGTTTTTCATGTGTGACACTGGAAAAAAGTATAATCAAACGCACGGGAGAGTTTCATAGACACATAAGTCCATATAAGGACTGACTAAGTCAAAATAAAATGTCATTATATACTCTAAGGTTGGTACAGGTTGACATGATGTGCTGTGAAAAGCATCATCAATACTGCAGTTTACTCAAATGTACATGTACATTCTAAAAGATTTAAGAAAAAGATGTTTAAAATCATCTTTTTTTTTTGTAAAATTCGTTATTCTTTTTTAACGTGTAATTAAAAATCTGTGTGACAGTGATGTCAGCATGCACCCTGAAACTGAGGAAGCTAAATGGAATCATGAATTTGATTATTTACGCGTGTGGATGCTGTGCAAAGGTTCCATTACCTCATGAGGACCATAATGGACCTCAGTGGACTGATGGACTCTGGAACTATGAGTTAAAACAAGCAAACAAAACCTACTGGTTCGGGATGATGTTGGTTAGTGCATCCTGGAATGCTGCGAGAGAGAGAGAGAGTGAACATTGAGGCGTTACCATTGCTGCGTGCATCTAGTGACCTGCTCAGTTCAAATCCGATGTTACTTAGACTTTGCTTAAGGCAGCGTTCATGCAAACAATTCTTCCAGATAATGCTTAGAAAGGTTTGGGATTCTGGGTTCATGTCTCTTCATTGGGATGTGTTGACAATAAGAAAAAAAATATAATAATAATCAGTACCCTATAAACTTATGTGGTGTTGAACACATAAAGACATTTTGAAGCTTATTCTTTGCATGCCTGCAGTTAATTTTTTTTTTACACTAAAGCTGATGGCTTTATTAAATTGCACTAATAAAGATCATGTATCTATGAACAGGTTTTGTGTGGAGAGTTGGATACTGGGCAACGGAGAAGACAACACCGAGGGTTGCACTGGGCAAGCTAACAGTAAGTTTTCCCTCCTGTAAATCACATTGTACTGTACATCCTGATTGTATAAGCACGTTTGTTTATGTATGTATGAAGAAAAATTAGATTTTGTCTTGAAAGACTTTTCGTAGCAACATACTGTATCTGGCAGACCTAATGTGTTTCGTCAGGGGCCAGCACCAGTCTGGCATTTAGTTTAAGAGCACACAATCAAAAGTAATTCATGCCATA
This sequence comes from Brachirus orientalis, assembly GCA_016785285.1. Taxonomy (NCBI): domain Eukaryota; kingdom Metazoa; phylum Chordata; class Actinopteri; order Pleuronectiformes; family Soleidae; genus Brachirus; species Brachirus orientalis. The sequence goes on along the minus strand of JAFBJR010000081.1, from coordinate 1,393,311 downwards.
AATGTGTTGGCATGCTATGGTACACCGTTAATGATCACCCTGCTGCAGTTCGCTCAAGTCGCGTCAAGGCCAAACAATCATTTCAATCACTTGAGCATATTTTCTCTTTTCAAACCTTGAATGGGAATTTGAATTTCCATGCTCATTTTTTTTTTCTGTAGCTGTGTCTCTTAGTTATTTGTTTAGTCAGTCTGAACAAAAACATTACTTATTCTTGTCATGAATAAATAATATAGGCAATTTGAACTAAAAGTAAATAGGCTGAAATACAACAAAGATGACAGTCATTTCTATCTAATGACTCCTTCCTGAGATTCTAAATAATAATAACTAGAGACTGGTCAATAAGTGAGTGTAATATTAAATAAATCAGCTAAGGCAACAATTTAAACTGTGGCCACATAAAACAGTAAGTTGTGAGTACAATAGGCAGTTATCCAGGAGAGTAGCTTCTGTGTATACAAATCTTTCACAAACAACAGATATAATCGGCTATCACTTTCAGTTTGTTTCCCTTGAAACAGCTAAAACACTTTCACTTAAAAGTAACACAACTTGAGTCAGCTGTAACATTATATAATTAATCCATGGCTTATTGCTGGAAATCAGATCACTACCATTATGTGGACTGCTGTGACAACTTAGCACTCCGCGTAAGACCTCACATTACGTAAAACTGAACCTGTTGATTAAAAGACAACAAATTTGATTTAAAAACAAGGCATTCTATCATACACAGGTTATTGTTTAAGTTATTATTAAATATTGCACCCATGCACCTCCAGCTGAATTGTTCCTGACACAGTGTTATTACTGGACTGGTCTCAGAGCAATAGTTCAGGCTGAAACCAACCAAAGGACTATTTAAGTCCTCTGGTCCAATGTATTTGCAACTAATTGAATATTGATTTCAAGAAGTGGAAAAGTTGTTGATCCTTTCTTTTTTGTTAATCCCAAGGCCTAATGAACTCCTTCTGGTCTATCGTTTTTGAGTTTGAGTCGTGATGTCTCCATAAAACACAGAGCTACTGTTCAACCTACTGGTGTTTGCATTAGCCCATCTTTTGCAGTACCCCAGAGGTCCATTTGGTTCTCAGTAGTAAGAATAAGGCTGGAACCTGAGCCAGGATTGGTCCACTTTCTATTTAGTCTAATCGGGTCCTGTTATGGTCCCATAGTACCACTGATGGTCTTGGGGGAGCTTTCGAAATGCCCCTAAAAATGTACAGTTCTAGTCTTTTCACCGCTGTCACAATTATCCAACTTCTTCAGCCAGTTTACTTTTGTTCATGTTACCCTCATGTGTGTCACCACATGGAGTCATGAAGAAGTGATGCTGAAGAGTCACATTTGCAGGGGAAGCTGTTTAGACCACTGCATTTTTTTTGGATTAAACGTTTGATATGTGGCGCAAGCATAGTGATAATCATATAAATGCCTCTATTGCCCTATTACTAGTGCTTATTTGGCCTTTAGTTGCCGAATCTTTGCCAGAAAGTTTTTATTATGACAGTCTTTTTAAGTGCGGTATTCAACTCTTCTTTAAAGTGACAAATTGTTAAAAAAAAAGAACAAACGTTCACACTGGATGAGCCACAACCCCTTTGTATAAATTGTTGCTCATGCCCATGCAGATTTATTCTGGCAAAAATAAGTCTAGTCTAGTCTACAGCCGGAGGAGTTCTGGTTATACTAAGACGTTTGTTTCTTCCTACACACAGGCAGGACTAATTGCACAGCCAGCCTTCATGTCCCCTTCTCAGCCCCTTAACATACCCCTCACTTTCCCATCCAAAAAAAAACAAAACAAAACTCCAGCATGGTTCCCCACCAAGGATTGTTTTACGCCTAATTTTGTTAAACTTAATGAGATTTCACTAATTAAATCTCCTTCTGGTTAGAGATCCCCCCCCCCACACTCCCTCCTACTTTCAGCTCATGGAGCAATTGCTTGTAGGCCAATTTTAGACAAATAAACTTTTTTCTACAAAGATCAGGGACTGTGGGTTGCACAAGGTCAGGCCTGTGTTACTCCGCAAGAGTTCCAATTTCGTGCCACGATGCTTCGCTGCATCTGTGATAGCCAATGCAGTAGGTGTTCAAATCTGATTTGGTGTGTGGGGGAAGGAAGTAGTTGTCGACTTCATCTTGATGCCCCTGTGACATAAAGCTGAAGTGCTACAGTGTCTGTTAAAAATGTGAAAAATTGCATACAGCCGTGGCCAAAAGTTTTGAGAATGACACAAGTTTTGCTGCTTCGGTGTTTTTAGATCTTTTTGTCAGATCTTACTATAATATACTGAAGTATAATTACAAGCATTTCATAAGGGTCAAAGGCTTTTATTGACAATTACATTAAGTTTATGCAGAGTCAATATTTGCTGCACCCTTGTTTTTCAAGACCTCTACATTTTGCCCTGGCATGCTGTCAAATAACTTCTGGGCCACATCCTGACTGATGGCAGCCCATTCTTGCATAATCAGTGCTTGGAGTTTGTCAGAATTTGTGGGTTTTTGTTTGTCCACCCAATTAATATTTGTCTCATTCTCAAAACTTTTGGCCACGGCTGTAGTCCTTTACTCGGGTTTAAGGGACTATTCTGTTTTGAAGACAAACTAAGACAGGTACGTTGTCTTCAAAACAAAAATATTCCCTTCTAAATCTTAATCATCTACAACAAACCAAACTCCCTTTTACAGCAGATTCACAGAAAATCATACTGTACATGACAAATTCACACTCTATAACAAAATGCACACATTGCAGATACACGTTCCCAATAGTAACTCCTGCATTAGCCATATTGGAAACAGGAAGTAATGAAGGGCTGGGCCATCTCATTTTAAGTGGCAAGGCCTTAGAGGTCTTTGTTGACAGTAGTCACTTGCCCTGGCATTGTGGACAACCCACTGGGACTCTCGTGCTGACTATTGTGGGAGCCAGTCTCCCGTTTCCCGTTTGAGCCCTGGACACCTGCTGCCAACCTCGCAGCTCTGTTCTCCGGCCAAAACGTCCATTATACCCCCACCCCGCCCCACCTTCTTATGCCCCTGTGTCCACCACTGCAGTCCAGCTCCCCCATCCCTTTCATACACACACACACACACACTGTCACCCCCCACAAGCCTGAAAAGCCCCTGTGCTGTGGCCCTTGGGTGGGTGAGTGGGCAGTGTGCCGGGTTGCAAGATGCTTCCTTGATGAAGGCCTATGCTGATCAGGTTTCTGCCACCTGTCATTCAGCTTAGGAGGCAGGAAAGGGGGCAAGAGTGGTTGTGAGTGGTGGTGGGATTGATTGGGCGAAGTGTGTGTGTGTGTGGGGGGGGGGGTTGCCTTGGCAATCTGGCATGAAGCCCACAGCCTGTTGTTATTTCAATGCAGCTTCTCAGACTTCTCACGTTGTCTGTTTTGTACATTGCAGTGGTGTGTTCCCTACTCATTCTACTAAAAAAAAAAGGAATTACACATTTATTATTAGTTCTGTTCTATACTATAATATGTAATATATACATTAATTTTAATGTAGGTCAAATTTGTTCATTTCTTTGTTTATTTTATTTTATTTTTGTTATTAATGCAAACCACAACTCATTAGTTATTAATTTTTTGGGGCAGACTGTTACTGGAGAGTATAGTCACACTGTTGGGAAGTGAACAGCTGGATTCAGATAACATTTTTGAGATTATATTTAGTTTTGGGTCAGGTAAGCCTGCTTATAAAAACTCACTGATCTTATGGCTATGTCCTGTTACTGCTTGTTTTATATATCCACAGTAAAAAAAAAATCACAAAGGGGTTGTAATAGCAGAAAGTCCCTAATTGACATTTTTTGACATCATTGACATCAATTGACGTATTGATCTAAATAAAACATTGATGATTTTTGGACATTTTCAGTAACTTCTGACACTGCCCATTCCATTTTAATTTGCATTACCAGCCATTTAAGTGAAAAATAAAAAGCATATTAGTGGGTTAGGATTCAACACTTAGTGGAAAGTCCTAGTGAATGGAAATGAGCATGGGAAACATGAACATAGCTTACTTATATATAGCTTTAATAACTGAATTAAATAGTAAATGGTCTGTATTCATATATCCCTAGTGTTTTTCCTAGTCTTAATGACCACTCAGTGACATTACATTACACTTTTGAAATTCAAGCATAAAAATACAAGCTTTTTTATCCCATCAGCCACACTATTGGCACAGCTGTCAGGAAGGATTTTGTTCAGCAACTTCCCCAATGAGGGGATGAGGGGGTCTGGGATCAAACTAACAACCTTCCAGTTAGAAGATAACCCACTCTACCTCTTGTGCAATGGTCAATTAAAAGAGATGACCCAAAACTATTTATATAGGAACTGTCAAATATGCGACAAGCATGTTTTCTGCATCTGCAAGTTTCTGCTTAATAACTTTTGAGATATTCCACCAACACTCAGGACCGAAAACACAACCTTCCTGACTGTGGAAACAAACTAATATAACCTGCTGTAATTCATTACAGGAATTCATCTTGCAAACACGGCATGCAATTACAAATCAAAAGCTCGTGGAAAGCTGGCAGTTAAGTGTGCAGGGCCTCATTTATCCTCGCTCGCGGAGATGAATTAATTTACCTTCCCTCCTGATTTAGAGTAGCAGTTTTTTTTCACTTTTGTGTGTTCGGCCCTGCCAGGCTTATGTATGCATTCTGTGAGATGTTAGTTAAATCAAGACATCTGGAAATGCATATTTGTCATAAATACTCTTTTTAATTCTGGGAACTGAGCTAGAGGAGGTTGTTGCTAATATGTGTCTGGATATGCTATATCTGCTGTCGCTAAGGCATCCTTATTTTAACTTGTGGTCTTATCAATCTTGCCATTTTGAATCCCACAAAGGGTAGCAGGCAAACCATGAACCTCTTACAGCAGAGAGCTTAGGTGAATATCGCACCATCTCTAGGTGAGACTGTCAGATTCTATAGTCTGCAATCTGGCCTTGGGTTAGAGGGATTATCCAAGGTAACAGAACAATCTTGAGGTCTATTTTGTCAAGAGAATGGGGAAATCTGACTTTAATCAAAGAGGTTTTGAAGGCAAACAAGCATGCACCTACGTTTCTGACCTCTCTTTTTTTTTTTTGGATTCACACATGTGATCCCATATTTTCCTGCATCACACTTCTTCACTTAACCATCATCCTCCAATCCATCCATATCCATGTCTCCCTCACCCAGGCTCTTTACCCTGCCACTCTAATTGTAATTATGTTGATTTAACCCAGACACATGCGACTCCCTCCCTGCCATCTGAATGGAAGCTTATTAGTTGGATTTTATATATATATATATATATTTATTTATTTACTTTTTCCCATTTCTCTGGGTCCCTGTCGGCATTTCCAATTACTCTTGTCGTGCGGCTGTAATTGCCTCCATGCTAATGGCCGCCAGACAATCGTGCTAAATGAGGTGAGGCCGAGAGGCTAGGAGCCCGACTTCATTAAGAGCTAATGGGATTTTTAAGGGGGACTGAAGACCCAGCTCATCAAAAAGAGGGCAACGGATAGAAAACAAAACAGATGGAGGGGGAGAGCCAAATCACCACCATTCGAAGTTAGCCCGCTCCTATTCCTGGCTCTCTGATGGAAAAAAAAGGTTATTCTTCTTCTACAAGACTACTACCTAATTATAGATAAAGACAACATGGACAAGTTTGCCAAATTCCTCTGGCTGTCCAGTTGAACATGAAAATTATCTATTTTTATGTGTCTCTGGCTCTTAGTAGGCGTTTCCAGGCAGCTTCTTCATTAATTGGCAAAGTAATGCAATGGGAATTTTTTTAATTATATATTCAAAAGTGAGCGGACAGTCCAGTCCAAGTCCTCCCACACTTTTCACACTTCATCAAGGGAGGGAGAGACTTAGATTCACACAAACATAGTGATGCATGTCGATACATGGTTTGAGCACAATGAGAACACAGCCGTCATACGGTACTGCAAATCTGCATAGGTCAAAGGCCAACAAATGCTATCAGAATCCCACTAGAAATAATTTCAAGCTGATAAATCTATTGTTGTTGCCACATGATAATTTGTCTTTAACACCAGTGGAAATATCTGTTCTTAGAAGTATAATGTCAAATTGGCTCACTTTTAAAGATGGTAATAAGGCTGAGATTAAAGAAAGATGTAGATATACACTAGTTATATGGTTATATACAGTAGTTCCAAACAGAAAGAAATGCTGCTTATACCTCTAAATGCCCATTACAGTTACATTAACAAAATTCTCCATTTAGACCAGTAAACCAACCCTTCACAAAAATAATGATCCCATTCTGATATGTCTGCCCTTGAAATGAATTGAAAGGCGCCCATCCATCTTGGTGTAATCGCTCCCCAATGGAATACAGTTACACTGCATGATCTGCAGTTGCAGGATCAGTTGCCCTACACTTTAATTTGCTGCGCCATCTTAAAGCTGACACGGTTTGTCTGCCATCGGTTTCAGCTCAGCGGCCTCTTTGGCTCCTGGAGATGAGTGGGCCTGGCAAATTCTATTACACGCTGAATAAACCAATGTGTTCACCAATGAGCAGAAGGCATTATGGAGTCAGTGGGGTAATGGATACTCTAAAGCAAGTCTACCACCATTATAACCCAGACACTGTTGATGTATGGTTTGTTAAAGCAAGGAAGTGTGGGAAAGTATTGGTCTGTCACAGTTTTATATACTGTCTGTTATCAGCTATCAGTCATCAAGCTCATCATTAAAGTGGTATTGGTAAAATTGCATTCATTTACATCCCAGTACCATAACATCTTGATAAGCATGTTAGTAATTAGAGAAATACCACGTTATTTCCAAAGTCTTATCCAGATAACAGGGTAAAGAGAATTACTTTAGGCAACCATCAGTGTAATACCTGTTTTTGACAGGTATTACACTGATGGTTTTGAACCAGAACTGATAATTACAATATTATTATTAGGGTGACATTCATCCTCCATTATGTCCCACATATATTTTTCATTGTTATTACCAAGCCAATTACTTGTCAGTTACTCTAGAAATAAACTGGTATTACATAATATGACATGATTATTCCCATAATTATGTCCAAACAATTGCAGTATCATTACCATATTATTAATGATTGTAATGTAAAGTGTCGAACTGTTCCATTAACATAATGTTTATGATACTTACTGATAGTGACTGATTTGAAAAAAAATATCCTGATAAGCGTTTTTGGCCATAGAGTCAAGCCCAAACTAATTTAAAAGTCTGACTTATACTGTATATCAAGATAATTCTGTTTGTGAGAAAATAAGGGTGATGATTTCCTGGTTAGGAGGCAACATGAATTATGCATTTTATTCCACATGTCTTGTGTTCTCCACTTTTGTTGTAAGTGACAAAGTTGTCAGTAATGTCAGTTAGCTGGGTTTTGCACAAAAAGCATGCAGTTAGGGTAAGGAAAGGATTAGTGTCTTAATGTTGCAACATCCTCTACATGGAAAAAAAATGGAATGTCCTCATAACACAACATAAAATATTCTTCAGTGTTTGGTTTTGAACTGTGGTCTGGTGCTTGGCTGATGTCTCAACAATGTTTCATAGCACCACCTGCCTCTCCTGCTCCTGTATTGCCTCTCATACATGTGAACTACATCACTTCACAATTATTAATATAACATGTCTGAAACAATTTATGCAAAATGTCACATAGATTTGGTTTTGGTTCTGTTGACATGGCAGACATGAGAAATGTTTAATATGTATTGTTACTCGTGGTTTGCAGGAAAGTGTAAATGCAGCATTTTTCATTTTCCGGGCTGTATATTGCAGAGCTCTCTCAAGTTGCAGTGATGCCCGCTTTGTTAAACTGTAACTGTTGTATGTTTAGACTCACACAGCACTTGGTTCAGGATAGGGAAAGGCTGTGGTCAGTGTTCATTTATATTGAACCACCATTTCCCTTAACCACGGTCGAGTTGCTTTTGCCTCAAACCAGCCACACTCATGGATGTAGGAAGTCTGCCCTCTGGGGTGACAGTTGTTGATGTTGTACGTCTGCCATCTACCCCAACCGCAACCTGGAGAATGCTGCGGTGAATAAATGTAGCACTTCATAAAATGGGGTATTAAAAAACTATATCAATCCAGTTGATTATGTCCAGTCTATATGTTTAACAGCATGCAAGCACGCACCTTCTGTATATCTGCAAACTAAAATTCACATAACAATAATACAGGTATATTATGTCCAAAGGCAGATTTATATTTTTTTGATCAGTCACTACAAAAGGTAAGGGCTTTGCAGTGATGCCAAAGGAGGTAATTATCTCTTTTGAGGACAATATGCAAATAGACATCACAGAGTCTGTATCAAGATAAGTTCAAGGATGGACACCTAGTGGAAATTAGGCCAAGGTTGTGATACTACTACTATTCCCCTGTGCTACTACTATTTCTACAACTGCTACTAGTAGTAGTAGTTCATGTTTCCCTTTTTTTGACAGGGCATGCTTAGCCTGAAGGCGGGAGAGAGGGAGGATTGGCTCACGGAAAAATCTGTTCAAATAAAAATATATGTGTTTAAGGTAAAAAGGGAGACCAAGAGGTTTCCCCATCAGATTTCCCCATTCTGTTGACAAAATAGACCTCAAGATGATTCTTAGATTGGTTTGAATTTTATGGTGATGTACTGTAGATATTATCCAGAGGAAGAGATTGTTACATTCTGGTGATGATGCAGATGCACTGTTGGGTAAGTGAGTGGCCTTGGAGGAGGTGTGCACTCTGAGTGCTTTCTCTCTTGTATACATCTATTACATGGCAGAACAACAGCTGTGTAGGAGCTCTAGTAGTCTCTTTGTTCTTCCAGAAACACAGCGAAGAAACCTTGATAAATGCAGGAAACATAATATACAGGATATATAGTCAATAAATAAAGATTGCAATTCAAGAATTGCTGCTTTAAAGCCATGGTGTTGAATACACTTTCAGCTGTTCTGTAATGTTAAAGCTGAGAATGATTACTTTGATAAATTTGAGCCACAGAAGTTTAAAACAACAGCAAACCTACAAGCTAAGAGGAGCTTTATCACGAGGGGGAACGGTGGTTAGGGCTGTTGTCTCACAGCACAAAAGGTGCTGGGTTTGATTCTGGGACCTTTCTGTGTGGAGTTTGCATGTTCTTCTCGTGTCGGCGTGGGTTTCCTCTGGGCTCTCTGGTTTCCTCCCACCATCAAAACATGTATGAATGTTAGGACCATTGTGTGGCGGCGTGCTCAGTCGCAGCGGCTTTGATCAACCCTCCATCTGACCTCATCCTTTCGTTGTGCAATTTCGGTTGTATAAGTACAATAAAGATCCTTTCCCTTCCACATTGACTAGCACAAAGCTCAGGCAGGTCTTCATTACACTGTACAGACAGCATGTACCTTCTGTTTTTTTTGTTTTTTTTTTTTCCACACAAATTTCCACCAAGTCAGGCAGATGTGTCTAATCATTTGGGCTGCGGGCTGTTTTTGTCTACTAAAATGCTGCTCCGGCTGCAGTGATGGTGGGTTGATGGCTGTGGTCTATAAGGCCTGGCCCTAGTAGGAACAGCTGTCCTACAGCTGCCATCTCTTGTGCATTTTGGGGAGGAACGAGTGACGGTGGGAGGGTGGGGGAGTTTGAAAAACAGTCCCAAACCTCCTGGGTCAGAGCCCTGGTATGGCGGTCTCCCTGGCAACTGGAGCTGAGACCACGGTGTCTGTGTGTGTGTGTGTGTGTTGCAATCGGGGGGAAAAAACAGCCTGGCCACTCAGAAGCACTGGAGGTTAAGGGTACTGAGTCGATCCTCACTTTATCTGTGTCTTTCATTTGAGAGTCTCTTGGCTTTGACTTTAGTTTCCCAGCGACAATATGGTGCGCAGCCAAGGTTGAGAACAAACTTTCATTTTATTTATTTATTTATCAGTCAGACCACCAAACCACCACATTTTAAACACTACGCTGGGATGATTAATATTCTTTCTTTCACTCTTTTTTTTTTTTTGTTTTCTCTAACTATACTCTTTCTCTCAGCTCAACACAAGGGGATGTGAAGCTCCCTGAGCACAGGGCAAGATGTTGAAAGGGAGAATGTGTGTAGAGGGAGAAAGAAGAGAATTCAATGGTGAGAGTGAGGTAGAGGAGATGGAAAAGAAGGGAACACTGGGGATGAACAGGAGTGGGAAAGTGGATACTTGACTTCAGCCCCATCAAAATAGTGGCTCTCAGACCCACACTCATTAAAAACTTCTTGTTCCAACATAGATATGAAAGGAAGTGTTGCAATCTGCTGTTTCGTACATTATTTAAAGAAGTAGAGTTCAACTTAGTGAACTCTAAACTCTACAAACTCACATATGCATCAATTGGTCATTTTATAAGCTTTTTTTTAAATATACCTTCATTTACATCCAAGCCACCTATGCCACCTCTTTCCAGACAATGCATATAAATACAGTGGTTGTTGCAGTCCTGGTGATTATCATATAGATGTTTACAGTATTCTCACACTTAAAGTACAGATTATGGCGCCCACCAACCTTCTGTCCAAACACATTTGATGAAACAGCCTGTTGTCCTTGTGAGAAGCACTGTACAGTGTATCACAATACGCAAAGACAAAAGCACAGTACCAGGCGTTAGCTGTGACACATGAGCAGTCAGTGTGTTTTGGAAGAACAAGGTGTGAGGGAGGTGTGTGTGTGTGTGTGTTTATTGATATTAGCCACATTATAATTTGGTGCAGACTGAAAAGAACATTTTGTTGTGTTTTATACAACAGTGGGGTTATGAAACCATTTGGAAGGAGGCAACACTCTTTAGATAAGCAATAACTGATGAGTTTATTTATGGATTATTTTAGAAAACAAGACCAAAATTGGACTGGACTAGTTTTAATATATTTTTAATATATTATGAATGTATTTTAAGTTTTGGAACAATGTAAACAACTTCTATGAAAAATTATCACATAAACTCTTGACTTTTAATATGTTTTTAAAGTGACCAAGGGTGCAGAAACGTCCCATTTGTTTGTATATTTATTTTGCTTTAATTTAACCACATTACTTACCACATTATTTCAAGGGATCAATGATCTGTCTCATAATGGAGACCTGGATAGCAGCAGCACAATTACAGTAGAAGTCAGAAACATAAAAATGAACATTAAAACTTGCTCAGTTGTATGTTAACTTTATATGTTCATTTAATTTTTTTACAACATTTCTTAAGGACCATACTAAATTATTTAACACATAACACATAAAAATATCTTGTGCAATGAATAGATGTGCTTCACTGATGTCAGATGGTACTGATGATACTTATAATGCTACTCAGCTGTTTTTTTTTTTTTAGCCTGAACAACTTCCAAATCCTCCCCTTTGTTAGTTAGGACAGGGATTTTGTTCATGGTCTCATATAGATCAGTTTAACAAATCCCGTCTTTTGTTGTTGGTAACCCCTTTAGACTATTAGAAACAATATATACCTATTTCATTCAGGGCAAATTATTTGTGTAAATATTTTAAATATAGCACCAGGTTAAATTGTATTGAATCCAGCCCTTGTGATTCAGAATTCAATTGGGTTTTTACAGCAGACCGAAGAGTTCTTTTTTCCCCCAACATTTTGGACCAAACTGACACTTAGGAACAATTGGACTTTGTTTGGTTTCAGTAGCTTCCCTGCAGCAATGAGGCTCCTTTACAAATTCTCCCCCTGAATGATGTTTCTTAGCTACAAGCTTATACATGGCGAAACAGCGTGCGGTTTTGTGGAAGCTATTTGTTGGACACCAAACTCCAGTGAAGTGTTTTAATCTTTTATATCCAATAGCATTTGTCCTTGTAACTAATCCAGTTCTGCATGTTTCCAAATGTAACTGATCCTTTTTTAAATCACTGAGACACCGACCAACAAACTTTTATTTTTAGCAAAAGAGTAACTTTTCCGCTTCTACTTTCCTTTTCTTGAAAGAGATGCTTGTAAACTTCACCCTTAGTAACAGATATACAGTCTTAAGGAACTTTTGATGTAAAATAACTATTTTTTTCTATGGACTTTGGTGCAGTGAGTGAGTGGCTTACATAGTGACACAAACTTGCAGGTGGAAAAGGCTGTCTAAATGAGAGATAAAGCGGTTATATTCTCAGAGAGGTTTTGTTAAGCGACTTAAATCTGTTTTTCCTGATGTCTATTCTACCACGCAACCATGTTTCCATTGAGAGCATGCCTGCCTGTGTCCTGCAGTTCCCTGGTGCAGTGTACATGCACAGTGTCGACAACGCAGACAACCACACTTGCTATAATGGAAAAAAAAAAAAGTTGAAAGTAATGTAATATTCTTTTGAAATAGAATTCATCCATATGTTTACTGCCTCTGCCTGTAAGTGCACTCTAGTGGAAACCTGTAAAACACACAGGCAGATACTTACATGTGATGGTTTCTTCTTCTCAGACACAAGTTGGCCAGTCTTGACTGGCTGATGACAGGGAAAACACCAAACATATGAGGGGCTGGACGGTGTTTCCATAGTGACAGACCTCATGTGAAAAGGTCACTGTCAGAAAAAGGCAGAAAGATTATAGGAAAGGGGGGGGACAAGGAAAAAAACAACAAAACACTGTTTTAATGTCCAGATTCATACTGAACATTCCTCTCCCTCCACTCCCATGAATATTCTCACAATGATAAAAAAAAAAAAGTAGGATAAAATAGCACAATTACATGGCTGCAAATGGTGAGAGCCCCATCTCTTTTTTATTATTATTTCTTTATTCTCTTTTGAAGTCAGGAATTGAAAAGAGAGAGTGGTCGACAGCCTGCGTGATGCCTGAGCTTTGTGTTTCAGTGCAGATACGTCGCCTGCCTGCCCCCTCAATCACTGGCAGCTCCTTTCTCTCTCCCCTCCCCTTCAAGTCATTTTAATTAAGTCAGTCTCACTGGCATGGTAGGCAAAGATAATTGGAGAGGGTTTTTGGATGCCATTTACTCTAAATGATGCCTGTTTCTTCCCATTTTCTCGCCTTTTCTTCACTCCCACAGCTTCTCCCCCGCCACCCCTCCTCTCCCTGCTCCTCATCTCCTGGCAAAGAGTTACCTATCTCCCCATCCCTTTTTTCCCTCCTCTCCCATCTTATATTCAAATGTGAAATATGGATTAACCTCTTGTGTGTGGCGAGGGGAAGACTTCCTGTGAATTGCAAATTTTGGCCAACACTGCAATTTATTTGAAATGGCAAATCCGGCAAAGCAATTTGCAGGGAACGAGGATGTTCTTTGAACTTTCCTCATTTGAAAAAAAGTTTGTATCCTCTCATCGCATGGGTATCATCTACTGGGGAGGCGGGCGGGGAGTGAGAAACGTCTATTCCACACTTTAATGAAAAAGTACAAGTGTGAAAAACAAGACGGGCTTTGATTTGTATCTTTATTTGTCTGAATGAGGTGACAGGGAATGTTTTAACTGTAGACAGTTTGGATGATGTTCAATGTTGTCTTAGTGTCTCCATATTAGCTTTACATGCTTGGAGTTGTCATTAAAGGGATAGTTAGGGATTTTTTTTCCAAGTAGGATTTTGTGTGGTACTTGTTGCATTCAAGTGACAGCACTCTGGGCACTCCCTGTGTGCAACTGCATGTTACATTCATCTTTTTGTCTCACTATTAGACAGTGTTTATTCAACAATAAATTACAGCTTAATCACTTCCACTGGCGGCAACAGTGATTTTTATCTCCTGGAACATGGGAATTGTTGGTCTCCTGTTGCCTCCATCAGTAAGTTCATCTATGTTGTTTTATGACTTTTATGTCTGAAAGCCTCTTACTGTTTTTGCCACTAGATTGGGGTGAGCGGGCAAGTGAGCTGTTTACAAACTTTGGTTTCCTGTTGGATAATATGATCTAACAACAAGTAAAAGATATTCTTAAGACAGTGAGCCTTTGTAATGTGGATAAAATCTGTTTCCTGATGTCGTCACTCGGAGGCACGTTTCACTGATTTGTGCGCAGAGCTCAGTCACCTCCATGTAAAACACTGACTACCTCATATAACCCCCCCCCCCCAAAAAATAAACCCATACTAGGTCTTTAAAACCAAATGACTTGATTGATTACAGACTTGTTTTATCATGCACTTGAGCACATCAGGTCTACATTTACTCGAAACGTGTGGGGCAGCATTGCAGAAGAAATGTGGAGCAGATGAATTATATCAAGTAACTTAGAGCATGATTGATTGGCAAGACTGCGCACACGGAATGGTGGAATTACACGTGTCCTTATTAATCCATGTTAGCAGCACTGCCAGTGTTTCTGCGGTCCAGGCTGTATATAAACCGTGTGGGATTTGTCAGTGTGGGTGAGTGTTAAGTGTGCGTGTGTTACTCTCGCTATCAATCAGGCAGGGCTGGGCCCTGCTGCTGAAAGGGGGCCACAGTGGGCCACCCATCCAGTCGGGCGCTCTGGGGAGATCTGATGTCCGCAGTGCTTTAATGCGCTCCAGATGTCCCTTCAGCTGAGACAGAGAGTGAGAGAGAAAGAGAAAGTTATGTTATGGGGAGGGGCAGTAAGGTTGGAGCACCTTATAGCAGACTGCAGCTCTGGCTTGTCAGTTGTTCTCCTTAAGTGGATTGTTGTTTATGCACCTGCAGTTTTGTGTTTCAGTTATTAGCCGAAATGTCTTCATTTAAAGCATCTCAAATAGCAACTGTCAGTGTGTACTGTCTTTGTTTATCTCTTGCAGTCTTGTGTGGCTTTGTCTTCTTACATATACTTTTATAATGCTTTTTTATATACGGAAACCATTATACATTGCTTATATCACAAAGAACAAAACACAGTACTGGTCAGTTTTGTAGTTTTGCAGAGTTGAGTTCATAGATGTATTTCCATTAGAGAAATCTGGGTCAGTGCACCACCTAAAGGATGAAGCAAGTAGAAGCCATTTATTAAAAATAATAAATTGAGTGCACTAGACCAATAGTCATATCTTAAGAGAGGAAAAATGTAAACAAAAAAAATGATATCCTCAGTAGGATACTAACCCTTGCCTTTACTCCCTGGCCTCAAATATTTCTGTTCCATTTTCAGTTCTTTTGCTATTCCTGACAATAATAACCTCACAGCAGCTATAGGGATCTTTATCTGTTTGCACAGCCTACTATAGTTTTCTCAAGCAATGAACACTACACACTTATGTTACTTGTAGTTATAGCTCTATTACTACAGTATGTCTACAGGAGCCTTATCTTTCTTTGGTGAAAGACCACATTTACAATACACTGGTCTAGAATCAATACACAATGCAACATACCACAAGGCATAATAAGTCAAAGCACTTTTAAGCACTTTTTAAGAAACACAGCTTTTTTCTGTAATCTTCAAATGTCAGACACATCTTAGATTTTAGATGTCAGCAGGAGGCCTGTTGTTGTAATTGACTGATGATGTCGTACACAAATTAGAAGAAGTGACGTAATTGCAGTGCGATTGCTGTGTGCGAGAGACTGTTTTGTTGCCCTAAAAACACGCATTGTTGCTTTTCAGTGAGGAGCTTTGCATTCGCACCTGGATGGCTGTTGTCTTTGTGGAGATTTAATTAAATCCATATCGGTTTAAGTCAATGATAACACGATAATAAGGTTTTGTAGTGATTCTTAATGATGTTAGGATGGTTGTTGGCATAGTTGTTACCCTTCCACTCGCAGATATATTGGTTGAACCTGGATCTCTGGCTTGTTGGCCAACCAGAGCCCGTGTCTCTGTTTTGTTCACCAACCAGAGGCTGTGTTTCTGTCCTGTGGACCAATCAGAACATGTGTTCCTGAATTGTCGACCAACTAGAGGATATATTACTTGTGGAAACTCGGAACTTGAACGTATGTCTAAGAAGGAGGTGTCTTCTGCTGTGTGTATTTGGGTATGGCACTGATAGGTGTTTGCTCGGGACACACTGAGCACGTTTCAACTGTTTTTTTTTATGTATTTTGGTTGGAAAGTTCACTATATTTCCCCATGGTTGTTGAGACGTGGGAGAACAAATTCGAAAAAAAGAAGCTAGTTTTCAGTGGCATCTGCATCGTTACTTTGTCAGTGCTGTCACAGCAAATTGATTTTTCTTTGGTGGCAGGAAACAGGAGTATGGCCCTGTGGATAATTGTGTTATATTCAGTTCCAGTTGATTTTTGGACCTGGATGAAAGGGGATGTTAAACTTTAAAACAGTTTAACAGTATAAAACTTTGACATACATGCAGGTAGATTCACAGTAACTCTCTCACAGGGACGTTGATTGTGACCTTTTAAGTGGATTGAGGACACAGAACACTGTGCAGCCTCAAAGACATAATACATACCTTTGTTGCTGTTTTTTTTTTATTTGCTGAAAGGGGAAATTGTTGCAGAATTTGAGGCTGAACCTCCTCTTTAAGCTCCCCTTTTCATGGTTGATCTGTCCTTCTGCTGCTGCCACCCAGTGTCCTCTTGACCTCCAACCTCACTTTGCTTTCTTATTTTTTCTCTTCATGTCCTCCCTCGTCCCTGACATCTTCATCTGCCTCCCCTCATTCTCCTGCTTCTATTTCCACTTTGTTTTCTTTTTGAGCTCTCAACCCTCTCATCCTGCTCCTCACAGTGTCCCCTCTTGTCTCCTTACTACTTCTGCATGCATCACTGTCCACATCTCTGTCTGTCCTCCCCCCCGCTGTGTAGGCTCCCTGCCACTCCTGATGGCTTTTCAGGGGGAAATTTAATATGGGTTTGTTTGGTGTTTCCAAGAATTCCATTTAACTGCCGTCTCCCTCTTTGACCCCCCCCCCCCCCCCCCCCCCCCCCTTTCCCCCCCCCCCCCCCCCCCACACACACACCAAAATAAACAGAGTCTGTCCAGCCAAGAGCAGCAAACACCACTGATGTTGGCCTCACTGTTTGGTCTTCACGTTTCAGACGACTCCAGCTCCACTTCATTTTTTGTTTGCTCCCTACTGTCTGGGTTCTTTTCAAGATGGCCTCAGCTGTGGATCTGCACCTGCATGTCTAATATGTTAAATCTTTCTGATAGACAGTAGACAGTTTACAGAATGAACATAAAAAGCATCATGTGACTGGCTGGGTAAATCAATAGTTGTAAATCAATCCTGTCGCCAAAAAAATGAAGTGCCTACACAGCTAAACTGCATTCTCGATTACTCTTTGAAATGAATGTTTTTTTTGTTTGTTTTTTTTTCCAGATAACGTTTGGGTTTGACATGTATACTGTCAGGTATTTATTGCAAAATTCTCCACAGTCGTGACAAAAAAATAACACGTCCGTCATGTAGCAGACCACAGACATGACCAAATGTCAAGATATTTATTGTGGATGTAATGAGGACACTCTGATGTGCTTTTAATGTCCATCTAGTAGTAAAAACACCACCGTTTCGGAAATTTTTTTTTTTCCTGGCCTTAATTGTGTTTAAACCTAACCACATTTATAACCAGGAAATGGTCATGATTGCCCTCATTTCCTCATTTTAGCTGAAAGTGCCACAAGCAGTCAAAACTCCATCAAGATGTTACACATGTCTAAGAAAAGCCATATTGGTTCATATGTTCACATATGTTCCATAAGTAACATGTAATTGTGGATGCAGTATAGTTTGGTGGGTTCCAACCACCATGCATTTAAATTGGCTGAGTAGAGATTTGCATTAACAAGCGCTTGACCAGGTTCACCTAATAAAGTAGCTGGTGAGTAAGGATTTTAATATAGCAGCCCTTGTGTCCATTTGCCCATCTGCATTCACTCTGTCGAGAGCGGAACTTGAAAAACTTTTTATTGCTCAGTATATAACTGACGTTTAGCAGTTACGGTGTTGTTTATCTTTTTGTGTGTGTGTGTGAGATATGTCTATGGTGTTTAAGGAAGTAGTAAAAACCCTAACAAAATAACACTTACCCAGGCAAACAAATTATGTCAGTCATCAGCAATGTAGTATTTGTTCTACTTAAGATACTAACTGAGACATAAAGAAAGGAAGGGGGGAGTGACAGTGATACTTCCACTTAATATTAAGTTCAGTAATTACTGAACAACTGAAATTGTTATCTGAAGTCTCACACAATGTTTTTTTTTCCTCCAGCTTTTATTAGAGTTAATAAAAAGCGTATTTTTTAACACCTGCTTCCAAATGTTTGCTCAAATCTGGGAACCTTACATGAAATATTTAGAGCCTGACCTTTCTGCCATTATGCTGCACGGCATTTCCTGATCTTTTTTTTGTGAAGAAAATGATACAGCGTGTTGTGCATTTTGTGTGATTTGTTTCATTATGTTCATTTAATTTGATTATATAACTTCTCAAATGTTGGTAAAAGTGAAAAAATCAATTAAAATATGTCGTTTAAAAAGACATTTTTGTTGTAATCCTATGTAGTAAAATTTAAGGTAAACTGTGTTTAAAAGAGATTAGTATCTCAAGGATCTTTCACGATTAAATAATGGTTAAACCAAAAAAAAAAAAAAAAAAAACATAATGTGAAATACTGCATAGGTTACTTTTTAATCAAATACTTACATTATTTTAAGTAAAACAGGCAAAATGGCAGATTTGATAGGAATAAAATGCAGTAATGGGTACGTGCTCGTATATACAATTTGTGATATGTTGTTCTTTTATAGATATTTTCCAACCCTAACTAGAAGCCGTTTGTGCCTAAACTTAAACACAGGTTATACTTTTATTTATCAGAAAATATTCTCATCACTTTCAAGTCCTCATTTTAGCCAATAGCAATTAATCACACTGATATGGATGTCTGTATGCATGCAAAATGAGTAATATTGGCTCTAAAATTTGTGTACATGCAGACGTATATGTACTGTATCTGTGGTTTGTGGGGGAAAACTCAATGGCAATGTGTGACCCTGAAGACTAGGCTGAGAAAATGAAATTCTATGATGTCTCACAAAAGTGACTTCTTGTTGCCTTTGACTCACATCTAGGGTTTGATTGTTTCACCTCTGAACCCTATCTGGATTCCTAGTGTTTACAATAAGGTAATCTACAAAAAACATATGTGTGGCACCACTTGTCTTCTCTCTCTGACCTTGCTTATTGTTTTCCATGAACTGTGTTTCCATAGTGACATTAACAAAGTTATGACAAACATCAAATATTTCTAATAAAGGGTCAGTGATTTGAAGTCATTTTCTATCGATGTGAAGCAACTACAATCTAATCCATGAGTCAATTTGCCCCAACAGTAGCTACAAGGTTGTTCAGGAGTGTCATGGATGGCACTCACTCACTGTGATAAGGTATCCATTAAAAAAAGAAGAAGACGACGAAAATGTACAGATGGTGTGACAGATTAGCTGCACTATGTATATGACAGCAGCAAACATGACAGTTGAAGCAAAGAGCCAAGTGTCAAGAAAGGATTCAGAGGGGAAACTCTGGTCGATTGCATTTCCTTTCAATGAGCCTGGCTGTTCCAATTTCACCAGAATTTCTCTACCTTCACTGTTTTGATGGTTATCAGCTTAGCAGGGGAAATGCTCCTCCTGTGTGTGTGTGTGTGTGTATATGGCAGATACTCAGTTCAGAGTTTTGCTGAAGGAGGCTGAACACATGTGTTTCCAGTCAAATTGGAAAAACAGAAAACTGTCAATTAAGACAGTTAACGAAGCAGTTCATCATCTTCGTCAGTGCTTGTTTCATCTGTGTCTGCTAGGTGAAGATGTGACCAGCTGCCTGGTCATCCCATACACTGATCAACCACTGATCAACCACTGCTGATTGGTGTGATTTTTTTTCCTCTTATACTGAAAAATCAAAATATGATTACACATTGTACTGAATTAAAAGAAGGCTCAAGACATTAACTGCTGAAACATGAGCCAGTCACCTGTTTTATTGGTGTACCTGATCACTGTATGCTCACCACACTCCAAACATAAACGATGTAGTTGAAGATATACATCCATTTATTTGCACTGTTTGCACTACTGTGTATGTGTATGGCTGTAAGTGCTTCTGTGTATAGTTTAATGCATATTTTAATTTTGTCCAATTTCTAAAATTTCTAAAAAAAGAAATATTGTATTGTAGTATAGGGTACAATGATAATTAAAAAAAAAAAAAAAAAAAAAAGGTATCCTAAAACTGGATATCTTAACTGAAAACTGTATGTTTACATTACAGTTCTTTAAACAATTATTTTTCCCTTAATTGCACCCACTTTGTTTTAATTGCAAATACACATCAAGGCCCATCTATGTCAGTGTTGGTCTGGTCAGCTGGGCTATTTCACTGTATATACTGTAGGTACTTATGTTGTAATAGTTGGGATTTGGATATTTCAAAGGCAATATAAATGTGTTGTTAAAAAAAAACACTTTCTCAGTTTGGGCAGTGCATGACATGTTTTGAGTAATATACAATTCAAAGTTAAGTGCACAGAGACTCATTCCCAATTTCCATCATTATTTTAATTTTTGCATGTTACAACTCAAACACACCAATAACTAATTATAGACTTAATATAACTTTTTGTGAGACTATTTTTTCCCCACAGTTAAACACCATAAATGTGCTTCCTCCAAATCTCCTAACATGTGGCAAAATTTTTTTTTAATAATAAAAAAAATAAATGAAACAGCTGGGACTTGTAGTTCTTATAAAGGTGAACATTTTGGGAAGTGGAATGGTATATAAAATAGTGGACAGCAGACTGTAATATAATAGAACACTCAATTATTATCACACAGTGCAGCAGTTTGGTCAGTGTTGCTTCTTAATCGTTGGCCTTACAATTTCTATTTGTTTATCGCCAAAAAGGGTGATAGAGGATCGACAGTCCTAGCATTTAGTAATTAAATGCTTGAGTTCCTCAATCTACTCGTCATCAGCTCTCAGAGCCTTGCACCATCCAGACGCTGTTGCAGTGCTATTTCTGTTGGTGGGAGTAAATGCACTGCTGGCACTGTCGACTCTCTGCGCCCACCCACCCACCCACCCACCCAGCTTCATCCCAGGAGTGTCTGTTCATGTGTGGGTGTTTGTTTTAGGAAATGATGCAGTGCCAGTTTGTGTAGATCTTTCTGCGACAGCGCTGAAATCAAACCAGGTTCAATGAAGTAGGTCTGCAAAAACGCTGGGTTGCTGCACGCCATGTTCGCCATGTGTATGCCGCATAGGCTGTCGAGCATGTCCATGTTCTTGTTTTTATTTATTTGTTTATTTATTTTTAATGTAGGAGAATTCAGGAGCATGCTGCAGCCTATTGGGAGCAAACAAACCTTCACTCTGTCATATTTGAGTTGTATGGAAGTTTCACATTAATGAGCGAGAGATCTCCGAGAGGGAGAGATCTCTGATCACAACTTGTAGGTCATTTTAACCATGTTTGTCATGTAAAATAACGGCATTTTATATCTATGTTAATTATACAGTGTGTCTTGGAGTGTTTTATGAGGGACTCATGCATGTTTTACCTTTTGGTCACCTCTTTTGTGACTGCTTAACCCATGTGTTGAAGCCTTCACAAAACACATTGCATTTAAGACAATGAAGTCAGTGTTAGATTATTATGAACACTGTGACACAATATTCAGTCAGAAATCAAAACTGCATACATATGCACAGATATTCAGGGTACAGTATTAGATATTTGTAAAATGTTTTAATACAGTGGTCCAAATAAAGAGAAGACCACCTTCATGTATAATTCTGACTCCCTGTGCCTTATGTGAATCTGTATCAGCTTGATCTACCTTAAGACTTTTCTGTAAACCATGAAAAACTTAACATTAATACATTTTGTACAGTTAAATGTGATAGTTTGGCAAATGGTTTGCTATGTATCATATAAAATGTGTACTAAAGTGACATAATTTTAGGGTTTTTCAGCTGGAGGATGGATTGGGTGTGGTGGTGGCATGTACATTAGCTAGATTTATAGTTAGTCATGAGGTAGTTATAGTAGTTATGAGGACATAACTGTTTCTGTATCTGGCAGCATAGAGAGGATATTGATAATATGGTCCCTAAAACCCCACCACAGGTTATTTGTTGTGCCCAAAGCCAAAAATGTTCACAACCACGATTAAGTTATCAGCACCACGAAGAGTTAAAACACTATTAATTTAATATGTGCGCCTGTATATTGGCTCCGAAAGGTGAGCTCACTTCTGTGGTTTGCTGAAATGTAAAATGGCAGCATGTGAGCCTGGAGACTGAGTTGGTCAAAGTTGTCATGAATATTAAAAGTGCAAACAAACCAAAGCCCACCTTAACAGAGCAGAGACATGAATATAAACTTGTTTTTAAGAAAGTAATAATAATTACAATAAATGGGTTGAAAACATGTAATACTGGATGCACATGGGCAACTATCATGTACCCACAATCACAATACCAAATATTTAATTTGTTTTATATGCTTACCCTTACCTCATTAAATTACTGGCATTTAATGTTATTTCTCTTTTCCTCTGGGAATAGCAAAAAATGGCCCACATTCTGTAATGTTTACCACTTTGTCTTCGACTTGAGACATTAATCTCCTTTTTTAAAAGCAAAAACGAAGACACTCAGTCCAGAATCTAAAATATCCAAACAAACATTTGCATAAATACAAAGAAAACAAGAATTGCAGTCCGATTGGAGCACCGACACCATTGTCAGCAGTTAGAAAGGAAGAGATGAATCTTGCAAATTGTTACACCCAGGGGAAATCCTTGTGTCTTCATTATGACTGTGGGCCACATTTGAATATGTGAAGGACGTTCATTAAGAAGTTCAGTATGAAACAATGAACGGGAAAGGTTATAAATTAAAATTCAAGCATAAAATGTCATTGGAAATGGATAAAGACGAGTCATTATCCGAGTAGAAGCTTCCGAGTGAAATCAGTCCAGTGAGTGAGCGGAGGGAAATGTCAAAGGACCCGTTGTTCTTAACCATGTCAACATTCATTGGATGAATTAACAAATCCCAACAAGTTAAAATTATATGTTTTAATTAAATGACATTTTTCCTCTGTCTGGACTGGTAAGTGTAGTCAAGAGTTGGAGGGGACGGGTGATTATATGAAATGCATTACCAGCAAAATCATTACACTGAAAGTCTAAAAAAAAAGAATTCATTCAAAGTGCAAGGCATGGAGTCACAGCATTTGTAAGTGTCACACTGAGGCAGCCAATCAAATCAAGTAAGAAGTAGGCTTTACTTCCCCAACCTTCTGCGTTCCACTTTCTCATAAAAAAGTAAAGTTGACATCCTTTAAATCAGGTTTTTTCCTCGCTTTGTTTACAATTGGTTGCTCACCTCCATGGGCTTAAAAGAAGCACTACGTTTTTGAAACTACTGCACTTGTTGCAATGCGTTAAATTGTGATGGAGCCCTTTGACCTTCAAAAGTTCTGACACTAATGAGCTGCCCCTTGTTTAATAGCCAACTCAGCAATGTTAAGACTCATAAGCAGTAGGGAACACTGCATTTGATTGGTTTTGTGTGGGCGAGTTGCTTTTGGTGATTGAACATGCTCAGCTGACCAGAGACCCTCACCTTCTGTGTGCAAATTCAATTCCTGCAACACATCAGCATGCTCTGGAAGCACTACTCACATCAAGGCAACACCTAGCAACTTTAAGATCTCTGTCGAGATAGGAAGTCCCTCCCTCTCAAAGCCTTAAAATTACATCTTTCAAACAATGGGGGTGCAGTATTCCACCATGCCTCGTCACTTTTACATTAGTGATCTTGCTGAACCCGCAGTTAAGCCACCAGTCCCCCGCCGTATTGAAACGTCCTTCACCGAACTCCACAATCCATGCCTTCTCTATCTGGTGGAGGACGATGAATCCATTCAACAAGAGCAGATGAATAAATGATACTCGTATGAATTGCAAGTGTGGGTTTGGCGAGGAGCAGGGTGTTGTGAGGGAGGGAGGGAGGGAGGGAGGGCTGCTGGCTCAGGTTAATGAGGTGGTCTGGGAGTGTGGACTGGGCCCTGCAGTATGTTTGGAGCTCTCTATAGCCCGGGGGTTATTTGTAGCCCTAAGACCACTGGTGTGACTATCTTTGCCTCTGGCTGTGAATGCACTCATGCTTTTGAGTGCACATGTGTGCAGATGTATGGTGTGCTCGTGTGGAAGGGCAAGACTTTTTGTGTGTATTGCCCTCAGGATGACACTAGTTGAGGCTTTGCTATCTTTGTATTTAGTGTTGGCATTAATATACGGTACATGCCTGTGTTTGCATTCATGCCCATCCCCGAGCGTGTGTGTATGAGGTATTTGTGCTCTGATCTGTGTGCTTTCCGACTTCCGTGTTGAGTGCAAGCGCAAATGTGTAAACAGGCCCCCCCCCACCACCACCACCACCAGCACCACCAACCCCTTTCACTGTCCCCCAGTCTCATTACCATTCCACCCTTCCCTCCACCAGTTTACTCAACACCATCAAGGCCTTGCCTCCTGGTGTTTGCAGTGTAAATCAGGCCTGACAATAAGGCAATGATTAGATCCCACTCATATTCAAAAACACCGGATTTATTTATTCATCTTTTCCTCTTGCAAGGCATCAAGATGCATAATGTTTGACCAAGGTGACATGCTCACTTTCAAATGTTATTCATTGCGTCTGCAGGTCAAACTTTTAACCAGCAAACAGGGCAGATTAAATGAGATTTTGATCATGGGGATGTGCAAATGACAGCACAGAAAAGCTGCTATTTATATATTATAGTTGATGCATGTGGTGTGTATGTGATATCAGATCAGGTGCATCAAACTGTTATATATATTTTGGCTCTGTTTAATTGGATATACTGATGATGCAGTGTTATTTAGGTTATAATTCAGGGTTCTGAGAATCAGATCCAATCAATCACCTGTCAAACGAGCCTTTGCACTGTTGTAAATTGGCATCAAGGATTGTGCAATTTTTTTTCAAAAATGTAGACTGCCCTGGTAAAAATATGTATTTATTTTTCATCTTAGCATTGCTGTGGGTAATGAGAGCAAATGGACGATCTAACAGGTGATTCGAGGATTTTACTAGTTGATGAAGCAGCATGCATAATTCCATTTTTGAATTCCACCAAGAAGAGCTTGGTTGGTAATCAATACTGATTGATGTAAATACATGTATACATAAATATCAGCCACATTTATATCAAAATCTTGCTGTTGGATCAGCGTTTTAATGAGAGTCCATTTGAAATGAGGATCCACAGGATTCAAACAAGCTTCTCTTTCCATGCAGCCATTCATCAAAACTTTCTTCCATACTTTCTATGAAGACTGTTATTCTTACTTGCTGTATGCTGTGCATCAGTAATTACACACATTAAACACAAAAGTGTGTCCTGATTTTTTTTATATATATAAAACATAAAATTAAAAAATTCGATCATGAGCAGAAGAAATTCATAATAATTGTTTTGAATGTTTTGAATGATACGAAGTTACAATAACAAAAACACATATTTAGGACAAACAAAAAAGACAAAATTGAAACTCAATAAGTTAAAACCCCTGAAAACTGTACTAGAAAGTTGATATTTGTTTAATTGAATCTTAAAAATACACTGTTAAAGTAAATGTTAGAAACATAATAAATTATTTAATTTCTTTATATAATATGAAATGTTTATGCCAATTGATAACAGACATTGTATTGTATTCTGCTTAGGTTTCGCATGGATATAGTTAATTAATTATGATTTAAAACTAACAATGCATATTATTGAACATCAGTGCATCATATACTGTACATACAAATATACTGAAGTCAGGAAAGGTGACAACTTGGCACGAAATACAAAATGGTAATGTGGACCTTTGTCCATCATTAGTTTTGAGAAGCACTAATTGTATGAAGTGCATCTCCATTTACACAAGTCAGGGAAAAGATGTTGTCACCAAGCAGCTTTATCGTATACCTTGCTATATGGCTTTTTCTTATCATGAAAAAAGGAATATTGGTATTATCATGAAGGATATGATATGGCATGACCCTATATTTTTAGCTTTGGAATCCATACTCCACACTGAGGTGACAGTCAATTCAACAGCGTCGTTATTTTCAGTTTTACATGTGGGCATTCAATCCTGTAGAGAAAACCTTGTATGAATATGACATCTCTCTCCACCTCTCTTAATTTTGCAGTCAGTGAAGTGTTGATAGCCCCACATGAGAGGAGATCACATTTTTATGTAACACAAGTCTTCCTTTAATGATCTGGTGCCAAACTCCTGTCGGGTCATGATCCAGAGTACAACACATGTGCACCAGGATTCTGCTTTCATGGGTTAAAATCATAAGTAGTTTTTTTTTACTTCTGTCTTGAAGCAGGAAGTATTCCCATTCTGCATTGAAAAGAAGTTCAACACCGTGCAGTGAATTCACCTTCAAACTAAAGCAAAGGTTGGAGCGTGGAGGCCAGAGGCAGTGATCACATCATATGTAGCCAGATATGGATTTTCATTTCAATGCAGCTGGTAAATGGAGAGAAACTGCAGCTTTGCCACTGACCAACTTCACATCAATATACAGCAGGGGGCTGCTCCGTGTTGGAGAATCGCTGGAAAATTGAATGCTGTATAGAAGCGTTTCTTACTGCACAGAATCCAATAAAAAAGTAGGAGTGCCTTAAATCCAAATTCATAAAAGCCTTTGATGTTTGTTGGACTAATTTTATGCCTACTGTTCATTTTCCATTTTATGCTTGCTTTGAATTTTGATTGTGACTGCAGGCACTTTTCAGTGGATTTGCATTATGAACTGTGTAATAATTTAAAGGCCTTTGTTCGGGAACAAACATGTTATTTGTCCTCAAAACGAATTTTACAAGTTATTGTGTAACCATACACCTTTTGATTGATTCAGAGAGGGTGGTTGTGGGATAGTCTTTCAAGTCATCTTTGTCAGTGTTTTTTGCAGTTTTCTTGATTGTATATTCATGTCTCATTGGCCATTGTCTGTCATGTTTTTGTGCATTTTAGGCGTCTCTTTGTGTTTATTTATGGATGCACGATTGCCTGCTCAAATTTGGAATTCGGTGGCTCATTCCTTCGAGGGACAGCGGAACTTGAGAGGCCGTCTGAAATACTGCGCAGTAATTGGAATTGCTTTATCTCCAGTCTCATCAATTAATGTGCAATTTTCCATTTAATCACTAGCACGCTTGCTGCATTTGCAATTAAAATGAGGACTGATAACAGAGAAGATGCCTTTCAGCTGATACCAGTTGGAATGAGAACAGAAACCAAGGAGACGCAATCAGTACTCACAATGACTCGTAGAGACATGCATATAGAAGACTGGCAAATGTAAACAAATACAACGCAAAACAGTCATATAATGCTGCCCTGAATACATGCACAGCATACACACACAGATCCAGTGGGATATGATAACATGCACAGATGTGCAGTGCAAACCCTCAATTAGAGCTCATCAATGAAGCTAAACCAGCATTTGACATCAGAATGTTGGCAGCAGCGGGTTCGGGGTTCAGATGTAGCTGTTTGACTTGTCTCTGACTTTTCCAGACAGAGACTTTGCCAAGGTCTCAGTCTAAGTGCGGGATGAGCTCACCGTCTCGGAACATCTGCCATGTATCGTCCTGACTCTTAAGCATCACTTCCTGTCTGGCTGCAGGAACTTGAACACCACTCAAGAGCCTTTTTATTTCAGTGGTGTGAGGCACAGATGTAAGATACCACGGGAGGAGCGGGTAGCAAGGATTTTACAGCACTGACAGCGGGACTGTCTTGTCTTAGCAAAATTAACCATAAAATCACATTGTTACTCCTGAAATATTCCTGAAATATTCCATTAGTGAGATGTTAAAGGTCCCCTTTTATTGGGACTTTATCCCATTTGTATTTGAAGTATGACATTTATAAAACGTGTGCCTCTCCTATCTTAAACCTGATTTATACCCCATCATGCAACACTGTTATTGTCTCACTATGTGATTAGACTGAAAAATATTTACCCTGTCACACTCTTGTTAAATGGATGCACCAACCACATGCTTTTCTTGTGCTGCTATTGTCCTCACTTTCTTCAGGTTTTTCACAATTTGCTTTAATACTTTACAGTATTTTCTGTATACAGCACCACTAAAATCAAGGTAGACATCTTCATTGCACTTTACACAATGTAATTATTTTGTATGACAGCCCTTGTGCTATCCTGGACATATTTATATCTTGCGTTTTGGTCAGAATCATTTTTTTCACTGTTATTGTAGTTTCTTTTTTTCATAAAGGCCACAACCTCATAACTCACTCCCATAGTGTAGATCCTCAGCTTTAGTGGTCTGGTGGATTTACAGGTCTTTTCTCCCCCTGAGGCAGCAGCTTTGCACGGATGTTACAACTGCTGCAAAGATTTCACTCAGATGTTCCAGTTCTGTTTCACTAGTTTATAATCTAGCCATTTTCCTGCAGGTCAATATCATTCAGTCCAAGTGCACCAGTCCATTGTAATTGCAGCTCTCCTGCCATGACCACTAAAGGCTTTATCTGGCATTATGAGTCATTTTTCCAATAAGGGCAGTAGCTCAAAGAATCCAGTGAACATTTGGCCTTTGAAGGAAGATTCATTTCTTGATTCCTATCAAGTGTTTAAAGCACTAAATTAAACTGTAGTGCTCACAAATTTCATATTATAAGCCTACATTTCTGCAAAACAAAGACAGCTGTGATTCTAAACCCAAAATTAAATGACTTGCTACACGTCTACAGATGTGCATATCAATGTAAAAGCAACTGGTTCTTTTTTTTTGGCTGAAGTGAATAAAATGACATTGATGATAATCATCTCTTGGTCATGAATAGGTTTAGGCATAAAATGATCTGAGTCTGGAAAATATCTTTTTTGCATGCAAACACCCATAATAAAAAAACTGAATAAAATAAAATTGTGTTGCAGGGTTAAACACAGAGGGATAATGTAGTGTTTCGCAAACATGCTTGGATGTCTGGTCTTGAACTGTGTTCTGCAGACATCTTGCCCGCTATGTTACATGTGACCCCCTTCACCTCCAAGTAAAATGTTGATATGATACAATAAATTATTTCCCTACAGAGAAGCTACAAATTTAGATTCCACTAGTTTGCAAAAATGTAAAATAGCGAGACCAGGCTGCCTTTTCAGTCTGTGGCTTAGATGAGGGCTTAATTTTTTATTATGTTGATTAGACACAGTCGAAATCTTCTTCATAATAAAGCCTAACCTCACAGTTACCACCAACATCCATCAACCTCCTCAGGTCAGATAGTTAATTTACAAGACATTTTCATGCAGTGCCTACACATAGGTTATGTGTAGCTTAAGGATGGAGCACCTGCTGTGCTTGCTTATAGTATGTCGGGGCAATGGTAGGGGTCTGCACGTTTGTGTGTGTGTGTGTGCGTGTTTTTGCAAATGTGTGAACACAATTAGCTCATTCACTGGGGGGGTGGAGGCAGTGGTTACAGCGGCATTCCACAGGGTACAGCTCTCAGCCCTGTGGGGTTCTGGCCAATAGCAATTAGCCTGTCAACAAGAGCCTTAATTAGCCCTCTTGATTGGCTTGGTAGCAGTGCAACAAACAACAGCAGCAGCAGCAGCAGCAGCAACACATCGAGATGGAGACCAAGGTGACTCTGCCGCGATGCTTTGCTTGAAAGCCAGCTGTAATTAGTGAACAAGCGTAGCTGTCTGTAATTGGTAAACAAGTAGTCGGGTTTGTTTGCGGTGTCATTATGAACCTGCTGGTATGTAAAGTGTTCCTGTAAAGGGCTTCATGATTGAGTTTGTGTTGTTTGGTTTTCTTTCTGCTTGGAAGCATTGTATGTTACCGAATATTGATACATCATCCTGGGTTCTCCTTCAGCTCTATGCAGTACATGTAGAGGGAGGCGGCCGGGAGATTGAGGGGGAAAAAAAAGTAATAATGGTAATAATACATTTGTAAATTGAGAAAGGGATGGGAAGTGGGTGGAGGGTAAAGAAAGTGAGATGCTGGGTGACAATCCCATCTCCTGTTAATTTAATCATAGCAGCACCTGGCTGCTGCTATAAAATAAACTTTAATCACTACTTGCTCATGATTCATGTTTTTGCTTTATTGTTTTGTTCCTTCTGTCTCTTCCCTCAGTCTCAATGTGAAGCAATCCCATTATGCAACATGCATCCCCAGCACCTGCAGTGACAATGATGGCCACCCAGAGTGTTCATCCTCCATCGTACCAGGAGAGCCAACAGGTCAGTGGTCAGATGGCTGATTGCCTCAGGCCTTGACATACAGTACGTCTTATAGCTTATAGTTTAGAATAAATGTAAAAGGCAAATCAAACCAGAGTCTTTGCTTCTTACATTACAATGCAATTTTCTATCAAAGTTAGAATTTGCCTTATTAATATATATATATATATATAAGTTTGCAAGGCTGAACTGGACCAGAGGTGATGTCATTGTCAACAACTCTGCCCTCCCCCCATTAGCACGCAACAAATACACGTGTGTGATTTCTGTCAAAAAAAAAAAAAGTTATTCATTGATAAAAACAAACAAAAAAAAACTTTTTTTTCATGGATGTTTTGTATTATCTAGACCCTGTGGTACCACAAGCTTCCTCTGGTGGTACTTGGAGGAACATCAGAAATACTGTACATAGAAAATGAAACAAATAATAAAAAATAATAATAAATTAACTAATAATAATTAGAGTCACCTTATCTCTCCATTTCATTTGGCTATACCAGTGTCTGTAGCTGACTTTGCTTGGCCTATTTACGCCACTGTATTTTATTGGTGGTGATAATGGTGTTACTTTGAGATCTCAATCATTTCTTAGGTGGTACTTGGTATAAAACGCTATTGTATTCACCCAGGGTTTGTAGCTTTATGGTCACAGAGACCCTAGACATCATTGCCATCTTTGATAGTGGGAGAATGTCATCAGTTCACAATCATGTTTGTAAAATGCTTTAATAAAACTGGGAAAAGACACACATGATTTTATGAGAAATAGAACTTAGACCATACAGTGGCTAAAAAAGTATGTGGGCACTTTGGAATTTTCAGTTTTTCTGCACCAGGTTGTCAAACAGTGTTGTCTTTTTCCCTCATCTAAATAACAAGGATGTACAAACAAAATGTATTCAAGCTAACTGAATGTTTAATGTGTGTTTTTATTAAAAACACTCATTAAGCATTCAAAGTGGTGATGATGGACCCAAGTGAACCCTTTGACTTTTTAACTGGCTGAACCTCCATTGGCAGCTGTAACCTCAGCCAGTGCTTCTGTTATTGTAGCTGTGTGTGTCTGTATGTTTGAATATTACCACAAAAGAAATTTATACAATGAACATGGAGTGTATAACATATAGGAGAACACAAACTTTTTCCTTATTTTCCTTAAAGAGACAGCAAATCATGAGGTCTAATGAGTAATATTGTGATTTTAACCACAAATGATAAGACACAATTCCAAGAGGGAAACAAAAGAAGGATACCACAAACAGGTCAGAATAATAAGCATAGTCCGGCTCTCACTGGACACAGGGTCTGTCCAGTATTCCCCATCATATCATAGAGGAGCGGTAGAGCAGGTTCATCTGACTGCCTCACCCTCCTCCTTCTCCTCTTCCTCCTTCCTCCTCCTCCTCCTCCTCCACGCCACCTCTGTCTGCTTGCGCCCAGAGGATTAGTGCCAGGGGAGAGCTCCCGAGCTGCAGTCTGCGTACTTGGCAAATGCAAATGAGAGCTAGTTAAGTGTGAAGAAGCTAATTTATTTTCCATTTGGGGCTAGGATTAAGACTTGAAGCTTCTTCTCACCCCACCCTGGGAAAAAAAAGTGTGTGTGTGTGTGTTTTTGTGGTGGTGGTGGTGGTGGTGGGGGGTAGTGTTAGACTCATTTCCTCAGAGAGAATGAATGAAAGAGAGAGGAAAGTGTAGTAAAGGAGAAGAGGACACTGGTTTGTGTTTGTGAAGCATGTAACTTTTTTGGTCCACCCCACAGCAAAGAGGAAGTGAAATGGTTCTCTCTTGATTCCACGTTCTAATAATTAATATAGAGAGCACCTTTTTGAAGAAACAAGTTTACAAAGTGCTTTGACAGGCAAAGCAGATAGAGGACACTCAGAAGCAGAAACGTAACATGACATGTCAATATCAGCAAAAACAAAAAAGAAATAAAATCTAGAGGCAGATGACATCACATAAAATTACGACTGAAAGAAAGACGTCACATAAAAGCAAAAAAAAAAAAAGAGCACATGAAATAATTAAACTTAACATGCAAAGATAAAATAATGACAACAATTTAAGTATGAATATATGTTAAAATGCTGAGACTGTAAAAGTCATTTTAAGAGTCCAATGAATCACGAGTGTTCATGCACAGCAGGGCACGATAATCTAAGTTCACCAGGTGTGAACACACTTTCTGAACTGTGCTGTTGCTAACCATGAATTGAACATTGACTGTATAATTTAACAGGAATCTATATATGACCCGAACACACCTTGTTCAATTACTGTAATAATCTAACGCGGCTCATGCATCTTGCCTAACAGCTTCATTACAAGGCTACTGACCTGTCAAGCAGCAATTATTCATTCCGGCGTCATCCTCATTTGTAGTCTGCCAGTGTTAACAGCACTTTGCACCGCACTGCTTTTGAAAAGTGATTAAAAAATAACTCAGACCCCACAAGCAGCTGTAAGCTCGAGCTCATGGGATAACTCTGTGATCATGTGATCCTGTGAGGCTAATCACACACAGATAATAGTGTGTGTTTGAGATTTTGGTGCATTCAGTTTTGACAACTTTAAATGACTAATATTAACAAAATATTATATTAGATCAATATATATTTTATATAAACTTGCTTTAAATTTGGTTTTGCTAAACTGCATGATTGGTCTAAGGTAATATATAGAGCTGAATCCATTAGAACTTGTTTGAAGTATTTCTCAGATTTTTCAGCTTCTTAAATGTGAATATTTTCTGGAGACAAAGAGCACGGCACATAGTACTGCATATCCATTGACATATAATTGTATATGTAGCAACATGTCATGTCACTGCCATCTTGGTCCAGGCAATATCAAATCATCATAGAAGTGAAGAGGAACAATTTATAGCTTTTAATGGTTATAAAAATCATGGAAACCTTTATTTGTGTTTCTCTGGCAATGCTGATCCGTTTATCTCACTGTCTGTGATGATCTCTCTTCCATACGTCACCTCATGAACGTGTTAATTCAAGGACAGATGGCAGCTCCTCTTTGTAAAGTTCTGGTTCCATACTGGATAAATTATTCTGTGATACTTATAAAGTTTCTCCTATTTACTGTCCAAACATTTCAGATCAGTGAAAGCTTTCAGAATATAGAGCTGTTTAACATATCACACAATTAAAAAGTATTTCACAGTGATGGGCAGTTATTAGTAGCATTTGTTCATACCATTATTTTCACCATGAAAGTAAATACTGAGACAGTCAGTGTCTTAGTGTTTTGCAGTGATTACAGCCAATTTTTCAAACTGTTAAGAAGAAGGGGACATTTTCCAGGCCCATGTAGATCACATACCCTTGAATATAAAAAGACTTGTAAGAAATGTAATGTTAGAGTTATATATCGTTAAAAAAAGAAAATCCATAACTCCCTATTTACTTCTTATACACTACCGGTCAAAACTTTGGACCACATCAAATGAGAAGGTGTGTCTAAAGTTTTCACTGGTAGTGTACATTTTTGCAACAATGTACGTATGATTTAACGGAAAATATGTGGCACCTAAAAAAAGTGATTTTGTGGTTATTATTATTATTATTTTTTTTGTCCCCAGATGACGGGCACCACTCAGCAAAACGCCAAGACCCCGCAGGTCCATATCCCAGCAGCCACTGCAGCAGGAAATACCTCTGTCAGTGCGACCCTTGACCCTCAGGCCCAGCTGGAGTCTGATAAGAGAGCTGTTTACAGGTTGGTCATACCATGAAACATAATGTGGTACTGCAGGGTCGACTGAGTCTATCGTGGATGAACGATACACTAATCTGAACTCCAAAATAGTTGTTGGATCCTCTCTGTTCATGTAGACCTTACCCTGGTTAGTTAGTTAGGAAGAAAACACCACTGTGTTATTCTTTTTTGCCTCTTTGTAAAATTAATGTCACTATTTGGCCCCATATTTGTCAGGCTGGCTTTGTTAATCTGCACTACATTCTGCCCTTGAGGTTCCCTGCACTTGGAATAATCAAAACATTTTCTCTCTCGCCTCTTGCCGGCTTTAAGAAATTCTAAATTGACTTGATGTGCCACTTGCCAATGAAGGCTACAAGCAGTGGTGCCGTTTTTAATGTGTTCACTTATACCAGCCATGACATGTAAGCTCTTGAACATCATACTTGAGGGTGCATCCTTCAATTCTCACATAGTATCGTTCGTAAACCAAAGATAACCTTCAGCAAATGCTTTCCTCCATCAAAGGCAAGCAGAGGCTCCATTTTCTCTTTGAATTTATTAAATTAACTTGAAAGTAAGCATGTGATGTGGCAGCAGATGTAGCAGCTGGTATGTATCTTATCATTAGGCCCAAAACAATTGATACAAACGACTGAAACGCTTTCAAATACGTCACAGTGTTGTAATAGACCATAAACACACAAATGCTATTAAAATGAATTGTTTGGGTGAACAGTTGTTTTGTGTGAGGTTTCAGCATGAATCCAGACAACAATTGTAAAACACAGTTTATTTCTCTTTCACGCCAACAGTCATTTTCAAAGGTAAGCATCACTCTTCAAATTGTAAAGACCTCATTTTGGAATCAAACTACGAATGAAGGTAAAGTCACTGGACACAAGTAGAAATGAAACGTTTCACATTTTGTGAGAAGATTCATCATCATGTGTCGAAGCTAATTTTTAACCATCCTCATTACTCATATGAATTTTAATATTTTAATGATACTTTAACATTCCTTCGTTTTGACATGTTTATGGATTTTTCCAGGCCAGGTATTTGTACATTACAATGACAGCAATCTACAATC
This sequence comes from Brachirus orientalis, assembly GCA_016785285.1. Lineage (NCBI taxonomy): Eukaryota > Metazoa > Chordata > Actinopteri > Pleuronectiformes > Soleidae > Brachirus > Brachirus orientalis. The sequence continues at coordinate 1,358,212 of JAFBJR010000081.1, read as the reverse complement.
TATCAGTGTTCCATTAAGACAATCGGCAGAATACATTTTGTAAAGATTAAATGATGAAAAAAAGATAATGATCCCAGAATATGTTAATTGATACACACCCAGAATTTAATCATTTCACTTCCTGTCAAGCACCTTAGGGTCACTTCACTTACTCTGAGTTACTGTCTACTTGGGAAGAATTGGTTTCCATATTTCCAGGAAATTATTGTCTTTATTGGGAAATTTGTATTGAAGGCTTTGCATAATGAATCACATTCAACTCACTCAACCACTGGTGGAACATGGGGCTGGATTCTGATTCCCACTGCATTTTGCCAGAATCATGCACTGATATCCCAAATATTAAAATTTTAAAAACTTGTTGGACACATTGTCAAAAAAAAAAATGAACAGGAGCAGAGCTTAAGGCATGGTATAGCATACTTTTATTCTGTCTGCACTCGTCACCTTTTTACTTAAAAACTAAAAATATTAATTTACCATCTTCAAATAGACTTTAAAGTCAGTTTCCATGTAGGTCTTATTAAAGTATAAAATGCACGACGTTCTACACTCTGTGACTTACAAACACTTCTTTCACATTAATACATTTACAGCCCAATACCATGTCGACGTCAATAACAAATGTTTATGCTTTTCTTTTCGATGTAGAAGTCCTCCTAGACATCTCCATCTTAGGCGTAGAAAATAACAAAGGGAAAAATAAATCACCGCTCGGTGAAATCTACAACGCCGGTCGAAAAAAAGAAAACAACACGCTCCTTTCTCCTCTCTCATTTCAGAACTAGAATATTGATGCATCCTTATAATGAGCTTGTATTATCTATTTATGAAGTAAATTATTCAAAAATACAGGCACTTTCATCGTGCTGGGTCATCTCCTGCAAGGTGTATTGGCAACACACCAACAACTACCTAGTTTGTGAAGCAAAATGAGACACAAGCTGCTGTGCACTGTCTGGCGCAGCCCCCCCCCTCAAGTAACTGTGACACTGCAGACAACGTTGGGCCACCGGTCGCTGCCTCCTCAGGTTCCACCCGCGGGTATCCGCCACTGCTGTCTGAGGAGGTGCGAGTCCCAGCGCTCAGGCCGGAGGCGAGCTTCTGTAAAGTCCTTAGCAGCTCCTCTGAGATAGAAGGCAGCCTTTGATGTGCAGCAGCATTGTTTGAAGCAGCAGGGTATGGGGGCTGGCAGTGGGGTTTAGATCAGTAAATCAAGCCTTCCCCTCCTTCCACCTGCATGTTTTTTTGTTTTTTTTACTTTCCTTAGTTTCCCTCCCTGAACAGAAGAGTATTAACTGGGAAAAAAAAAAGTTCTCAGTAACAAAACACAACACAAATGACTGAGGCATTGACATTATTGAATTTGCTCGTAGAGACCGCCATGTACTGTAAGCAGGGCAATATGTCACCTCTGTGTGTGTGTGAGAGTGTGTAGAATAAGTAGCTCAACAATGCACAGAATAATTTTCACCAGAAATGATTGTACTGAATTTTACTGAAGACCAACATGTGCCCAACATACTTTGCCAAGAATGTCTGCAAATAAGACACTGTAAAGGTTACAGTGATGAGTAAATGTACTGTATTTTATTTTTATCAATCATAAAAAAAAAAAAAAAACATTTATAATCATATAGTAGGAGTGGCATCATCATGAAGTCAGAAAATGACTAACATAGTTATGCAACTTTTCAACTAAGAGGCTCAATCCAAAAATGATTTCAATCAACCAATCATCTGTCATCGTATGTAGACATAAATACCAAGATGATATGATACTGAAATGGCAACTTGATTGTTATATATAATTAGAAGGTTGGCAGTTTGATCCCCATCTCCTGTAGTCTATATGTTGATGCGTGTTGAGCACCAAACATTTTTTTTCAGCGAATGATTCTAAATCTAACCAAGCAGTTTATTCATGCAAACCTATATATTATGTTTATTGTTGTAACCATGACAACTAATGTTCAGTACACCCGCCAATGGTGCACTTTAATGGTTTGTAGCCAGGAGTGAGGTCGCGTAGACTGGAGGAATACTTATGCTGTTTCATAAATTTAGTGCATGCTGGAAGAACAAAGTCTGGTATACTTATGATATGGATGAACAGATACGAACTGTCAATCTGTCATTTCAGTGAAACAGCGCTTTGAATCCTGAGTTTTATTACCATGAAGTGGCCTTTTTTGACTAAAACACATTTCTGTCTCACAAATCCAAATAGTTGAAGTCTAACAGAATTGATGTGGCAATAACGCTGTTTTATTCCGAAGGCAACAATTACAACAGCAGCACTTCAATTCAGCCATAAATGAGGCAAGCTGCTGTTTATTGTGTTTGGACGATCTTTCAATTAAATCTCTCACCATGAGTCTTTTTGCCAGATGAGTTATACCACAAGTTGTTGAAACTCTGTTAGCACGTACCTCTTGTACGTGTTAACACTAATAATCTGCACACAAGTCAAACCCACAGCCTTTTTACAAACCTACCCAGGGTTTCCCATTAATTATGTGGGCTGTGGTGTTCCGCTGTTTTCTGATTTGTCCTGCCACAGTTTCACAATAAACATTTTTTTCTAGTAATAATAACATTGTACTTTATTGGTATGTATTGCTGGAATCTTTAGAGTCCACCACTAATTTTTTTGTCTTGTACAATGACAGCAATAGCTTTATATTGTATTGTATTGCAAGAGATCTGTAACATACTATTAGGCTACATTGCAGATTCGTATGCAGGGGTACTGGCACTGTTGTGGAGATTCTGAATATCAGGTGAGATGGCCAATGATGGAGTCTCTGGAGTCAGTGATGAGTTAAGTTGAAAGACTTTATTGAAGACAGCTCAGATCCAAGGAGAACGGAGACAATGCCAGTTAGGCAGTTAGGCATCCACTTTCATTCTGCCAGCAACAACCAGAGTCAAGGTATGACTGTGCGAGTTAGAGGCAAGGCTACAGGTCAACATGTCTGGCACCTTCCTCTGTTCATACCTCCACTGTGTTATCTGTCCCTTCTCTCAGCAGATTTAGAAGCAACATTAATATAATGTTAATAAAGAACACTCTGTAGAGAATTTATGGGAACCAAGGCCTTACTGCAATAATATGTCATTTGTGAGTTGCAGCTGGACTATAATGAGTTGATAGGTGCTCACAGGTTTGCATGTAGGAATGTGTAAGTTGTTAAGCTAAAGAAGGATTTTTTTTTTTTTTTGCTTGCATGTGCTCTGTCGCTCGCACTCTCGTCAGTGAAATGAATACTGTCCGCGCAGAAAGTCACGTCCGCGCAGAAAGTCACGTCCTTGCGAGCGACATACGATGAAGTTTCCTCGCTGCCTCAGTCTTACACCAATGAAATTGTTTTCACACACACACATACACACAAATCACCATGGCAGAGACCTGTATCTCCACTGTAACTGTAAAACTGCATTGGCCCTCATTGAGAAATGGCAGAAAGAAATCAAAGCTGCAGTCAGTGCAGTGCTTGTGTAAAATATCTGTTAAATAGCGCCATAAGCTTGAGTGCTTTGCCCTGCGACACGGATGTCATGGACGTAATCACAGCACTTTTAACCAATTAGAAGCCAGAACTCCACAAGGAGGTGGTCCTCTCTTCTCATGAGGTTAAGCTATTTGTCTGTGTATAAATGTCCCTTCTCACCAAAAGGTTCATGAGGAGAGGAAGAGAGGAAGGAATAAAATACTTATGGCAGAAAGTGTGTAAAAACGTTAGCCACAAGATGACATTGCCCAAGTGCCAAGTGAGCAAACGCAGCCGTATATCACCAGTGTCTTTATGTGACACAACAGGGACACGGAGGTAAAATTATAACATGATTACTTGACTTGCTTTGCACTTAAATGATGCTATGGAGAATGTCGAGCCAGCTGAGTCTGTAAATGTGTGTGTTGGCCAATTAAAATGTGGTGATCAACGGTGTTAGTGGCAGCATCGGGCTCAGGGTGCAACAAGAGCAGAGGCTTCACCAGCGTGTGCTGTTAACACGACTGTTTGCAGCTCCTCACTGTAGCGGTTCGGAACGTTGGAATTATTTTTGTCTCTTAGAGGAGCTGATGACTAAACACACCCTGTTACCTTGTTATAAAACACAATTAAATTTGACTCCTCAAGTCCTCGTCTCCCACAGTGAGTGAAATTATCCAAAAAGCCACAAATAATACTTTTATTGTAATCGTCTGATCTTGCCAGCCTCTAAGCAGTGCTCATATGGGGGCTGTAGACTTTGAAAAAAGAGAAAAGCACAGAGACTCTGTACCATTTTTCTTTAATTATTTTTGCATGGGAAGCGTGTGTGGGCTTTAATGTTTCTTTTCACTAATTGCTAGAATGCCAACTTTATGAGGAGAAGTGTGCTTTCTTCTCTCTCTCGATCTGCCATTTTCCCTATTTTGTTATTAGCAGTGGAGTAAATGTGTGATAGGGTAATTAGCCTAATGAGTTGTGGCATTTACTATAAAGATCCCCCTGGATTCTATGCATCTTATTAAAAAGCTGGTAAGGGTTTTGTTTTTCAGCTTGCGGATGTGTTCACAGTTGATGGCAGCCGATTCTGTTCAGAGATGTAAAAACATGCTCTTAATTGAAAGGGACAGCGTAATAGTTGTCTTAAGCTCTTTTAATTTTTCAAACAACATGAATGCCCTTGTGATGCTTGAAAATATCTCAGGTAGAACAACCATCTTTACCAAGATGTGCTGCCCTAAGCAGTTGGCTGATTAAAGATATAGTAAGGGATTTGAAAAACAGTGTTTTTTTGTCAGATTTAATGAATGTGTCTTCATTGTCTTCTGTCTGTGCCTTCTCTTTGTGTGCGTGTGTGTGTGTGCTGAAAAACAATTATATTGGAAACAGATAAAGTGGCTCAGACTGGACCACACAACAGGATTCCTAGTCAACCAGCAACATCCTTGTGCACAAGACAAAAAGGAAGAAGAGAGATGGATGAAATGGACTGTGGGATCATGGGAATTTAAATCTGGCATGTGCTCACAGATAGTTCCAGTTTACCAGGAGAAGGAGTAGACCACAGGTGGTGACAGTATAGTTGTTTTCAGACATGAACTCTGCAATTGTTTTACCAATCGCATATGAAGAACATAGCCAGAGAATTTTTGGGTCAAGCAACCGAGGGGCAAAATGTCCAGGACATCGAGGTTAGAGGTGCTGTCCCACTCACTGCCTGTGAATTGTCTAGAGCTTTTACTGCTGTATTCTTACATGACTTACCTCAAATACTATCCCAAGATTTGATGAAACTGTCAGGAGAAGTTTGCAGTTGCATTCTTGCATACAGCCCTACACAACTATTTCAGGCAAATATGTGGATGTAACTGCAGGTCTGAACCTTAGAACCTTAAAAGCTTAAGACTGTGTATAAAAATGGAAGTAATCTTCCCTTTGCAAATTGAACCTCCATTGTGAACCCATATCAATTTTTGAATATGTAGGGGCAAATTTATTAATACCTCACCGTCCTGCAGTATCTTTCTTCACATGGTGTCCACTCATATGTGCCATGCTTCATCATCTATTTTTTTTTCTAAAAGGGAACATAATTTACAAAATGGACATCATGTTCTATGAAGACCTAAAACTAGTGATTGACACCTGAACTGACATTAATCAAGTGAAAAGTAGGCTAATTTTCCTATAGACTTCCACCTTGCTTCATAGGCTTTTCAAAGTGGAAAATTATGTTCATTTTTAGATACTTAGCTAAATCTTGTCTTTTCAGACCCCTCAACGTCAATTCTAGCGACTTCCTGGCATAACTCATAGTGACCTTCTGGGGGAAGAAATCAATAGGACATATTAAAGAGGAAATATTAATGAGACAGGTTTGCCTTTTTTTTGGGATATATTGTCCTGCTTTTAACTTTTGTACATGTAAATGCAGCTAAAAGAATATAATCAAAAAGCACTGTCAACATGGACAATATGCAAACGACAGTCACTAATATGCATATTGGAATACGATGTGTTTTAGTGACATCTAGCACCGTTTAGGCTGGCTATAGCTATTTTGTATGCTGTGCATTCAAGAACCATCTACCACTGGTGGCAACACGAATGCATTGTCAAGATGCTGAGAGCTTAAAAGGAGAAGGTCAGAAGAGCAAAAACTGAGAAAGGCAGAGGTGAAGAGATGTGTTCATGTCGCTGAGGCTTTACAGTGTGAATGTTGGAAACGGACTGTAGCCTGAATGATGAGCGCACAGAGAGGGCCAGTAAAGAGACAGACGGGGGTGCTAAACTTTCAGAACTTTCCAAACTTTATGGCCGTTTTAACGATCCACTGATTAGGTGACCCATCAGGACTTGTCCCAGTATTTCTGATGGTGTCACTTTATGTTTTTAGCAAAAATAAATTACTTTCCTACAGACATTTGCCTTATCTCCTGGGTTGCCAATAGACAATCATGAACGCACTACCTTCCAATAATAGTGTTGCTGTGATATTAGCTACAGGAGCAGGAGAGTTGTGCATATCTGAAGCCGATGCACTAGACTTGGGAAACTGTCTCATCTTTATATGTCAGCTTTGCAGCAATGGGAAATTGCTGGTGAAGAATCTATAACATTGCATTACTTGCTGTTTTTGTTTGTTTGTGTGTTATGGTATTTGTATGTACAAAGTACAAAGGGTTTTACAATGACATAAATAATGATATGTTGTTTTTCGGATGTAAAATTTGAGGCAGATTGACAAACAAAAAGAATCTTAGTGTGGTTTACTTGGACATTATATTTTATGTTAATAATAAAAGTGTTAAATTTGGAAAAAAAAAAAAAATCTGTATTTTATCTCGTATTGTAATTTCGTAAGACCCATTCAGCATAACGTAAATCACAGACTCCTGCAACCCCTGTAGGATCTATTTGGGGAAATCTGACCTGTGACATGAGAAACTGACCAATAGCAAGGTAGTTCAGAAAGAGAGGGACTGTTTTTATTGGCTGTTCTACTGAGCAGCTGTGCATAAACACCCTTTTGGTGTAAAAGTCACTGTTGTAGTATGTTGTATATGAGAGTAGTACTATAACTAGTATGCAGATATTATAACACAGTTTATTTAAAAAAAATGACAGAAAGGGGGTTGTGCAATCAAATCTATAAATAATCACTGTTGCATCATCTGGTGTGATCTCAAAACATTGGTTGGAGATTTTTCTAATCCTACTGCAGCTTCATTGCTAGAGAAGGAAACAAGTATTATTTAAAAAGGCACCTGTTTGTCATAATTTGGGCTTTTATTGCTTAAAAGATAGATATAAGAGAGTTGTTGTAAGAGTTACTTCTTCAAAGTTAGCATTAGTAACTTGCTTACTTTGTTACCATTTATTGACTGAAGTAGCCACATGTTACACTTGCTTGAATATACTGCTCACTTATTAGAATATGATCAAGCTGTAAGAAATATCAAGTTTCTCAGAAAATCCTCACACGCAGTATTTATTTATACAAAAATACTGACATTCACCCAAAAAAATTAATATTCATCAAATCATCCATAGATCCACACACAGTCCCTTCTTTAGATTCCCTTTTTCACAACCACCTTTTCATCAAACATACAAAACCCTATACAAAGATTATGAAACAGTTTCATGATCTGTGCCAGATGCTACACTGAAGAATTTCACTTCCATCAAAATGTGGTAAAAAACTGAAATAAAATAGATTTTTTTCTGTGTTTTTGAGAGTGGTGGGGATACTTTTACAAAGATGCCAGTGTTGCAGTGCAGAGCCCTGTATGGTGCATATTATCATTCACTCCTCTCCATAGTGGGTCTTTGCTGAAAGCCTCTCTCATGCTGGTCAGCCCGGGTATTTTGCATTGAGACTGGATTTAAGGGTTTGTGTGCATCTGTGGGAAGGTTAACATGCTGTCATGCTAACAGTTCCCCACACTACAATAGATAGAAGAATTTATTCAGCCTTGGGTGTGTTTGTGCTTGTATGTGCACTTGTTGTTAATGGCATAAAAGCAGTAAAAAAAAAAAAAAAAAAAAAAAAAAAAACTGAATACCTCTCATGCTGTACGCAACGGGAGGGAAGGCTTTCAATTTGACACATCCAAAGACAGCATTAGCTACGACGTTTGTGCTCGCTTATGTGTTTGTCCGCCTCTGTAATGCACCATAAAGTCTGTTTATCCTTGGTGCCATAATGCGTCAGCGCATCCTCGACCACTGTGCTGCTCCTCCAGCAGCAGAAAGACGCTCACTGTCTGACGGGCTTAAAACAGGCCGCTTCCTTCACCATTTAGCAGGTCATGTGTGTTGTGTTGCTCTTTCGCTGTCAAATGCTGGACGTGTCAAAGCAGAGCTCAAGCAGTTTTATTATAAGCTGCTTCTTGCAGACACTGTTTCTTTCACACTTTATGCGAGTTTCAGAACCACTTGACTTGAGATTTAAATGAAGGCAGGTTTTTTTTATGCTATTCTTGGTTTTCTATGCCTTTATTTGGAGTTTCACTGGTGACTGAAAACACTGGTTTGCCAGATAGTCAAGTGCTGCATGACCACCTAAAGCTAAATACAGACATCCAGCTGGGCAGTACATAAGTTTGAACATCTAACATCTGATCTCGGATTTGAGGCTGCTTGTTTGCATTTACTTTTTTTTTCCATGTTTCTGACATGGTACGGTTAGGTTTTGTACAGTATGGTAAGGTTTGGATGGTGAAGCCCTGGGTCAGACTTGCGTTTCGACTGAGAACAGTACCCTCACTTGGTAGACGTGGTAAACGACGACATTGAACCTGACACAACAGAGAAGACAGCATTGTTTTTTTTTTTCCTTTTTGGTTTGTAGCTGTTTGTCTCAACAAGACATGAAACTTTGTATGAGAAAAGACTGTGGGCATACAGTGGGCTGGTTAATAATGTTATCTCTGCACACCTGCTTTTGAACGTGAGAAGGCAGAATCCTTCCCAGGAAAATGGAGATTTTGTACAACCCGAAGACTTGATGGACCCTCAGAGAGAGGAAAAATTTATGATCAGATAGGGAGTGGAAAAGGATAGTTTGAAAAGGAGACTGCGTTTATTCAGATTGTGTCAGTGGTTCCTTGTGTGTTCAGTAGAGGTATGCTGTATACAGGGTGTGCTTCAGACATGTAGCCTGAGGAAACAGGGGCCTTGTTGGGAGCAAACCCAGCAGGGCTTTACCACAAACTGGCTTCTAATATACATGGGTACAGCAGGCCTGATTAGCTGGCAAACAGTGGGGGGCAGAGCAAGCAAGGGCGGGAACTCCATCACCCCTTCTCTCTCTCTCTCTCTCTCTTCAAAACACACTCCCCTCGCTGAACCCCTTTGGTGGCCAGATTACTGTGAAAACAGGCAGACGTGTCACATTCCGTGTGCTGCCGTGATTCAAGCTTCTTTTCATGCACAGTTTTGCATCTGCAGGTTCAACAGAAAAAAAAAACAAAACAAAAAAACAAAAAGTGGCAACTCAAATTTCAACGGTCGATTCCTGAGCTGAGTTTGAAAGTTCCTTGCAAATGAATTAAAACACATCTCGCCACAAGGTCCATTCAGTGGCTGTTCTGGAGCCCTTAATCAAATCACACAATCTTCCTCAGCAGATGGGAGTTGCACATATAAGTTTGTAGATTGTTTCAATTTCCCATTTTTCGGAGTGCTCAGCGCTGACTTTAGTTAGATTTAGTTAAAGATTCTTGATAAAAGCTGAATTAGAGAGCTTTTTGGCTGAATAAACTACACCATCCAGGCTAATATTGATTCCCCAGTAAGCCTTTTTTATTTGTTTATCTCACAATGTACTTTTTTGCTACACCGGGCAAATTTCTTTGAACAAAATAAGTTGTGAAAAGCCACTGTATTCTATAGCAACTCAAGAGCAAACAGCAGGCACCCAGTCAGACACTTGGCAGGTGAACACAGTGGTGCATTCACTAGGTTAACACAAGATAAGCATCTCCTTCAATAGCTGATACAATAGAGGCTAAGAAGAAAATCTAAAATTAAGGGAATAAGTTGGAATTTTATTTAACAAGGAAAGAAACAAACCTCCATACTTTTTCTTTGTAAAAAACATCACCTTTCTCAGCTTTATACCTAGTATCCAAACAGTTCTGGAGTTATTATGCCCCTAGAATGAAGATTTATGTAAACCAAGACAAATAATTTTTCATTGAGTCTTACAAGTGGCTATTGGCAACAATTCCACCCTGTTGTTAATCCAAGCAAGCAATCTCCACTCTTGTCACTGCTGCTTTTGTGGTATTTTTCTGCAAGGAGTCCAGTATATGTGAACGATCACATGATATGTGTTTTCAGTTTTCAGTTTTGCTACTGGTAGCCTTAATCCTTGGAATTAATATAACAAAAATACACATATACTGAAGTATTGCAGCACAATAACTATCATTGTATATGATCATCTATGACTTTAAAGCAGTGTGTTCTCAGGCATTAGTTTTTTTTTTTTTTTAACCACAAAGGCTTGTCTACTTTTAACTACTTTCAAAGTGCACTCTAATCAAACATCGAAAATCCAACTGCACCTTATTTCCCTCCTTGGCCTAGGATTCACTGACCATAAAGCAGATGCCACTAAAGCTGCCACGTCCCTCACCTTCATGTTTAAGTCATCACATTCCCTGCTGGTCTCTGATTCCCCATTTTGGGCTTTTCGTCGGGGACTGTGCTGACTCCACTCACTGGCCGTCCTGTAAATCGCTCTTTTATGGCCCTTGTAATGATCCCCCAGTCGGCCATCTCCACTCCGTCGCACTGCAGATAGAACCTGCCGCTTTTGGCAGCCAACATGGGAGAGCTCAGTGTGGTGGGAGGAGGTAGTGGAAGACTGGAAAACACACACACACACATACAGGCAGATACATCCGACTATGTTCTCGTTCATAAAAATGCATGCCTTTTCACACCCCATCTACCTTAATCCCAACTTCCTGTGTAAAGGTCACAGAAAGTGCCCAAGGCGACACACCCCATCTACCTTAATCCCAACTTCCTGTGTAAAGGTCACAGAAAGTGCCCAAGGCGAGTTTTTTTTTTTTTTTTTTTTTACCTCACTCTAAGTTGGTGAGGTCTAACTGTGCTCAGTGGCATGTCATCAGGGGAAGACATTGCCTCGTGTAAACCATCACAGCACTGATAGCATTAGCCTTTTACATGATTTATTCCAAACCTGGCTCCTATAGCAATAGAGCACTGATGACGGGGTAGACATTAGATTTTCCATGAAACACCAGCATTAAAGCTAAATCTCAAACATGCATAATGTTCTTTCAAAAGTCCACATACTGTCATTTAGATAACATGGATGAGCAAGGGAAGAGCAGCAGAATTGCTGATTGATGGACTGTGTCTGGCTTTGTTTAGTGTTTGTGTCGCCAAATTCATGCTGCAGTTTGGCCTTAAATTTCAGTTGCAAAGAAGCATGTTGTTTTTTTGTTTTTTTTTTAGAGACAGTCAGCAGCTCCAGGAGAAATGTGCTTGACTTTCCTCGCCTAATTACATATTTACAATTCACAGAAACATCAGACTATGAATCTGGCATGAACCTGGATCAATGATATCAGGCCTGCATACATTGACAATGAACCTGATTGATCCAATCCCTTATTTTCTTCTTTTAATATAACCAGTATTTTTTTTAATGTGTGTGATGTGAGCCAGACATTGCTGTGGGTCATAAGGTTTTATTTTGATGTAAAACAAAATCTGATTCTCTTTGTCTATGAGGTGACAGCTTGATACACACTAAAATAACTTATTTTATTCACCGTGGTACGTGTCAGTTGTCACTTTTAATTGCAAAATTGGTTTGTTTATAGCGTGGTTATTTTTGATTCTTTCGTAATGCATATGTGATTGTTGTATATACCTGTCATAAAGATTTTGCATAGTCTGTAGCGTTACCCACAATGCCCCTGTGTCCTCAGGCCCTGCCGTGCCACATCTCCTTGACAGCAGATGTCTATGAATGGATGGGTTAATTACTCTTCTTTCCTTTTCCTTTTTTATTTCTATTTGATGTTGTGTTTATGACACAGATCAACTTGTTTCATGACTCAAAAGTGTCACTTTTTGTTGACTCACGTTGGCCGACAGCATGCTATATTCTTTCATGTTTATAGACGTAAGCACTCGTATAAAAAAAAAATGCAATGTATGACATTTAATGATGTCGCCTCATTGGCAGAATCAATCTTTTTCTGTAATAAAAAAAAAACTAATGCACAATGTGAGGGTAAATAACTTGTTAAGACACCATCTGCAGTGATGAGAGTGACCCTGTTTGCTCTCAGTTATAGACCCCCCCTTCTGCCAGCCACATTCTCCTCCACCCCACCACGACGACACATTAAACAGACAGGGCAGACAGGCTCCACTCGGCACGTGATCACACTGTTTAGTATTCCTGCCACGTCTGGTTCAGGGAGCGGCATTAAATTGGGATCAGGCAGATTAGAGTATAATATAGACGACTATTAAAGGCTGCAAATGAGAGCCATGGGTTAGAGCCTGAGCAGGGGTCCAGTCTGCCTCCATGCCAGTGCAATATACCCTCCCCATGACAATGACAGTGGGAGGCGAAAATTAAAAAAAAAAAAAAAAAAGAGCCTCCAGTTGATGATCATTATTAAACAAACAACTACCATCAAGTGCAAAAAGATGACTTACTTCTTGTTTTAAATTATTAAATCATTATTTACCCAGTGTTGATACACTGAGAGTAAAAGTACTACCAGACTCATAATGCTGTAATAACTATCTATTATAAAATGCTATTACCACAGAAACTAACGTCATATTACAATATATTTTTGTCTTTAATAATCAGTAATTCCATTATAACATTTCAGAATGAGTAATATAAATCGAGCAATTTAAACTCGAACCAGACTTTAGACTTTATTCCATTCTTTTAAAAATCTGGCCTGTCACAGGAAACTTTGACCAATCACAGGACAGTTCAGAGAGGGAAAGAACACTCGTATTGGCTGTTCTGTTACCCCTGCTTTGCATATGCCTCCCTGTGGTGGAGTGATGGCTACTTCATTATTGGCAACAGCTGCCTACTGCTACCTACCAAAAAAAGTACAAAGTCTTTTATTGGCTCATTTCTGAGATGAAGAGATTGCCTCTTGTTGTGTGTCACACATGAAATGAGTCACATAGAGAGCCACAAAACTAAAACATAAGTATTTTAATGGCCTGTGAATGAAACTCGACAAATCAAATGTCATCTGGGTGAGGGGTGTCGGTGTAAAAGCAAAACAGCTTTTATGGTAGTTGAGGAAATAAAGGCGATGATAAATGTGGTCAGGGTTAGAACAATGAAATGTAGCTATCTGGGTGGCACAAATATTTATCTTACACCGATCTTCTTTCCAGCTTGTTCTCGTCAGAGTTCTGTCACTCTGGTCATTAGGGCCGCAGCTTTCTTTCAAGTGGGAATATTCAATCATTTTGGCATCGACGCAGCATGGTGCAACACGGACCCTTGCACAGTGCGTCTGGTTGACCTTAGGAGTGGCATTCTCTGTAAAAGGCAGATGTCAACAATGTAGGTGACGCTGCGAAGCCGAGCGCCATCACTGGACCATGTCCTATCCACTGAAAGATCCTTTTTCTGATCTCTTGCAGAAGCATGTGTGTACATGTTCAGCATGCCCTTCAGAGGAATGTCATGGAGCTGTCACATTATTAAAAGTACACTGAGGTCAGGAGAAGTGTTTTGGAGAGGAGCTTGTACTAAAGCTTGAAATTCTTCTCTCTAGTGCGTAAATGGGGCTTTGCAGAGACGTGGCAGGAGAGCCAAAGACCAGCTACTGTGTCCCCTTGGCCAAGGGGCCATTCTTAATTCAGCAATGTGACCAACCCATAGAGATTCACTTGAACTGCTTTTCACATTTTATTCCTATTTTAAAATTATTGCTATTTTAAATGATTTTAATGTGCTTTTTAAATATGGTTTTAGTCTGTCTTGTTTTAGTGTATTCAGTGTTGTTTTGTCATCTGTAATTGGTGAGCCAAAGACAATTTTCCACTGCTGTAAAGAACTATTCTATTCTATTCTATTCTATTCTATTCTATTCTATTCTATTCTATTCTATTCTATTCTATTCTCATTAGAGATTTGTCAAGGATTTCTTATTCAGTCCAAGTCATTGCCACTTGTACAGTGACTAATAAAAGAAAATTGTGGTTAGGGGTAACTAATGTTATGTCTGCAGAAAATGAATGAAAAGTCTGTAGCAGTGACAGAACAAAATTAAAATACAGACATCCATCAAAAACAGTGTCACATTCCTGGGTATTTTATACATTAAGTGTGGTGGTAGCCACCTAAAATCAAGTAAGGCCCTTATATTTCAAGTTTTCTTTGGGGTTTTGCAAGGGAATTCTGGGAAATGTGGGAGCTCACCAGCTGAGGCTAACAAAAAGGAGACCATTAAGTAGCTGTGCCACAGGAATAAAATGAATGAATGAACTTCAGAAATGTAGTAAAAATGTTTATCTGATGCTCCTGCCTCTGCTTAATGTGTGCCAACATTTACATCTAATACATGCTCATTGATTTCATTCTGAAGTAAATCTCTCTCTCTCTCTCTCTCTGTGTCTTTTTCTCCTCAGACATCCACTGTTCCCCCTGCTGGCATTGTTGTTTGAAAAATGTGAGCAGGCTACACAGGGATCTGAATGCATCACGTCTGCCAGCTTTGATGTGGACATAGAAAACTTTGTGCACCAGCAGGAGCGAGAACACAAGCCCTTTTTCAGTGAAGATCCAGAGCTGGACAACTTGGTGAGTTGGTCCTCTCTGGCAACGACTGCACCGTCGTCACAAACACTTTGATTTCAGTTACTTTAAAGCTGCTGCTGTCAGTGATGTCACCTCATTGCTGACTTCCTGTCAGTTGCTGCTGGTAGCTTTCCCCATGCCTTTGAGTTTTGACTCCTGACTGAATAAAATGTTGTGAAATCTAGACTTTCTCCTAGATTTACTATAAGAGCCTCGGGTCTGAAAGACACATATCACTGATCAAACGCTAGATTAGTGGTTTTCAGCCTTTTTATACCAAGTACCACTTGAGGAAAATATTAAGCTCTTGAAATAACAACATTATCACTAATGGTAAAATGCAGTGGTTTAAATAGGCCAAGCAAAGACAGACTTTTCACAGGAGGCAAATTTATTCCCAATAACATAATTTTCTCTCTCATCATCCTCCTCTTCCTCAAATATACTTTCACTGGTAAAATTAGCAAAATTAGATCAACATCATCAGCTTTAACATCAATTTTAACGAGTTATTTTAAGGAACCTACACATCTAAATTGTAAAATTGAAGAAGCAATGGCTGCCTGTCTACTTGCACCACATTCATTCATTCTTCCCCTCTTATGTCATGTAAGCCCACACCTCCACCCAGCAACAGTTGGATCCTGATCATGTTCAATGAGGAACAAGAAGATGTGGAGCTAAATCCGATCAAGACAAGAAAACAAGAAAACAAAAAAAAAAAAAAAAAAAAAGACAGTGCACTTCTGCTGTTACAGTAGTTTGGGTGGCATGCTGACAAGTGCTGAACAGACAATTAACCCTGCATCTGTGTGTTTTATGAGGCCCTGGACGTGGGCAACCCTCCCAGAGGCCCCTAACACTTCCACAGAGCAGTAGTGATACATTGGGCTCGACTTGCTGTGAAAGGTGCACAAGTTACTGGTTCCCTGATTAAGCGAGTGTGGTTTAATTAGCTGATTTATCTACATCTTGCCAAGCACTCTCCTGTCCACACTGTTGACCTTGAGAGGTGACTTTGACAGAGTGCACCATACTGTGCAGAAATGCCAGGCCTTGGATAAGAAGATTGCAGGTGTGACTGTTACACAAGGAGATGCATCATTGTGAGTTGTCAGTGGCTGCAGGGGCGGAGCATAAAAACTCACTTCTTGTTTATTGTCAGTAAAACTGTGAATACTTGAACAAATAGCAGAATTTTGTTATGAACGGTACAACTTATTTTCACTGAACTGTCTTTCTTTTGCAGCTTTCTTGCTGAAAACTAAAATTATAATGAAGTAACTGTGTAAATAAATTTAAGTCAATTCATTAGGCTTACTGTTTTCTCCATAGTGAAATAACTAGCACATAAAAATTCAACTATTAGAATAAAACTGAATTTAGAGGATATACTCTGGTGAACTTGTGTTATGGAATTATTGCAATTCTATAATTGCAACGTTCTTTTTCTCCTTAAACCATGACAATAACCCACAAGTCATCAGTGAACATCACAGTCAGTGTGATATTCATCTAAACTGAATGGAACAGTGGTACGTATCATGTATAACATAATGTTTTTTTTTAATACATTAACAACAACATTTAGAGGCCCCTGCTAATAATAAAATATTTTTTTTGCCGACGCAGTGGTCACTGAACTTGTGCTGTAAGAGAAATAAATAAAATGCTGGCGACAAGAGCCTCTAAAACAAGGACACAGCCCAAATGTGAGCCTTTAAATAAATTAACATTCTTCAAATGAAGCTGAAAAATGCCTTTTCAAAACCCTGGACTGCAGATAGCACTGATAAACAGAACCGCTAATAAAAAATTGAGGTAAATTATCACTTGCTATTGTTTTTGCTTGCTGTGCATTAGGCAAGTAGAAATGTCACAATTCTGGGGGAGATTTTTTTTATTTTAAAGAAAGAAAGTTATTATTATTATTATTATTATTATTACATGCCAAACCCTGGCTCCAAGCTGTTTCCTAGCAACCCAACTCCAATGAAATGGTCTGTTGATATAATTTGACCGTCAGTGTCATCTACCTCTAATATTCTAGAAGCTCCTGTCTGACCCCTGCATTTATTTCATCATTTATTTTTTTTTTATTGTTTGAAAACTTCAGAGCAGAGCAATAATTCCTTTGTGGCAGTGGATGACGTCCCTCAGCATCTTCAAGGCTGTCCTTCTGTAAAACACACACCCCAAACTTCCAGAAAGAAACTTCCGCAGTACTTCCCTCAGGCCATGTTTCTTCAGAGACCCCAGATGCTGTGTCATGGTCAGAATGCTGTCTGAAAGTCTTGGAACATCGTTTTGAGTGAATTCCTGTTAACTACGTGGAATTTTTTAATATGACAGCTGTCACATTAACAGTGATTATGACACTCGGAATGACATTTCTAATCCTCTTTCATTTCAGTCTGCAGGTTAGGTGCTTTAAGAGACTCACTATCAAATAAGTAGCTGACTGCTGTGCTAGTAATTCATAATGTACAGTATATCCTCATGTCACTATGGTGGCAGTGGTGGGGCTTAGAAAAAATAGTCTGAATAGTTTTACTGTATGTTTACTTAACTGTACATTCCATGAGATGCAGGGGAAAGCTCAGGAAGATAGTGAGTTCACCTTTAAGGTAAATAAACTAAATATCAAATACAAGAAAACAAAATCTAAATAATTAATAATATCCATCCAAACTATCCATATGTGGAGTTCCTCAGACAGACATAGGAGAAGCTTTCAGTTTGCTTGACACCTCAAGTCACTTTTCCAGTCTGACTTAGTAGAAAATATACTAATCACATTGTAAATTCTGTTATACAATTGTAATGATTTAGCATACACTACTAATATTGCTCAATGAACTGTATGTGTTTACAATGTGAAAAGATTTTAAAACGAATCAATCACGATTTAATTTCATCATTGTTTACTACTTAAGGGAGTGTTTTTACTCCTATAAACACCTATAATCTACAAAGAGCCCCAATTTTCATTTCATTTTTTTAATTTTCACTTTTTTCAAATTAATTCATAGGAGCTTTATTATTCCACAAAACACCTTAATTAATAATAATTATATAAAAAAATATATAATACTTTGATTAAATATGTATTTAATCAAATACGTATGTATTTTGTAGTGAATTTGATTGGTTTTGTGGTTCGTCTGCTCCCTTCAGATGGTGAAGGCCATTCAGGTGTTGAGGATTCACCTCCTGGAATTAGAGAAGGTCAATGAGCTCTGTAAGGATTTCTGCAACCGCTACATCACCTGCCTGAAGACCAAGATGCACAGCGACAACCTCCTGCGTAATGACCTGGGAGGACCCTATTCTCCGTCACACACTAGTCTCAGCAGCATGCAGCAGGTCAGTCTCAGACAAGGAGGATTTTACAATTCCTTTATGGTAACCCACTCTGAGCAGTACTCCAAAAAGTGTGATTCATCGCCATGTTCATTTTGCTTTTTAGCAATAGTGCTCCCTCTCTACGTTTGTTCACTAGCGTCTCTCTGTGATCCCCCAGGACCTAATTCAGACCTCCTCTCCATCCATGACCTCTGTCTCCAGCTCTGTTAACCCTTCAGGGATTGTGGTGCCCACCGGGGGTCTGCAACAAGGCAACGTCGCCATGACTACCATCAACTCTCAAGTAGTTTCAGGTAAGCATATGATGACACACACACACACACACACATGAACACAAAACAAAAAACATTTAAACCTGACATTTACACGTACAAGATTCAGATTACCTTGTGTTAGTTTATAAGTGCAAGTTGACTTTTGAACTTTGTAGGAGTGATGATTTCAAATATTAACTGATTTATTTCTACTTAATAAACTTGGTGATGCGTTTGGCATTAGTGATACTGGCATTATGGTTTTATTTTACAGTCTGTGGAGCCTCCTCATTAAAATTCACAATATGATTTTTCAAGTTTCCATTAATACACATGCTTTCACAATGCACCCTTTTCCCTCTCTCCACTATTATTATTGTACATAATATACTGCATGCCCTTTTGTTAATAGAGATAGAATTTGGCTTGTCTGGATGCATGATAGAATTATCATGGCAGGTGGTAGCAGATAATAGATTCATGCTGTTTCTAGAGAGGGGACCCATCTTATATCAAGTGCCGATATGGACTTCATCTACTATTGGACTAATGACTCCCACCTTTGAACATGAAAAACAAGGTTCTTGGTGTAAAACTGTGATGTAAGGACAAACTAAATCATGGATTTGGCAACAAGAAAACCCATCTTACTCAGAACCTTGCCACTAAATAGTTTCAGGCTTATGTCTCATCTTTTACCTAAAACAAGCAGCAACAACAGCCATATGTAAAAAATAAATAAAAGCTCTGATATCGGTATCAGTGTTAATATTGGCACTTCAATCAGGGACATTCTCGCCATAATCAAACCATTTACTGCAACAAATGGAAATACAGTTACATTTGGCACTGATGGCTCCACTCTTTAGATGATGCTCCCTGGAATTGCAAAGCAGTATGTTCAGCCAACAGGGAGTGCAATGCAGGAAATCCCTGAACAAAAGCCAGCTTAAGCAAGATATGAAAAACATTTACCATCCCAGAGTCTTCTAAACTCTGATCTACAAAGGTGGCGGCTGGGGTGGTGGTGGTGCTGGTGGAGCTGGTGGAGCATTAACCGGTAGCAGAAGTGAGATGCCGCATTGGAGCAGCAAGAAATAAATGAGGGAGAAGTTTTGGAGTTTTATGGGATTTGTGGCATCCCCCAAAGTTCTATTTTGGGACCAGTGCTGCTTTCCAAAATAATTGCTGCTGATTGATATATGACGTTAAAGTCCACTTCTGAGGCTGTGACACAGTCCATGGCTGACTCTGAGAGACTAACGTAACCCAGATCAGATTTTGAAAATTGGAATTCAATAAATTTTGAACACAACAAACAGCACACCCATCTGGGTTGGTCCGAATCCACCAAAGACGATTGCAAGAATATTTTATATAATTGGATCTGAAACCAGCTTTAAAATAAAGCTTCATAAAAACCATAACAGTCAGATACAATCACACATAGACTGACAAATAAGGCAAGAAACGATGCATTAAGTATATTCTTAATACATACTGTGAAATTAAATTTGATGTTAAATAACTGTACGGTAAGTATCTTGTTGATTCACTGAAGCCTAAGGATCAGCATTCAGACATGAACTTCTGACATTAAATGTCAATCTATGTCACAGGTATAGGAAATAATGTTTTACGTACACTTGTATCAGAGCGCTGTGCCTTGTTTTTGTCACGTTCTATATGACTGCTAGGTTCTTATAATGTCAAGCCTCTACAGTGGGATAATAATCCTGTCCTCCAGAAATCCCTTTTAACACAAAATAAATCAATGTCTCCATCTTTTGCTATACACGCAGAGCTCAAACTAACTGTGATAAGAGTGTCTTGATCAAGCTTAATTAAGCCATCAGCAGAAACACTCTGGCTTCTCCTTTTTTTCCTGGGTTAAAGGGAGCTAATGCACCTTGAATTTAATCATCCACTTTCTTGTTTGCCTTGTTTTTATTTGTGGGCTGGCAGGATGTTAGTAAGGCTCTGGTGGTTGTGTGGGATGTGGCTGCCAGTCGCTGCTGAAACCACTTGATACTCATGATGGCAAATTATCCCTTCAGGTGGGACCCTGTACCAGCCAGTTGCCATGGTGACATCACAAGGGCAAGTGTTAACGCAGGCGCTGCCGCCAGGAACCATCCAGATTCAGAACTCACAGGTAATGCCGCTGGGCTGCTGATGCTTTGGCCGACACTTTCACAACACAGTCCCTCCCTTTGCCCTCGCCACCCACTGATTCGGTTTGTTCTTATTAAACGGGGCCTCTCTCCATCTCCCAGAATGCCCCATGGCGCCTTTTCATTGTCTCTGCCTGAGCACGACCTCCCACTGAGACACAAAATGGAAATTGTTTATTCCCATTATGAGCGGGGCGCTTAACATCACCCTGTCATGTACAAAGGCACATGACATATGCCATTTACTAAATCACTTAAATTCATTTATAGATCAAATGTTAAGATTTAATCTGATGCAAGAAACATAGCTCAAAGTTGGTCAGTCCTACATTTTTGCATCTCCATACAGTATGGTTTGACAACCTTTTGACTTATGACAAGGAGAGTAAAGTATCATCGAGAGGAAATATTATGCTCACAAACGTTTTATCTCCTCTCCATGAAAAGGGTTTAGGGCATACAACCCCACATGAATGCCTGGAATTGGATTTTTTATTACACAAGGACACATTTTTGCTTTTATTATTTCCCCTCATTCTTGTTCAGTTTCTTTTTTTTTTCTTTTTTTTAACACTTTGTCTTTTCTCTTTGAGTGGAGGTTGTTGTGGAGATAAATGTGCCTTGTACACACCACTACTAATCAAAGTACCGACGTAGCTGTGGGCCACGGTGCACTATTGAAATGAGGAGGTTGTAGCAGTCTTAATCAACTCCAAAAATGACATTTACAATGTGTCTGTAGCAGGGACAAAGGGTCACTTTCCCTCCAGTATATGGAAATTGAAAATTTGCCCCACCCTCAGATATTTAAAATGCTCAGTCATGTGTCCTTTAAAAACTTAGGTTGGTCTATTTGTCACTAAACTGTGTCACAGTGAGGTGATCAAGTTATCATTTCCCAGCTGACCACAGTCAGTTTTCATTCGAAAACTCGATTTTTTTAACTCTAAAAAAATTTTGAATTTACTTTTTCAAACCCAGAGATGGTGCAGCTTTAATTTTCCCTGATCCTCTGCGTCATGAGGCTCTGATCTGACTGAACTAAAGACACATGTTTGGGGACATTTTAGACTTTAGAGCCTGGAGTGGAAGAAGGAGCTTGAGAAGACACATGTTGTATGCAAAGGTACCGGTGCTGTAAAAGAGAGTGTTGTAATATGTGGCACATCAGTGGAGCATGCTCCCTTTCACACTCTCTTTCTATGTGTCTCTCTCTCCCTCTTTCCCTCGCTAACTGCTTTTGATTAAGTGTGATTTTTTTTTTCCTTTCTTTGACATAAAGCTGAAAAACCACTTTGCAATCAAATCTACGCATGTTTTATTCATGAATCATTTTTAAACTTAAGAATCAAAAATGCAGCCAAAGAATCAAAATCAAATTGTGACTATTTCTGAATCAAGCACCCTACTATAATTGCTGATGGATAGTTTCATGCCTTTATAGTGGTCAGCCATCAGAAAGCAGTTTCTTTCTTTTATTTTTTTTTTTACAAATCTATGTAGGAGAGAACTATTGGCATAAAGCCTTCAGGACTTGTCTCTTGTTTTTCCCTGATACACAGACCCCTGTCTGTCAGGGAAGAGCAATGCAAGAGCAGAAACCCTCCTCCAAAAGCAGGGAACTTTGGCCACTTGAGCTGTTGTTAGTTTTGCTCACAGGACACTGGATCTTTTCAGAGTCAGGATGCCTTTGTTTTTGCTGCACGCAACAGAAGCACAAGGAATCCAACCCGGATTAGTGGTGCCAGTTCATTGAGAGACAGTCACAAGCACGGGACAGAGACACAATACTGAAGGCAGAGTAATGTGGAGCAGTCAAAATATACTGTGTGGAAGTCGAATGAAAACCCAAACGCATTAGAACTCAATTTGCAAGTAAACATTTTGACAATGGGCTTAGCAGTAAGAGATTTCAGAAAGGAATGCAAAGTATACGCGATGTAACACATACTGATTAACACTGAGGTTTACATACACCTCAACAAGTGTCACTGAATATAAAACATTTGTGTTTTTTTTTTATTGAGCCTTAAGTTAAACTGCCGATGCACAATAAAACACAAGATAATAAAACTTTTTTTTTTTTTTTTACGAGGAAAAACTAATTTCTATTTAAATTATGTTATTCGGTGTGATTCATGGCAGACAATAAATAAACTAGTTTTAGTTTACTTTTTGAACTTTTTTTCCTGGACATTTGAGATACTGTATATCCATATATATAATATTTGTCCTGTCTTGTTAGTTATGATCATAAATATGTTGGTACCACATATTGATATCTCAGTTTCAGGCAGGTAATTCTGTCCCTGACAGCTAAAGGGGACCTCACTGAATATGTGGGACTCAGCCGAGGCAGGGTGTTACACGTAGCCCTGTCACTTTCGCCGAAAACAAATCACACTTGTGAGCTCGGTGCCGTCAATGAATTCATCCTCACTTTTCCCTCGAACAGCCATGTTTCCAGGACTAGTTCCAAGGAGTTTGGTCAGGGAGTATGAAAGTGGATGTGAGTAGGTGTGGATGAGCAGCTGTGTGAGTTAAGGTGGGGCTCTGCATGTGTGTTAGTACATATATACTGTCATGGTAATGCATGGGAAATGTTCATATGCATTTAGGCCTGTGACAAATACCGCTCAGTCATACCACACACGCACATTTCAGGCCGCCAAAGACTGTCAAAACTCAAAGATCTTCTCATCCTTCATCAGCCACAGTCTGAACAATAAACAGTAAACACTAAAAGACTTGCCCAGGTCAATACAGAGGAAAAACAAACACAGTCACACTTTGTACCTCACTTATTCACCACCAAACCTTTGACCTTAAGGCTTTCCTCACCCACCAGTCTTTAAACTTGGTGAAGCACCAAACAGACTGCTGACCCTCTTGTGTTTTCACACAGTCAAGGGTGCTGCCTTTCTATATTTTACGTATCATTACTCAAACTCAGTTACCATGGTGACACTTGAGGAGGTGTTTCTGCCCTTGCCACTGACAAGAAGATAGGTAATTGGTAGTCTCCCTTTGTTTCTGTGGCAACAATAACTAAGCAGCATCTTCTCCTTTTTTTTTTTTTTTTTTTTTGAAAAAAACTTTGATTTTTTCATTGTTTCTTTTCTGCTCCACTCTCGGTATTTTGTTGTAAAGGTAAACGTGGACCTGTCATCTCTGTTGGACAGTGAAGACAAGAAGTCCAAAAATAAGAGGGGGGTCCTGCCCAAACATGCCACCAACATCATGCGCTCCTGGCTCTTTCAGCATCTCATGGTGAGATGGAGTGGGTGCATGTGTGCGTGTGTGTAAGTAGGGCTGGGCATTCATTTAATAACAAAGTATATTGTCTTAGGATTTTCTTCACTATCAGTAAAGCAGCTCATGTTTAGGCAGTTGAGGTATAACACATTCAACACTTTGAATGCTTTGCCTCAGATGTGTGAAATGTTTATCCAGTGTTTGTTGTTTTCTGCTCATAAAGAAGTTTAAAACCCCAACTAACAGGTTCCAACTTTCACCAAGGAGCAAAACTCAGCCTTAAACTATCTCACATATATCATGATAATTATGGATAAGGACTAATTGGACATTTTGGTAATGTTTTTGGCTGTACTGCCCAGCCCTGCATATATAAACGTGCATATATGCATGTGTGTTTACATTTAAGTGAAAATACTCAGGTGTTTGCTGTCTTTCCCCTTCTTCCAGCACCCGTACCCAACAGAAGATGAGAAAAGACAAATTGCTGCACAGACAAATCTCACCCTTTTACAAGTGAACAACTGGTAAGATGCTGATCCAGCATCACCACAGCTATAATAACCCTTGTAGACAACACTTAATGTTACTGCAGTAGAAGTATGAGGGGAGGCTTCACTTAAATTGAACCTTAACAAGCTGGAGCCCCTCAGTTTGCCTATAATGTGGCGCCATCTCATGGTCATATGCCTCTAGTACACTAGAGACCAAATTGTGTCTCCTTTTTTTGTCATTCTTACTGTATTTCACTTTTAAATTTATAGTTTGTTATATATTTAATGAAAGAGCAAAGTATTGTAGATGTAGGTTAAAAGATAGATAGATAGATAGATAGATAGATAGATAGATAGATAGATAGATAGATAGATAGATAGATAGATAGATAGATAGATAGATAGATAGATCACATTTCACTCAAAGATTCTCACATTTCCACAGGCTTTTTGAGCTGCTCAAACTTAATTTAGCCACAAAGCCTTTAACAGTAAATGATAATCTCTGATAATCTGTATCTGTAATCTAGGTTCATCAATGCTCGCCGGCGTATCCTCCAGCCGATGCTGGATGCCAGTAACCCAGACCCATCTCCTAAAGCCAAGAAGATGAAGTCTCAGCACCGTCCCACGCAGCGCTTCTGGCCCGACTCCATTGTGGCGGGAGTTCTACAGACGCACAGATCTCAAACAGGAAACAACTCTGACAGTATGACGACTCTGTATCCCCCTAGAGGGTTATTTTTATTTTTTTTATTTTTTTTTTTTTTCCTGATGACATCTCAACACATGCATGGAAGCATATGAACACAATTCTATCTGTCATCACTAGGTGGCACTGTTGTCACTTCCCAGATATTTATGTGAGAAGACAGGAATGGAGAAGAACAAAGAGTGTGAGATTATAGAGGGAAAAACACACGCAAAACAAAACATTTGTCCCTCAGGAATCCTGCATGCGTTGAAAACTGTGTGAAATTCAAAAAGAAAAATAAATAGCATCACCAATAGCAACAGCGATTTTTCTTCATGTCAAGGCCCAGGGAAACGTACTGTATAGATTCCAGTTGCTGGGTTAGATATATGGGTGATCTGCACTGTAGCTGTTTGCTTTCTCCAAACCGAATGACTTCACAGTCTACAGTGTAACCAAAACATTTAATTAGCATTTTCTGTTTTGTTGCCGCAGTGATAGCTGTCAGATAGATGGATTTCTGACAGCAGCTCTTTTGCAATGGCACTATTCTGGATTTCAACGAAGCAACCAATCATTTTTCTACTTTTTGTCAGTATTATCCTGCATCCTTTAGTAATAACAAAAATCTAAATTCACTGTTGTGGACATGTATTATCAACCTAAGTTATTTAAATGGTCCAATTTTTTAGTATTCCCCCTTTTTCCTCTTCTCTTCCTTCCCTCAGACCCACTGAGTATGGACAGCCTTCAGTCCCTGTCCTCAGACTCAGCCACTCTGGCCATGCAGCAAGCCATGCTGGGCGCCGACGACTCCATGGACGGCACCGAGGAGGATGATGAAGAGGAGGAGGAGGAGGAAGAGGAAGAAGGAATGGAGGAGGACGATGAGGAGGAGGATGGGGAGGAGGAAGACGACAGAGGGAGGCAAATGTCCGGCGGGGGACGTGCAAGGAGAGAGCTGAGCATGGAGCACAGTGAGGAACTGGAGTAGAGGGATCAAGGGGAAAAGTGTTCACTTACTTACTTTGGCCACAGTTGTTTCTTAAGTACGGCCTCATTCGAAGTAGGAAGACTCTAATGATATGCGATTCTTTAAGCATTTAAGGGCGCACTATGTTTTCTCCTCTTTGATCGGAGACTCTTCCGCAGAGCGTGATACTGTACCAGACACAACAATCCCAATTATAGAGAATGAATATTAGTTTAACAATGTGCTGTTTCCTTTTTTTTATAGGACAGTGTATGTTCTCATGCAGTGAGTGCCAGAAATGTTTGGGTGATGATGCTTTTTTTTTTTTTTTTTTTCTAAACTTTATAGCCAACCCAGTTGCCAGGATCACATGTTGCCATTGTTTCTTTCTTGAGCTTGTGTTTCTGAACCAAAATTAAGTAATTTACTCACATGGCTACAAACCTGCATATCAACGTGAAGAAAGTGCTTGAACCACTTACGATGCTTTTTGCAGAATGGGGGGGGGGGGGGGTGTTAACCATTTGTTGGTTATAAATGTGGTTAGATTAGTTCACAGCCAGGTCACAAAATCAAGCTCAGTCTAGTACATCAGCTTTGCCATCCAACATCAGTTATATTATATGCACATAATGCTGCATTTATACTAAATTTAATTGTGTCCGAGACTCACAAAATAAGAATTTCATTACATGGTCATTACATTTTTTTTTTTTATTGTGCATATGACAATAAACTTCTTGTATCAATTGGCAAACCTACACTGTGCACCTGCCTACTCCTGCTTCACAGTGAGGCACATTGCAAACCCACCTCCACCCCAGCGCCTGCTTTTGCTGCTGTATCTGATCTAAATTAGTTGTCACTGATGCCTGCTCTGTTCTGTGCTGTCTTGAACTGCTGCAGTTCCTGCCTCACTTTCTCTGAAAGCACATGGGAGGGTTGCAAGGTGTGATTTCCCTATCTTGAACTTTCCACACCCACTCGTGGATGGACCCAGAACAGAGCTGCCGAATTGCAGTAATTAAAAATAAAATCATATTTTCACGAAGGTGGTCCTGACTGAAATGTGGTTAGGCTTAGGCACGAGAAGTATCTTGTCAGTGTTCTGAAAAGATCATGGGTTTTCAACCTCTTCATAAACACACACCTCTTCATAGGGTTAAAACTGTCTCTCAAACTGGGGTCTGCTGCCAAGCAGACAAATTGTCTTACTCCACCTTCCTGTCAAAACACATAGTCAGAACTATGACACTTTAAAAGTGTTAATAAGACACAAGAGAAACAATTTGACAATTTTTCACCTGTTTTACAGTGATGTAAGGTTGGGTGATATCCAAATGTTCATCCTGTTAAACTGCAATTAATTGTTTTACAGGCTATGGTATTATAGTGGGTAATTAAAAGAATGATTACATATGGTTCAGAAGCAGAAGGGATGCCAAGATAAATAAAATTACATTAAAAGCAACAATAAATAAGAAAGGAAGCAGTTGTCAAGCTGTCTTGCCAAACATTAAGATTTTGTGTTTACTTTTGGGACCTTTCTTGCTTGATGAACAACTTGCCCTCTTTCTTTTTTCTCTCTCTCTTTTGAGGAGAAGTCATGTGACAATGTGACACCCATAAATTTTGTTAAATGTCATCTCTCTCATCCACAGTAAGTGTGGATGGTACAAAAAATTGTACTTGAGAAACTGCATATTCTTTTTTAAAATTGTGGTGAATGAAAACAGATTTTCCTACCATCACAAGTTTGTTGTCAAAGAAACAAAAATACTAAATATAATACCAAATTATTTTTGCACCATGATATTTGTTACAAAGCGACTGCAGCTTTTTCCGAACTGCGTAATTCTTCAAATGTGAGCGGAACCCTGTATTTCATGTGTCATTTCACTTACTAAAATAAAGTGAGACAAACACGCCCCCAAATTAAAAAAAAAAAAAAAAAAGAGCGTAAAAGCTGTGCATGTATTCACATAAATGACTCTGTTCTGCAGGACATCATTCACACCTTTTAATTGACTCATAGTTTCTCAGGTTCAATAACACTCATGTGATGTGTTTCTTCCTCTCTCTTGAGGGAAATCATGTTGACACTTTGCTTCAGCAAAAGTTTTGAGGCATAATTTTAGAAAAAACATTTTTTTTTCCTTCTAACATAAGCAAAACACACAAACAAACAAAAGAAAGAGACATGTAGTAGTTAATCATTGTATTCTCACGGCACATATAGTGTGTGATTTTTTTCACATGTTTGCATTCTGATAATGAAGGTTTGCATATTTATTCTATTTTGTTTTGTTTTCCCACGTGACTGAAAGGAACAACGCGGCAATGACAGTTGCGTCATTAGGATTTGCAGACTGTGGCAGCAAGGCTGTTGAAGAAGCTGCATGGTGGCTGCACAAACACTCAACTCCAACCATCAACTGTCAGAAGTGCTATGTGTATTTGTTTTTTTTTTTTTGCAAAATAAGAGCATGACAAGCCTTGCCAATCATCACATACACACGCCCCATCCCCTCCCCCCCCTCCCCCCAAACACACACACGTCTCAGCATCAAGAAAAATCCCCAAAACATGGCCAATGACTTTGGAAAACCCTGATGTGTCATTTACTGACAAACTTTTTCTAATGGAAAGAGAGTTTTGAGGAGGACGAAAAAGAGACATTTAAAAAAAGAAAAGAAACAGGAAAAACTCGCTAGTATCGCTTTCAAATTTACGTGAAGGATTTTTGAACTGTGGAACTATTTCACCTTTCCGTTTTGTACGAAAACACACAAAATGGAGTAACTCATTTCTAATGTGAAGATGTCTAGAAAAACAGAAACATGTTATATTGAATGTTCTGATTGTTCATTGTGAAGTTTGTTGCTCATTGATGTTCTTTTCTCGTTTGTTCTTCTTCTTTTTTTTAATGGATCTTCCGGAACAAGTGGCAGAAAATAGGAAATATTTCTATTTCATTTGTACACTTTGTTGTCATAATCTATTGTGTTTCAATAGACCAATTTTAATAATTAAACATGTAAAGGTACTGAGTTGGACTCAGTGATGTTCTCGGCGAGAATCACAAACTGAAACATATAGACGCTATAGACAGTTTGCGTGTGTGTCTCCTTGGGAGTATACGTGTGTGAATGTCTCTATAACATTCAACATTCAATTCATGGAGGGTAGGATTTATTTATTTTTTGTTTTGAGTTAGAGTTAGAGTTAAAACACAAAGAAACCATAAATGTGTAAAACTACTTTTAAAATCTAACTTAAAAAAGCCCTTTAATACACATAAAATGAACATAATAAATATACGTTACATATAATGTGTAACATTTCTGCATTAAAATATGCAAAAATTATGAGACTAGTGTTATACTACTGCTAATGTTATTTTATTAAGTGGTGTATTATCCCATACATTGCATTTAATAGCTCCTTTCCCTAGAGAACTCAAAAAATGTTTTGGTTTGGATTAATAATTTAGTGCATTTTCATCAATCGGACAGTTTATATAGCTTTCTAAGCTTTCGCACAACAGGAAAAACTACCGAAACATATCAGAAGAAATGTTGAAATGTGCTAATTATACCACTGTCACTAATGCTTATGTGTGTGTGTGTGTGTGTAAGGTCCATGCAGTATTTCCAGATTACAGAGTCAGGAGTCTAAACATTGGTTCATCATCCCACATTTTCCTGTCCCATGTGTAGCTTCCAACCCTCTTTTTTATCACTCACTCTATCCTGTGATTTGAACTCGCCCACCCAAACACTCCACCGCATTTCTTTTTTTTTCCCAGCCTACAGTTCCAACCCCCCCGACAGATCCTCTGACCACACGTTGCCTCTTCTTCAATGTGAATATTAATTTCTGCTGTGGGTGTTCACTGCGCAAGCCACATTGCATTGTTTTGACAGGGCTCATAAGTGCCTGTATATAATTGCATCCTTTCATCATCACCCTGTCTCTCGAAGACGTCAAACTTTTATTTTGCAGCAACACATTTTAAATATGTGTTAACACTGTAGCTCTGTGAGCCTTTTGTCTGGTTGAAAGAAGGATTTGAAATGCAATGGCTATGCAGGGCTCCCAAATAAGACGTCCTAGGTCTAGGCAACATGCGATGAGGTGAGTAGAAACTTGATATCACCTAAAGGAAACACTGCTAAAATGCTGGGAGGAAATATTGGCATCGCAGTCCTCTCTAATTATTCCACACTGGACAGTAAAGCAGGTCAGATGGGCAGAGCAGTCAGTGGACTCACCTGAACAGCAACAACACCAGCTGGAGAGGTGGAGGGATAAAATGTAAATATGATAATCTATTCCATGTATTAGCTAAGGTAGGAGTTTCTAATTTATCATGGGATGACATCGGCTACAGCAGAAGGACTGCTCATGAATCATTCAGCAACTTTTTTATTTTTTTTAAGCCAGGTTGTTGCTGTATATTGTAGTTCACCTTAGGCCAGTAGAGGTTCAAGGTCCAGTGAGCAGAAGATTGTAGAATGCAAGGATAAGCAAATGCAGTAAATCTGTGCATATCAATATGTGAAAATATGACTTAGCAAACCAAGAAGCTCAGTGTCCATGTCAGAACATCTGTCCATAAATGCAATGAATGTCCGTCTGTCCAACGGTTTGCTTGACATGCTTCGAACTTGGAAGGTGACTTCCTGAGTTGGCACCAGTGTGTGCGGTGCCAACTTTGACATTGTTGGATGAGAAATGCAAGAGATATTCTGTTCATTTTGTGTTACTAGCAGTTGCAGAAAAAAAACAAAAACAAAACAGGCACATATTGAACGGGTACTGTGCATGTTTCTGAGAAAGCAGCATCGCAAATAAGCACAACTGAGCGAATTGTTGCTCTGTGCAGTATATAAAGTACAGTGTGGCCACTGCAAAGCAACTTAAAAGCAGGGTTTGATTCATTTAAGGCAACGTAAATTATGTGGCTGAGGTTGGGGAAAACACTCATGGTTAAAATGTCACGGCTTTAGCTGTGATTCCAGTCTGTATCCGTGATTCTGTCTCTTTTCCTGTCTTGCCCCGCGTCTCCTCATCCTGTTTCTGTCTTTGTGTGTTTCACTCAGCTCATCAGCCATCATGTACCAGCTCTCTTACACTCTCTTAATTCTGCCAGTCACATGGTATTGTGATTTAGAGTATTTTTAAGCTCTTGTTTCTTTGTGTCTCTCCAGCCTGCCTGTCTCAGTGCTCATCATCATCATCATCATCATCATCATCACACCTGCAGTTTTCTCAGAAAAAGTCCTTGTCACCTTTATTTATCCATGTTTTAGACTGATTTTCATTTTCCTTGCACATTTTGCACATTTTATGTGATCAATACAATTAAACCAACAATCTATGACACTGACAAGCTTGATGACATGTTGTATAGCCCTTCCTAATCATTTATTCAGTAAAAAAAAGCTATTTTCAAATGCCAAAGATAATATTCTTAGATTCAGAGCCTCAACTTTTTTTTACCATACGGGGGTAGTATGTCTTTCAAACACAGTCACTGTAAGGGCCAGAAACATGTTGAACAGTACACTGTTCAACAGTGACTGGGGCTGAAGTGAAGTAAAAATAACTTTGGAATAACAGAGGCTGAAAAAGCCACTGGCACTGGTTTGTTTGTTTGAAGTGGGCCACAACCACTGAGCTTCACAGTGTAGATCCACCAGAGAAACACACGCACCCACAACTGCATGGCCTTGGGTTGAGCACTGGAGGTCGGCTGCAGCCAGTGCCATCTGGGCGCCTACATGGTCCCAGATGTCTTCTCTGTAATTAGAGCTAGACCTGGCTCAGCCTGGTCCAGCCCAGATCCAACCTCTCATTTAAAGAGGCCCTCCCTGAATATTTAAAGAGCTTTCCAACACCGTGAAGACCTTTACAGGAACTTTTTTGGATCTGAAACATATTTCAACCAGTGTCACCGGTAGAAGCTGGAAAACTTAAGGTAAATACACATTTGTAGAATTTTGCATTTGTGCTCCAAAAGAAGGTCACATCTTTCAAGGTTTTCTTTATTTCATTTTGATTAATTGACTAATTCAGCTTCATTGTACAGTATGTCATATACACTGACCTTTGAGAAATGTCATGGATCTGATTCTACTTACAACATTGAGCGCACATTATTTCTACAAGACTGTTCTCAAATTCTAATCACTGGGCAGGTTTTCAAAATGTCCATTGCCCGGGCGGCGGCCAAGGCCATGCTATCTGATGCCCTGCTGCAGGACAGCCCTGGGATAAACCGGATCAGCCACCTGGAGCTGGAGCTTCCTCTGGACAAGGTCATCAAATATGTGTCTGTCGGCCTTCCACTGTTGCTGGTGTGCATGGCGTTTGCCCGTGAGATCTCGCTGGGTGAGCAACTCTCTGCCTTTATCCTTCAAAAAACAAAACAAAAAACAAAACAAAAAAATGAAGCAAGTGAAGTGCAGTATTTTATCCTTGCTTTTGTCCATAATTATCCCCTGTACTCGACTGCTTGTTTATTTTATTCCATGCTAGAGATTGGGCTTTGTGCTCCTTTTGTGTCCTTGAATTACTTACTATTCCTTTGCTAAACTGCACTGAGTTCGACTTGTGATGAGGAGAAATTTAGCAACAAACACACAGATATACAAACACATGTCACTGCTTTGATCCATGGTAGCTGGTTCTAAATTCGTTAAGGTGAAAAACGTGGGCTTAAAACTGCTTTCATCACTTTGGACTCACATATACGTGGAAGTATCAACTGAATCCCCACCCATTCACTTTGAATGGGGCATGGCTGTACTGCATTGTGGGTCTGTTGCTTCTCTCTTGCTCCTGCTGTCTGTGTGTGGCAGAATTTAGGAAATATACAACACTAGTGCCGGATCAAATTGCATTACTCAAATATTCCAGCACTGGTGGTACCAATTCAAATTATACATGCATGCTCAGAGACCACAGTGTCCAAGTGGAGCTCTCAGACAAGATCGTCCTCCCTGTTGCCCATGTTTTTGTCGGTCAGTGTGCGCATGACAATGCCAGACACAGTGGACACCACAGACACGGCTCTGCTCACTTTCTGTACCAAGCTGTCCTATTGTCATTCAAATAAAGGAGATAAAACCAAAGGAGTCAGTAGCACAAGTCGAATGCTAAGGAGGCTGACTCCTTTGACTTTAAACTACATGTCATCCTTCCAGAGCTGGTCTGCAATCAGCCTCATGCTCCTGATGCTAATTGCTACGGGGGATGATTGAGAGCAGCGTTCACTAACGCTGGCATGCTGTAATTACAAGGAGAAGTTCTTCCGTGGCGGCTCCCCTCTATTTCAGTCAAATGAGAGGATATGTTGATTAACCAGAAGGGGGGTGGGGGTGGGGGGGGGTGTCGAACATGACATGATGCTGAGATACGCGCCTCAAACTGATGGAACTTGGCTTCGTCTCTGCTGCTGGGCCGTCAGACGCACAACAGAGCTTGATTGCGTGGCTG
This sequence comes from Brachirus orientalis, assembly GCA_016785285.1. NCBI lineage: Eukaryota > Metazoa > Chordata > Actinopteri > Pleuronectiformes > Soleidae > Brachirus > Brachirus orientalis. The sequence goes on along the minus strand of JAFBJR010000081.1, from coordinate 1,324,658 downwards.
TCTGGAGTCTGGTTTACTCGCACCTGGACTCTCAGCCAAGAATTTTTGTGCAAAGCACAAATGAGAAGATGATCTGCCAGTGTTGACTAGGGAGTGTGAGCAGGAGACTGGAGCAGCAGCACAAATATTAGGCCCCTCTTGCTTTGCCAAATGGCTCACAGGGTTCAGGCATTTCTCATAATTTCATGATTTATTTATTTTTTTTTAAATGTAGGATGACTTGTTAACACATTTGCCTACACATGCTCTCACAAGCAAACTAAAGAAATAGATTTCCATAGATAGCTGCATGAGAACACAGGGTGCTGTCAGTTATTATTATTATCACTTCATCACCCATTATAACTTGAGGCTCAGCAAGTGTAGCTCCTGTTATTGTGGTGCACAGCAAAGGAGAAAATCAAAGTGTCGGGAAGAACTAAAAGCACAAGGCCATTCTTTCCACCAGCATGGGGCCTTTAGTGGTTTGTGTATCGCCGACAACTAAGAGCTTAGAGAACAGACGTCTTCACAAAACATTTCTCACTCTGACATTGTTTCAGTAGGAGGCCGCCAATAGTAGAGGATGATGAACCACCACTATTTGTTGTCAGTGATCGTCTATGATGTGGGATTTCAGTGTATTTGATTCAATCACATGACATGCTGCCATACTAAAATGAAGATAGCAATGTCCTGGCTATGAATGTACTTAAGTTGTGCCTAGTTATGGCTAAGATCATGTTTTCCATAAGGCCTTGCAACATTATGTCCATAAAAAACACACCAGAATATACTATATTCATAGAACATTCTACATCTCAAACTGGGGTCTGTTGCTTGTGAACTATGCACATTTAAAAATGTTAATCTGGGGTGCTGGATAACTCTTGTAATGATTGGCAAAAATTAGGTGTACTATAAAAGTTTGCCCTGACAGTAAGGGCAGATGTGGAGGGCACTTGTGAGAAACAAAAAGAAAAGAAAAGAAAAAAAAGAAGCGCCATGTTTCTTCTCTGAGGCTGTGCAGTAGGTGGGGCACACCCTTGGCGTGTTCCTTCCCCAGCTCTGTGTTTTAGGGTGGGGAACCCTTGGGAAAATGACAGATGGGTGCGGAGCACAGATTCAAGTGGTCGCACTATATGTGGTAATATCAAGGTGAACTAAATATAAGGTGCAGGAACCCAATTTGGGAGTCACCCATGGTTTTTAAAATGCCAGACTGCCATTTGAAAACACATGATTTCAACAGTGAAAATCTGTAACACTGAGAGGGAATGGGAATGAAGGAGCTCACATGTGCCGCTGTGAGTTTTTTTATGTATGTGATTTTCCATGCTTTTAAAGGAAATCTGTCTTAAAATCAAGGTTATGATGACATTTTGTGGCTGTGGGGATATTATGGTTGGCCTCCATAATACTTGAGGGTTGTATTAGGTTTGGTGTAATGTTTAGATTTAGGTATTTGAGATAGTTTTTGATTAAGCTACGGAGCAAGACAATACATTAAATTGTGTTCTCACAACTATAGACACTTTCATTCATGTGTATGTGTGCATGAGTCATAATATCAAGGGCTTAAAGATAGCTTACAGGCAAACTGAGAAAGTGGGATCAGGATCGGCTGCACAACCCGGTTGCAAATATGAGCAGACAGTGTTACTGATCAATATTTGTTTACTCTGCAGGGCCTCAGATCAGCTGTTTCCCTCCGAGCAACTTCACCGTCAAGCAAGCCAGCTATGTAGACACATACTGCTGGGACTCTCTCATGCATCATGAGTTCGACAGCGAGGGGAACTTCGAGGAGCGCTCTCTCTGGGTTCACAAAGTAAGTGGAGAAATTTGGATCATGCTTTTCACAACATGTTATTCCCAAAGATGAACTGCTCCAGTAATTCATCCCTGTGTTTCTTTTAGAGATTTTGTTTAATAAGAAGTAGAGGCTCTGATTTGTTCTTCTCCACTCCTTTGTCTTTTTGTTCTCACCAATTACATCTCCTCTCCATCACCCTTTCCCCTCATTGTGCAACCAGATGTTCCCTTACTCTCTTCTGGCCATGGCAGTGCTGATGTACCTGCCAGCTCTGATCTGGCGCCAGCTCGTCATGCCCACACTGGGCTCAGACCTGCTCTTTGTAATTGATGAACTAGACAAGTCATACAACCGCTCGATCCGACTGGCCCAGAACATTTTAGACATGCGGCAGAATACCCAGAACCCCCTCACATTTCAGGCTGAGCTGCAGAGGTAAGAGGCCTGTGACTACAGTGTATTGGCTTGCAGCATGAATATTAATTTGCTCGTTTCTGTGATTCGCTTCCAATTAAATGCAACATATTTAACAGATTTTTATGAATGTCTTGAATAAACTGATCATAAGAGTGCAGATTCAGACATGAACATGCCGTGCTTACCAATTTCCATAGAGAAAGTGGGTAATTGCAGCAGCAAATTTAAAACAATCTGTCAGTGAGAAACATTATCTAAAGACCACAGAAGTGATATTATGCTGTCAGTTTATTATTGATGAACTGGGATATGTGGTCAGGGGGAGAGGAGGAGAGGAAAGAAGAGTTCAAAATCGTAGAATGTGAATAGAGTATTGTTGTGGCGGCTGTGGTGTTCAGTTCTGAGTGGCTAAAAGTAGAAGAGAGCAGTTTAGCTTGGTAGGCTGCCATGTGAAAATATGTTGTAGCTGTATGAACATGAAGGAGGCCATGTTGCTAAGTTTCCTGTCCATGTCTGATTGCAGGGCCAAGAAGAAGCGCTACTTTGAATATCCTCTACTGGAGAGATACATGCAGTGCAAACAGAACTCCTACTTCCTTGTTAGTATGCTCTTCTTGCGGGGCTTCCTCCTTCTTACCTTCATGACGACGGCGTGTCTCTACCTGGCCTACTTCCACCTCTCAGCCTTTGTGCAGGATGAGTTCAGCTGCTTTGTCCGCACGGGCATGCTGCGCGATCAGAACTGGGTTCCTGAGCTGGTTCAGTGTAAAATGATCGGCCAGTTGGTCTTCCAGGTGATAAGTGTGGCCAACGGTGCGATCTACATCCTATTGGCTCCCATTGTTCTCTTCAGCCTGATCCGGCTCTTTGTCTGGGACACCACATTCATCTCTGTTTATGAGGTCCTTCCAGCTCTGGATCTCACCAACCGCCGCAGGCTAGGCTGCCCACTCAATGACCTCAATGTCCTCCTGCTGTTTTTGCGTGCCAATGTAACGCACTTGAAGTCCTATGGAAAGGTGAGGGCATTGTGTTCACTGGCGCCACCACAGGTGGGTAACACCAGTGCAGGCCAAGGCTTAAATGCAGTGCTGAGCCAAGAGGAGATAGAGGAGCGTGAAGAGGCTGCAAGGGAGCTGGCAGAGGAGGTGGAGGAGGCCAAGGAGGAAGGGAAGCTTAACTTGGTGGATATCATGACTATTCTGGGAGCAGCGCAGGGGAGAGTGGTAAACTGCAGCGAGAAGAGGCCTCTAGTGGAGGAGGATATGAGTCTGGGTACCGTAACACTTATCTACACACTCAAACGAATTCTGCTAGTAGCTATTTTTGTCTACATTATTTGGGATGTACAAAAAATTATTAAGTGACTTGTAGACTACCGATTGTCAATAGCAAGTGATTTAACTCTCACTGAAAACGGAATAATTCAATTTCCAAGTGAATCCAAGGAAACTGTTTCAGAAACATTAGAAACTCTACTCATAGAATCCAAGTATAAATGTTCTGTTACATCTTCTTTATCATCCCTTTTTTTTCAAATCAAACGGAGTCACCTATATTTCTAAAAGAGTCTTTTTAAAGCACTGGCAAATGTAGAAGAGATAGATTTGTGGTACTTCCGAGCCCTAACTGCCCTCTTTGTCTCTTCACAGAGCCAAACCACCACGGGTACCATGAGTTGAAGGAGACAGCACCATTTAGTCATTACTAGGCCTCCTATGGACTGAATCAATGTGATAACAATGAGGGGGTTTGGCACACTCTCGACAGTAGATTTTCCAGAGTACTGTACTCACATAGACTGTGGACACAAATTATAGATTTCTGCTGTCTGAAGAAAAAAAAAAAAAACTCTTTTAGAATCATGGGGAAATTTGTTGTGGCTAGAAATTTCAGAGGATTTGGGTCAATCTGGTCTTATTCATTTTAATAAGCCAGGTAGTAAAAGAAAGCATGCATTTCTTAAACTGTATTAAAAAGTCATGTCATGATTATATTAACCAAAAGAGTTGTGATTTATGATATAACTGAGATAACTGTAAACTCTTAAAATCTTTGTAAAATATCACTAAAGTCACTTCAAAATAAATCGCGAGGATTGTATGCTGGTGAGTTACACAACATTTTCAATTCACCCATGAGAAATATTAACAACTGTCTCCATTCACAATAATTCTGATAATGATTCTGATGACTCATCAAACATTCTTTTTCTTTTATCACAATGTGAAATAACATCGTACAGTATACAATGACAACCCTGTTGTATATGTCATTTGGGAGAACAAAATATTTTAGTGGCAACTATGGATTTTACTGTCAGAAACATTCTGCAAATTGAATGAACTTAATAGGAGGTAAGTCAAGTTACCTCCTATTACTTCTTGTTAAGTTACTATATATATATTTTAATTTATGTACTCACCTTCGTCTTTGCTACCTTTTTGTTATTTACTCAGCAAATTTAGTTGATGAAAAAGACGGAATGAAACTATTCTGTGAATTCTAAAAAGTGTATTTCATGCTCTGTATAAACAAATTTGATGTTCCTACTGTTGTGGCCTTCATCATTACATTACATTACAAATAGGGTTTCTGACAAATAAGCTTCCAGTGCTATACATGAGAAAGTCACAATGAAGTACCCATTCAAAGGACAGTAAAGAGCCACTTGTGTTTTCAGTGCCTTTATTTTTAGAACCTGTAATTTCTGAGCTGAGTGGACTAAACTGTGTGGTCATTTTGGATACTGGTCTACAAAAGGTAGACACCACATAGACAGAATTCTCCTTGTTATTTTGTAAGTTGTTTATTAGGAAATTGCTCCTATTATTGACACTGTTGGACAAATGCATTTCAGTAGGAAGTATCACTTGTGTCTGCAGCACACTTTTATTTGTATTTCAGATATAAATAAATTAAGCAGATAAATGATACAGGAACTAATCAATAAAAGCATATTTCAAGGCAACCAAAGGCAATAGGAGAGGAGCATTTACTGGATACAAATTGGCGACACACTGCCCCCTCATATGTACGGTACAATTCTTGGCAGAAAAGCCAACAGCTGTGTCACCATGTGTGACGATTCTTCTAAATAAGCCAAGAATGTGTACAGTACCGAAAGCATGCAATTATTCTGATGTATTCAAAGACACAAAGGCGGGCTAGTTAGAAGGCCCACTGGTGTGCAACGAGAAAGCAATGCACATTTGAGACTTCTAATGAACCAGTTAGGATGTGTGCAACTTTTGCAGAATTTGATGTCACTCCAAAACCTTAACGAACTGTGCTTTATTAGTGGAACAGGATGTCACAGGCCAAAGACCACTTTAAAGTCAAGGTATAGCTGTCAGATATTGGATGTTTATCCTGCTGTAAAGCTTTAAACAACCTGTGATGATTTTTATTTTCACCAGAGGTATGCATGTATAAGCCCGCATTCTTTCATCTATCTGACACACAGCAAGAAAAAGAATATATGGTGATCATGGTGATCAACCACACGATTTTTAAATACCGGAGTCGCTGCTGTCTGTGATGACTCAGTTGCCTTCTTGGCTGCAGCCTCCTGCCTCAGGCCACTTGAGGGCATCATTGAGTCATGTCTAAACAAGACTGGTCTGCTTTGTTTTGATAGCAATGTATTAATTTAGAGCTGCATCACAAGTGGGGTCACCGATGGTATTTATAATTCCTGTAATCAACACAAAAGCGAATGCAGTCTCATTCAAATCAGCCCTTATCAGGTGTTCACCAGGTCCTGGTTGTGAGTCTGTAAAAGCCTCTGTGCTGCAGCCAATTTCCCAGTGCCAGCCTGTGTGAGGGGGCTACTGCTATTGCTGCTGCTGCTGTGATTGGAGTGTTGCCTTTTTGAAATGGAGGAACTGCTGCGATTGATTTGGACTGTGTGTCAGCAGGAGTAAAAACATCATTGCCTGTTTTACACTCCGTGTTGCATTAAATTCTTGGACGTGATATTTATATTTTAAGGCAGTTTTTAATTAAGTGGAAACAAAAAAAAGAACTTTAAGGTGACCTCATCCTGCACCACACCATCAGTCCTGTCTGCCTGTTGCCCTGCAACAGTGCCCTCAGCTCTGTTACATACAGACAATACTGAGGTGTCATCACATGCAGTATTGTGTTACTTTTATGCAGCATTTAGCACCATGCAAAACCTAATTTTGTGTTGCTTTACATTCACTCAACTCATGAGGAGTCTATAGCTGGGAGCAGAGAGACCCCTTAATTGGGCTCTTCACATAGCAACCATTTTGAAAGGTCATCTTATCACTTTAACGATGACTGAGTTCCATTTAGCTTACCCAGTTCCAGGGCGCAGGCTGGTTCTGTCACACTGATTTCACTTACATGAACTGAATAGAACCATTGCTAGTGTGATCAGTGCCACCTGTACTTTTCTTGATAAGACATGTCAAAAATGGCTGCTGTGCAAATGGCCCATGCATTTTAATCAATCACATTTTTTTGTTTTGCTCGTAATAAAACTAAGGTTTTGCCTCATAGGGTCACAGTTGCAAGATCAGTAGAGACATAGTTAACTGATTGTCAGTCCAGGACAGTTAAAAATACAAGAAACCACTAAAAAAAATAATTACAAAGCTAGACAAAAATGGGAAAAATGATAAAAGTGGAAACCATTCAAATATCCTTGTCTCATTTCTAAACTAATTTCCACTAAGCATTCTGGGTACATAATTAAATGATTTTTTTGGTTTGTTTTTGCAATGCACTGAATAATACGCAAAGGAAAAAGACATCGAATTAAAGGTCCCTCCGAGTCATATCTAACAGGGCAGGGTTTGATTTTACTTATTCTGTTTACTTATTCTGCTGTGGTTTTTTTTTCATGTGAAACCATAATAGATGATTCTGTTACCAGAGAAGGCTATCTGTCCCATTTGAATTTGCTTACTTCTTACAAATGTAATAGCACAGAGACATTCAAATTGCAGAGATAAATACTGGTATGTGGTAGCCACAGATGATAAGTCAAACTTTAAAATCCCTTTCTGACATGTGTGTCTAATGTCATAAACGTATGTCTTTGAATTCCACTGAAAAATAGGAATTTTATCAGGCAGATTATATTAAATGATTCAATCTTTTCCCTTGTTTGTTGTCATGTACCCACAAAGTAGGAACTTGAAAGTAAAGTATACAATCATACACAGAGACAATCTGAAAACTATAGTAAATTAAGGAAGATGTGGTTTATTAGATTTTTAGTAACACACACACACACAAAAAGCACCTGATTGTCTATGGGACACACACCAGGGACTGATCACTCCTGACAAGAACTTCCTCAGGTGAAGGCACGTAGTGATAATGGCCTCAACCTCCAATGATCCAGGTGTTCACGACTGTTGGTGTGTCCCGAAAATATAGTAAATAATTGTGTTTCTTCTTACAATATGTGATCAAATTTTTCTGAGTTTGAGAATTAATTGATAAAAAAAGAACACTTGACTAATGTATTACGAGTAACAAAATTAGTGCAGGAATAATCAGTAAAATTAACTTACTGATGAATTTAATTATGGTCTTAATAGTAGTTCATGCCTAATTTTTGGTTTATCTCCTGACTTATTGTTACTCTTACAATGAGTAACTTTTGGGAATTTATTTTTTTTATTTTTTTTTTGTTCTTATTATTATTCGTGAACAAAAACAATATAGTATTATTTGTATGCTGCATCCTTTGTCTGAAAAGTGGCCCTGTAAAGTAATACTATAAGACTTGCCTGAGGGAGCATTTGTGTGAATACAGCAGTAGTGTTCTTTGTGTTTTCAGTCATACGCCAACCTGTATGCAGCCACCTTGCTTTTACTAGCACAATCTTGCTGTTGCCTCCTTCTGTCTTGACGTAAAACAAATCACTTTGTTGCTGGATCACACTAGAAAATGAGATCTATACTGTTTAACTACTCAGCATTGTGTTTATTTATTTGACAATGGTTGCAAAGAAATGGATATTTGTTTTTATTTAACAGTTATATACTGCACTTTTAACATCTTGTGGGCATTTTGGGGCGTTACCTTTCACTCGCCAATGGTTAGCAAACCACATAATCTAGTGTGGAGAGAGCCTTTAGGAATATTTGTCATTATGTGTTTTAAAATATAATTCATAACATGCTTTTTATTTTTGTGCATTCTCTTGATTTTTGTGCCAAAATACATGTTGCATTTTGACACCACGCTGTACATGACTTTTTTTTATTTTAACTGCAATAGTTTTGGGCATAGTATAACATATAACATAGTAGAACCTGACGGGTAAAGTACTTACTGTATGTCTGTATCACAGTTGTACATAGTTTTTAAGATATAACTGCACTGTGTTGTGAATGATCAAATATTATGATTTCTGCCTGCAAAGGCACTAACGTCACATGATCACATCAGCTCCATGATGAATGTAGAGTGAGCTTTACATGGTGAGCGCATGCAAAACAGGAGTTGATGGGGAAACCTTTAAGCATGGCTGACGTGACCTTCACTTCAGCACCCAATTGATCCATCCCAGCTCGGCCTGCTCCCATGGCCGTGTAATAAGAGACAGAGCCCTAAATGAAAGCCAATATCCACAGTCTGCAGAAAACACACACTCAGGCAGTTTTGTGCTGCTGTAGCTAATTAGGAGAAAGTTGGCTAAAAAGAAGAGTAGTCGTCATTGACCCCTCTCGGTGTGGAGAGCTCTTAATCTTCAAGTTGGTGTAAATTCTCGCCCCACATTTCAATCACAGGTTTGCTTTTACGCACACTTCCTTTCCTCTGCTGATGGACTATAGTGTCAAGTATTGCCAAACTATATTGAGTCTCTGTTGCTGCTGTGCTTTGCTTCACGAGTGCTGGCGAATCAGATTGCAATATGCAAATATTCAGCACTGGCCAATCAAGTCAATTTAGGAGTCGAAGCTCAAATAGTGGGCCCACGGTTGGTGTAATGGTTAGCACTCTTGCCCTTGCAGCAAGAGGTCCCGGGCTCACAACCGGGCTGGAACAAGGGGCCCTCCGCAAGGAGCCTGCATGCTCTCCCCGTGGTGTGTGGGCCCCCACCGGTTGGGGATTAGGTTAATTGGACACTCGAAATTGCCCATAGGTGTGAATGTGAGAGTGAATGGTTGTCTGTCTCTATATGTGGCCCTGTGATGGACTGGCAACCTGTCCAGGGTGTACCCTGCCCCTCGCCCCATGTCAGCTGGAGCTAGGCACCAGCGCCCCTCGCGACCCCTCAGTGGATAAATCGGTAGGAAATGAGTGAGTGAGAGCTCAAATAGTAGAGCCTGCAAACAGACTGAATACTAATTCCCCTACAGATTCTCACATCTACTGTAGGTACAGGTTTGCAGATTATTTTACATATTTAATAACAGATTAAGATAATAACAGATTAAGATCCAGAAACAAATCTTTCCACAGGCGCACAAATGATGTTGCTATGGCATTATAGTAGTTGATGAAGCATTTGTTTGAGTTAAAGAAACTAGTTTAAGTGTGACATCCAGTGGCAGTGAATGTCTCTTTTCTGGGTTCCTCCTTGTATTAATTAGGATAACTGCAAATGTTCCTGGCATTGTCTACCCTACAGATCATCTCGTTTTTTATACATGGCTCGCTGTGTCCTTAACAGATGCTTTTTTTTTCTTGGTAAGAAAAAGACAATTTATCATTTTTGAAATATATTATATTTTGTAGCAGTGGCCAAGTGGTAAACACTGTTGCCTCACATTACAAAGACCCGAGTTCACCACCGAGGGCCTTTCTGTAAGGAGGTATGGATTGCTCTCACTTGTGTGTTTTCTGTAGGTTCTCTGATTTCCTCCCACTGTCCAAAAACTTGCAGAGGTTATTTGGACACTGTAGACTGACCAGGTATGAAGGCCTTGTCTCTGCCCCTGTAATGGACTGGCAACCTGTCCAGAGTCTTTTGCCCGTTGTGTCACCTGGGGTTGTCTCCAGCAGCCCTTGAGATCCCCATGCGGAGAATAAATTGGTAGATAGTGAATGAATGAATGAATGAATTACCTTCTGTAGCTTATTTATTTTTTCGCTCACCTTGAGGATGGCTCAAATAGGAGTCCATCTGTCAGCTCATCGCCTATTGTGGGTCGTATTGTTATGGTTAGGAATTTTATTGGCACGCCAGGTTTGCTGTTGTGGTTTAAATGGAATGGGCTGCAGAAATAAGTCTGGTGACTGGAGGGGCAGATTTAGTGCCATTGTGCGTGTATTCCATCCATACAATAAATATCACAGCTGTCTGTGTCCTGCTGCTGAGTGAAAGCTTCATGTTGACTGATGACTTGTTTAAGAAAGAGAGAGAGAGAGAGAGAGAGAGAGATGAACAGAGGGATCATTTGTCAGCAGTCCCGATACATCACGTTCCAGAGAGTTGCATGTGTGTTTGTGGAAGTGCACCAATGTACATCTTCTATACATCAGTGGGATAAATGGCCATTAAAGGCCTGTAAGGGATTTTCAACAGTATTTTTTGTATGTGCACAGAATGTGCAATAATTTAAAAGTTATGGTATCATTTAAAGAGTAAATATAATCCACTGTAACTGCCTGCAAACAGTTGTGTTTTTATGTTTTATGAGTCAGAGAGAAAAGTTTCCACTTTATCCATGCCAACTTGCAGTTTGGAACAGCATTTCTATTCTATCCCCCCTATATCCATCTCTAGAGAGACTGCTGGTCCAGTTATGTTTAATATCAACAATTGATGTAAGGAGGTGTAACAAAATGACACAGCTGCCGTTCTAATACATGTTACTCCCTTACAAGGTCATGCCAATTTTTCAAAATTGTCTATGGGCAACGTAGTGAATAGTTTTTAGCATCACATATGTCAAGAGATGCTGTTTTATATCTTTTGAACTACATTTGAATCACAGATTCTGTTTCTCTCAACGTCTGTGCCTCGTAAATTATCCACGGATGCAACAAGTTTCATTTGGGGAATGATGTGAAAACCACTGTTCATCACAGTCGCCACGGCAGCCATTCTTAATAATGATTATATTCATAATTTCATTTTTAATGATTTACAGATGAACTGAACAGAAGAACAGTTGCTACCAACTCTGTGTGGATATTAATGTCACTGTTTGTCAACTAGAGGTAGATATAGATCTTTTTACAAAATGCACTTTACCTGATTTATTTATTCATACAAAGGACAAGTAATTTCTTGGCTAATTAATTACAGTGGTGACATATATTTTCTCTGTTGTCTGCCACTCTTTTGTCTGCTTACTCTTCTCACAGCGGCCTGGCTCCCCATTTTGTTCATTATAAGCTTCACTGCCTCATCTTTAATAGTTGCTGTATTTGTCTACCTGTGTCTTAGCCTACATGAAATCTATAAAGCCAGGATTGACTGATGTGACTTTATTAAGCCTCGTTTTCTCATTCCTGGATTTCTTAATTTTGCTTTTCTAAAACAGGTCACATGATTTTGACACCTTTTTTAATTTCGGACATTGCTGTGGATATAAAGTCATCCTTTGGTCACTTCATTCATAACACCTACAGTGCAAATCTGTTGATTTGCAAAAAAGTTGTAAAGAAACATCATTTTCAGTTTAGTTCAGTTTTCATTTACTGTAAATTACACTGACGTGTTTAGAAGCCAAACAGGCAGCATTCTACAAATTATTAATAAATGATGTATAGCATTTATTTTGAGATTCCATTTAGAGTTTACCACAAGGGCGTCTCAGAGCATGAGAGTGTACAGTAATTAAATTATGTGAGCGGAAAGCCAATAAAATATTCAAGACCTTACATGAGGTGATAAAAAGATGGAAAAAGAGTAATTGATTTAGATTAACAAAAACTACAACGCTAAGTGGCAAAATGACATTTACAAATGTATCCCTGCCACAAACACTGACAATGAGGGTGAAATGGAAATAATTATTACTCAGAAATGTAAACACTGTATACAGTGAATTGTGTGCAAAAGCACAAAGGATTCATTATTTAAACCTCAAAAGGCTTTTGTGGTATGCACTATATCTATATAAGTAAAGTTTGGACACCCTTTCTCATTGAACTCAATGAGAAAGGGTGTCCAAACTTTTGACTGGTTATGTGTGTGTATATGCATATGTATATACACATATATATGTATATACACATATATATATATATATATATATATATATATATATACATATATATGTATTAATACACACAAATTCTTGCACTGTATCCTTAGAAGAATCACACATAAACATAATCCACTCTCTACCCCCCAACTTAACTCAGTGGTTCTCAAACTTTTTATACCAAGAACCACCTGAGAAAATATTGAGTTGTTGAAGTAACATCACCACCAATAAGATAAATTGGCCTTTCATCATCCTCCTCCTCTTCCTCACATATACTTCAAACACGAGTGTAGTGAAATTAGATAAGATGGAGCAAGAGATAAAGTGACTGTAGTTGTTTTTGTGTATTGTTTTATTTTCTACAGACTCTGGTAAAAAAAAAAATATCTCAGCTCCACTCTTATCACATACCTTGGTATATACAGTAGAGCTATATTTCTGATTTTCGTCCAAGTACCATCAGAGGAAACTTGCGTACCATTGGCGGTACATGTACCACACTTCGAGAACCATGGCCGTAACTTAAACCATCTAAACTAAATACCTTACGCCAAGACTAAACCCTCACAAACCCTTGTACAGGTGTGAAGACCTGCCAAAATCTCACCAAAACATCCTCTGTTAGCTTTTAGTTCATTTGTATCATTTCTATTAGCACATCCCTAGGTTAGCTTCATTATTTGCATCAATATTTGTGCTACTTTGTCTTTGTTTAATAATGAATGGATTTTATGCAAATTGCAAAGTTATTTCACATGGAAGATAATTCAAACTTATTCTGAGAGGACAAAGGGAGCAAAAGAAAAGGCAATGGTCAGTGTGTCCTTTTATGCAAAGAAGAGAACTTCAGTGAGAATATAATTCCAATTGAAAAATTCTACAGCATGACATGAAAGGAATGTGGGTGATTCTTTAATCTGTCTTTAATACAATCGTGCAAATAAAAGTGGCACTCATGCAACACTTTGGACGGTAATCGCTGTATAACACCAAAGAAGGAAAAAATACTCCTTTGACTTGAACAACAGTTTGTAAATTCTTGTTGTTTTACATATAAAAAAAAATTTTCTGAATAAATCAGCTCAGACAAACAAAAGTTAAGCCAACATGAGTCAGTCCTTGGATTGTCAGCAATCTATTGAAAACCTCCAGAAAGAGCTGATCGACCTTCAAGGTGCTATTTTAGATGTATTTTCTAGAACAGGAAGGGTGCGTTTTCCCTCCTGGAAGTTTCCAGATAAACTCTCTTGTGACCTGGACATGGTGTCGCTGCTACAGCAGCATGACTTTGTGGATGGTACGGGTGCGTTCAATCAACACTCCCATACGGTTTTGCTGGAGCTGGTGATCGACAGGTAACAGTAAATTTCCTTTAATTTTCCACAAAAAATGATAATAAATAATATATATGCATTTTTTCATTTTTTCATGTCTTTTTATTATCATTCCCTAAACAAGACTACTGCTCCTTCTACAAAGCTTCAATTCTTATGTTGAGCATGTGTGGTGCAGTCAACGGAGAGAACAGACCCAGGAGAAAGGAGGATGGCTGTCAGTTGGTCTTGTCGTCAGAAACTACTGGAGTAATTTACTTGACTTTGTCAGTCTCACAGTAGGTATATTTTTATTATATACAAAATGTGTGGTTAAAAACAATAATGATGTGTGTATATATAGAATGTAACAATAGAATGACACAACTTTTGTAAACAGACATACAAATGCATGGGAAAATAACTGAACAAGACAAGACAGGTAAAAAAACAACAAGTAAAATAAAGAATAACATGAAAACAATGCATTTAACAAAGGTTTTAAAGGTGACATAGAACGGTCTGTTTGAACCAGAAATCTAGATTACTAATGTCTACTTAGATAAACTAAATAATATTTATGGTCAAAAACCTCATAGTCTCTTTAGATTAATCCAGTTTATTGCTCATCTCTGACAGCAGTTGAACAGGCGCTCTGTTTCTGAGCTAACGCCCGCCCCCCAGAACACTGAGTCTCTTGCGATTGGCCAGCTACCGAGCGCATTCCCACTCGCTTGTGATTGGCCAGCTACGAGCGGACTAACTGCTGCGCAGTGCTTTTTCCCCTGAACCGCAGGAGTGTCAGTTTGAGTGCCTGCGTGATTTAATTTACATTACATAAAATAAACCATTTTAGAATAAGTTGTTCCCCATGCAGACGGTTTCTCACAGCTCATGCAGCGGTTCGATTTTGGAACAGCGAGTCGAGACAAACAGAAAGCACACACGTTCTCTGCCTTCCGCAGTCAGTAGTTAGCATACGTGCTAACCCGAGACACTCGCAAGCCGACACGAAAATACACACATTCCACACAAGTCGTGCAGCGGTTCGCTTGTAAACAGCATCATATGGAGCTGGGACAAACAGTCACTCTCACTTTTTTCTCATTTTCTCATTTTCTACCACTGCTGAGACAAACAGAAAAGGTGAACACACACTGCCTTTCAAATGAGGCTGCAATTAGCCATCGTTAGCTATTGCTATTCAAGACAAGAAGCAGTCAAGTGCGCAAAGACATTATTACTTCATTTGGAAATGTTTACATTGCCTTGTTGCCATTGATTGTTGGAGCTGCTCCCTACTTGAGATGAAGTTTTGAGCTGAGTCCCACTTTGTTTTGCCCAAAGTTTGTATAACTGTTCACTTCAAAGTGACTGCTACAAACAAACGGCATTTCAGGAAGCATGACAGGGATATTACTATCAAAAATGAAAGATATCCACTGTGCTCTTTTTTTCCTCATTAGAAGGGAGTCCATGAAGCATCTGGTGTTGTTTTTGACCACCAGCAACAGAGCAACAGTGAACTGAACCTTTCTTCTGAGACATGTTGCTCTCAGCAGATACAATAGTTGTAATGGCGGAAGCAATTCAGCTTCTTCTTCAGGTTGAATGTAACTAAACTTGACTTTTCAAAACCGCTTGCTTGAGCTCAGATAAACAGAGAAGCCCTTTTTTTCTCAAACGTGGCTGAAGTGTTTATTGTGACACTTTAGTGATGTTTGGATACGGGAAGGACATGGGGACACACTAAAAAACATCAGAAATTAGATTTTTCAGTGAATGTCCTCTTTAATATAAAAATATCTGTTAAGCAGTGATTTTAATGCCCTTGCATGTTGGATATATAACCATCAGGCAAAAAATGCCCAGTCATGAAGCTCATATGATTTCATTGTGCATTTCTGCCAACCACAGAGAATTACTCACCTTACTCATTCTCATATATTATTGTGCATATCAGCATGGTAATGTTTTAACTGCTCGATGCATGATGGAAATTGTGATTGCGTTGATGATAACCATTTACTCGTTATGAATGTGATTAGATTTAGACACAAAAGGCACATGGTTCATCGTTTTTCCCTCACGCTATAGCCATAAAAGTTCAGGACCAGATTTTGACCACATAAAAATGAGCAAAATCCCTGAATCATACGGTATATTGGGGGAAAAAATATCCTAATATTAGACCAGAACATGAGTGGGTACTGCACATGGTGCTGCAGTAATCACGTCAGCTCCTTATCTATTTTAGGATAAAAGTTACCATTTACCATTTTTTGTTTGCCAAAAGAATATTTGATACACAGTACATCATTAATGGATAGTTATTTCTGGGTGATAAATGCATTAGCATCATATTTTGTTTGAGCCACTTCAGAGGTACACTTTAACCAATGCGGCAAAACATTAAACAAACATCTTTTTTTTCTGTACAGAATTTTACAAACACAGCATTACTCACGGTTTATAGAGAAGTAAAATGTTTTACTGAGAGACCAGGATGGGAATTCCAGGGAGATTTAGAGCCCTGACGATGCTTGTGTGACTGTGACTAGCCAGCAAGTGTTGAGAACAGAAATTTTATTTATCCAAGCTTTTCTCCTCCTTTCAGGTGACTCAAAAAGACAGTGAGAAAAAGACAGAACCAAATATATTGGACAGTGATGAGACCGAGGCACTGGCGTATGCGCTCCACCAGATTATGTCAAGCAGTGACAGCTGCACACATTGTTTATCTGCCCGGTCTTCAGCAAGCTCCTTCAACCCCTTACCACAGAACCATGTACCCTCTAGTCCTTCAAATAACACTCCATCCAGTCCTAAAGTGGACAACCGCACTGTTAGCTGCCAGACGACAGAATCAGCCCTCCTTCCCTGTGATGCCTGTCATCAAGTGCAATCTATTTTGAGAAAGATGGGAGATGCTTTGGTAGAGCTCTTTCAAAGTGAGGGTCTGCCATCTTCCCTGCAGCCCCTCTTAGCTGCTGTGGAGGAAACCCTGGAGATGGGACATATGACAGCAGGGGATGTCGCCCAGTGGGCCAATGTGCAGCTCAGGGACATGCGCCGGCTGGGAAAACATCTTCAAAATGTGCGGGGCACAGTGCAACCTCTAAAAGAAAGACTGGCAGCAGCGGAGGCACAGCGTGAAAGATTCAGGTCTCGGTTAGAAAGAGCACAGTTCCAGTTGAAGGAGCAGATGGAAAAACACCAGGCAACCATTGACCAGCTGGGGTTTGCAGTTGAGGAAGCCCAGAGATTTACTGAAGCAACAGAGCAAAGGCTACAGGAGGAGGAACAAAAATTTAAGAGAGGTGAGGTAAACTCTCAAATGAATATGATGGGACTCTGAGATCACAGTTATGACTAAGTCTTTAACATTCCAAATCATTTTGTGACAGTAAATGTGTCTTTGGAGGAGAGTAACTCCAGACTGGAAGAGAAAATAGCAGTGCAGCAACATACACTACAGGCACTTGGTAAGCAGCAGTATGATTCACGATTTGCCCTCTCACTATATTTGCACTGAACAGATCACACTTGGCTGAGTTACATACATTAAACAAAATGTCTCATGGGTTTGTGCTAGAATGTGAAAAGATCACACTGCAGGAAAAAGTGAAGGCAGAGAACGAGGCCTGCTGTCAACTGCAACACAGGATCCAGACTCTGGAGAGTCAAATCTCTCAAACCCAGGTGCTTCTGAACAAAGAAAGTGTCAAGTACCACAGTGCATGTCAACAGCAAGAGGTCAGTGTTGCAGCAAACAAAGGGCAATTTGTTGTTTTTCGGCCAGAAACACTGAAAGTGTCACTCGTCGAGCAAAAATGAATGTACATGTTAGAGTGGTAACAGTTTTTTTTTTTTTCTTGGCCATCCAGTCGATGCTGATGAAGCAGCAATCTCTGTTGGAGAGAGTCGGTGCACTTGATGAAGAGTGTGAAGAGCTGCAGAGGCAGTTGGCAGAGAAAGAGGAAAGACGGATCGACCTTCAGGATGAGCTGCAACAGATGTCAAAGGAGAAAGAACAACTGCAGGCTCAACTCGCACAACAGCAGGTATCCAACAGCTCTTATCCATAACAAACACTCGCTCATGCATGAGTTTGGGTGTGTGTTTTTTTTTTTTTTTTAATGTATCCCTTTTTCTTTTTTCAACAGAACTGCACTTTGGAGCTTCAAAAGGATAAACAGAGGCTGGAAACAAAAATGGGCGCGCTCAATGAGAGTGTTGCCGAGCTGAAGGACTTTGTGGAAGTTTTAAAGGAGAGGGAGAGGCTGCTGGTTGCTTTTCCACATCTCTCCCCTCTACCCCACACCCAACCAGAAAGTAAGCAATCATTTTAACTGTGTCTCTAAATAAGATACTGACTGGCACTTTTCTTTCCACCGCGCATTTATACTCTTTCCTGATTTAAATTGTTCATTTTTTTTTTAGGTGATTTTGTATAAGGGTCCCTAAAATACTTGATGCTTTGTGCACTCCCTTGTGCTGAGAAACAGATGGGGTCAGGCAGACACATGCTTATTGAAAGAAGGGCTGCCACTGGCGTTCTCAAAAAGCTTACATTGTACAATCTACAACCGCTTAAGTGTATGTTTTGGTAAGAATATGTTAGCCACTTTTTCTTACCGTTAGATAGCCTTTTTTGGACTGAAAAGGGATTTTTTTTTTTGGTTGCTCTGTCAACCATTCAGTGACACACTAAGGTTGATTTTAAAAAAGCCATTTTATTTGGGCCTACAGGAATTACTATTCCACTGCTGCCTCCATGAGTGAATTCGGAAATGTATTTTGTGATTTGGGTGTTTTTAAATTATTTGTTCTGATTCACCTAAATAACACAAATTTACCAAACGAAGCACCAGTAGACCAGCAATTACCAAGCAAGTAAGTTCAGACCGTTGATATTTTTTGTGGACTTTGGTGCTGGGGTGAATTTCATCTTCTTTTTGGAAGAGGCTGTGCACTGGGGAGATGAAGCAGCAAATACTGAGGGTGATGTAGATTCTATTTTATGAGCTGCTTTAAGTGGAAAAGAAAAATATATATATATATTTTTTTCCTGTTCTCGCTTGTAGCAATGTTCTCACTGAGCATGGGCCTGCCTGTCTTCTGCTGCTTCTCAGCACGGGGGTGGGGCATGCAGAGCACAGTCAGCTGTATGCAAGAAGCTGAATATGTTCAAGTACCACTTCAAGAAAACCTGAACTATTACTTTTACAGAAAAAGTAAGGTGTGTCTTTTGTATCCATTCATATTAATTGCCAACCACAACGTTGTTACATATGTTCCCCAAAACCTTCCAAGGTACAGGAAATGTGCTTTTGGATATGGAGCTACAAATGCAAGCAAATGGCTTCCGTATAAACATTCTGGAGCAGGAAAATGAAAATCTGCGCAGCAGCATCGAGAAACTTGGGGAAAGAGCACAGCAAAATGCAACAACGGAAGAGAATGACAAAACACGTGACAGAACAAAACAAAATCCTGAAGAGTGCAACACAATACACAAATCAACAAAACGCAATGCGACAACGGTAAGACGATGTGAAAAGTGAACATACTATGTAACATATGTGTTGCACATACATGCGTTGCTGAATTATGTTTTTTCAATAGGAGGCTTCACCTCAGCAGACATGGAGAGAAGAAACTGACCCGACACTAACACCAAACAATCCGCCGTAAGTAATCCACTATTTAGATCAGTGAACGTGATAAAATGTTACACAAGCAGAACTAATCACATATTTCAGAAACGATACCTGTTATCATGACACCTGCTTCCGTTGTTGCTTTGTGTCCCCCCATGCAGTGCTGCATGGCTGGCATACAGTAACAAACTGAAAGAAGCAAGACAACTTCAAAGCGGTCGGGCGTCGGTCAGGTCACAGGGTCGTGTGTCCTCCACTGCAGTGTCACCCTTGCAGATTCGTGTACAGACCCTGAACTTTGATATTCCGCACTCCATTGCAACTAAAAGTCATATAAAATCACTAAGTCCCCGTTTACCCCCTCACTGCAAAGGCTGGAAGCAGAGGAGAAAATGAAACCATAAAACAGAACTGTCTGACGTGTTTATGTGTGTCGGATCCTTTGTAGAACCCAACTTTTTAAACATGACAGACAATCTCATCCCAATTCACAGTAAAAATTGAGAGAAGAGCAAATGTGTGCATTTTTACTGCCATTTCTGTAGCTGGAGAACCGTTTTGATAAATGTCTCCCGACCTTATTTTGTACATGTTATTGAAAGCATATGCACATGGTTGTTTGGTGTTTGAACAGCAGTTGGCATCCAAAATGTTGCATTACTGCCTCCGTCTATATTCCTTTACCTGTCATGTATATACACATTCAATACTTTGTATACAAGAATACGTGCATTTAAGTGGAGTCAAATGGATATTTGTTTATATAGATATTGTGCACTAAAGTTTTCCTTACTCTTTGTTAATGTGGTGAGCCCTCTTTGTTTTTAAATGTTGCATCCCAGTCCTGATTACAAGATGATACTGCGAAGTGCTTATCAGGTGTGGCGTTCAGTCTATTTCAGTTTTTTGTCTCTATTTTGGGAAAACAGAAAAATCCCACTTCCCACCTGTTCTGTATGCCTCCTCGTGGATGGTAGTTTGGCTGACTTTAGCTGCAGTCTGTTCTTTAAGCATTTCAGGTAGTTCTACCAAAGCACTTTAGCTGTCTGATTATTTAGCTGGACCGATGAACTAAGCATCTTTTTTTTTTTTTTGCGGCTGGCTGCTTAATCGTGGATTATTATGGCAGGAACTGTGGCTGTGCCGGAAAATGAGCATGGGCCTTCATGTGGCTTAAAGGTTAACTTTAATTCATAATCCCTCATCAGCACCTCTCTTTTTAAACATAACAATCACAAACTTCTTCAAAATAAAAATCATGACAAGAGCAAAAGTTGCACCTACACTTATCTATAACTGTAACTGTGCTGGAAAACAAACATGCTCCCTCATGTGGCTCAAAGGTGAACTGCAGATATAATGTGTTATCTTTGAGCCAAACACCATTTAGCATTTCTCCCAAGAAGTATAGTGATTACGTGGAAACACCGCTTTTCCCGCCCGCCACTGCAGCCTCTGAACTTCTGAACTTGCTTCATCATCACCACACATGGTCTTTAATGATGTGGGCTGTGTGAAATTGCTTGCCAGGTCATCAGAATGTTTTTGAGCACCCTCAAAGGATGTGCCCCACATTTGTAATGTGATTGATGCCTAGATGTCTAGAACACGCAGTCCAGAGTTAAATTTGCTTGATGTGCGAGACACTGTGAATGTCATCTAAGTCCAAGAGAAATGTTTTGAACTTGATAAGTCGCCGGAGAGATCTCTCTTTTTCTTCCTTTCTGGCACTAACTGAAACTTCTACTTTTGGGTGCATTACCTCTTGAATTAGTTTGTATTATTGGCTGCAGAGTTTAACAAAGGGTAATACTGTATTTTCATAATTTTCCGAGTGATGATGTGACCAATGGGGAATCCTACAGTTCATGATTACATATTATAGAGTAAATGCACCCATAGTGGACAGGTTAACAGCGTGTAGCCGTGACATTTTTATCCATTAAATGAGACCAGAAAACTTTTTGTATGCAGGATGACATTGGAAAAACGTCTGGGGAAAAAAGTATCATGACTTTATGTAACAGGTCTTTGTGCATTTTATCTTCTCACTCTTAGGGGAAAAAAACAAAAAAAACAAAAAACAAAAAAGAAAACTAGTTTGCCAAGCAGTCAGTGAATTATGGTCCACAGAGACATTAATTCTTGCCTGGGGAAAGGACTGTTATAGATTTTTTTTTTCTTTTTTTTTTTTTTTTGAATGATCAATTACCCAATGTAATGGGTTATTGTTTTAGAGCTCATTCCCTCTAAGCCAGTGCATTAATCTCAATCAATAGTCTATAAGCATTTTATACATGCTGTTTTACTCTAATTTCTTCTTTGCCAAATACTGCACTGACAGAGAGGCAGCTCCATGTCTAATGTGGATATGATGGGACGTATCACAGCACTTGGCACTGTCACTGTCAACCCGGGCTGGTTCTCTTTATTATATTTATCATATTTTAATATGCATCCGTGCGTCCTCAAACACGAAGAGAGACAAAGAGATTGCTGTCTTCATCCCTCACGCTAAAACTCTTGGTCCAATACATAATACTGGCTTGTACAGTGAGACAGAGCAAGCCTGTATTATCAGGGTTCATTCCTTGTAAATATTGTGCTAAATGGAATATCATGTTAGATAAACACAATGTAAGCCAGGATGACAACACATATTAATTCACACGCAAGCATAACTGACTTTGTTTGCCTATTGTGTGCGTTATGTAAATTCACAGCAAGTGACAGGGAGTTGACAGAGGCTTCTACGACGCTTGTGAGTGTGTTTAAATGAAAGGCTTATCCTGTTCTGAAACCCTCATTTGCATTGCTTTAATTAGAATTTGATTATTGTTGTTATTAATTTTTTTTTTTGCTCAGAATTTTCTCAGCAGTCAAGAATGAATTGCATGGAAACCTTAATATGATCATTTTATTAGTCTGTTTTTAGGCTCAAAAGGATCATTAATTTATAATCCAAAAACTTACCGCACAAGTAAACTACATTTTTTAGCATTCTTTTGTAAGAAAAGTATTAAAACCCACCCAAAGGAACGCAACAAGTAAAAACACAGACAACAGACAACATTTCATTCCTTTAAGGAGAGGAATTGCCTCTTTGCCTTGGTAAACGTTACTCATCTATCTCTGTTTCAAAGTTAATTGTTTCCAAATTGACATTGACCCAAACAAGATAAAGAGATGCGTGCTATACCTGCACCATTGTTTAAGACAAAAATGCAAAAAAAAAAAAAGTAGAAGACATTCAAATTTTACCAGGAAAATTCCGTTTTTCTCCTAACATTCTATATTGACAATATGATCAGATCACATCTTTTTAGTGTAAGGGGCTCAAGGTTAAATGGTAAAGATAATAATAATAATATTAGGTATCAGAAACAAAGAAATGAGAGCAGGAGTGGCTCCTTCTGCCTGTTATCATCCTTTATTTATAGTTAGTTAAGTAAAAAGTATAGTTTCTTACCAATGTCCACAACTGTTGGAGCAGCAGTGTTAAATTTTGGCTCAAGTAGTCTCTTTAAAGATTCCATCACTCTTTATCATTTTTCATATTTTCTCAGGAACAGTTATGTTTATGTTGTGCAGTTGAGCTCTGCCTACCTTTGTGCTTTGTATTCCCTACAAAACACAATTTCTCCCACAGGAAACATAAAATCATTTCTGTTTGGCTTTGTATTTCTTCCAGTAAAAATGTACCAGAAACAGCAGCTGTGTCACATTCTCGACAAACCGTCCAATCTAAATGACAAAATAGGTCTTTTTGTCGATGCCTGTGGACAAAATTCACTTTCAGAGTCCCTTTTGCAACTGGAAACTGAAGTTTGTGTCGCTCTATAAAATGCTCCGTCACTGCTTCGTAGTCCATAAAGATTTTAAGTCGTGGCACACAGGAGTTGTCTTTTAACTCCATAGGATGATACAGCACAGCCTTGTTCTTGTTTTTTTTTTTTTTTTTTTTTTTTATGAATCTTGCCTCATTATATAATTCTTCAGTCTGCCTGCCAGTCCGACACCAGTGAATAATTCGCACTGACCTTGTTTGTCTGTTTTGAAGGATGACTGTGTACTTATGTTTGGATCAAATTGATTTGCAAAGAACGGGAAATAGGGACCTCTTTCTTTCGGAAACTATTGTGTAATGCAGCATGAGGTGATTTGCCAACCTCAGGAAGGAGTGTGTTGGACAGACTGTGGGAAGTATTGACCATGGTACATTAGTTTCAGCAGGAGGTTTCCTTGAGTGGCTGGGTGAGAAATCATTTCTCAGTTCTAATTTGTCAAGTAGGAGCATTACAAAAAAAGCACAAATAACACCCTTCTTCTGTCAGAATTTTTGCCATTGTGATGATTTATCCTATTCAAATAAATAGCACTCTCATCCTTTCGTCTCTTTAATTTATAACTTTTCAGCTTCCCTGAAAGCTTTGAAAATGTTTCTCACGGTAAAAACTGCAATGTTTGAAATTAAATACTTAAATAATTTTATGTGGCTAAAACTGACGGAAGCTTTTACTGAAGTATAGAATATGAATATACTTTATTGTCCTGTACTGCCTGTTTCGTTTCTACAACAGTGAATATAAAATAGACTAGGATTATTAATGAATCATTGGGGGAATTAATATATTACAATTATCTCTGACATGTAGTGATGAAGGCCAGTTGTTCCTAATTAACTGAGTGGCATTCATAATTACTTACTCTTTTGCTGCACCTTCAAGTAAAGTAATACATCACAGGGACAGTGGTCCCTATTACCTAACCTTTCTGAGTTTCTTGTGCTAAAGTGATACATGTGATACATTCTAAAGCTGAATCTTAACTCAGGAACCACCTCCTTCAGATACTAAGTTGAAAAAACTGATGTCACATTTTGACGGCGTCTCTAAATGCAGCTGTCAAGAGCACCTTCCTGGCCCAAACCAGGGACAATGTTTTGAAAGGAGATAATGGTGGACAACAATAAAAGAGTGTAAGAGTGTAAATATGATTCAAGAACCATGCTTCAACTCAGCTGAATTGCTAATGGTAGCTATAAGTGGCCTTAAAACATGCAGCTTTGGAGTTTTTCCTGAGTATTCCATCATTAATTCCTTATTTTGTGACCATTACCTCCACTCTCTAAGCTTCTTGATGCAAAGTTTTAAACCACAGTTGTTCCTGAATTCCTTCACAGAGGCATATCAGATTTCCAAGCCACTGTTTTTATCATAATATTTTGAGTAATATTCTGCAAAATGTTGTTGTTGCTTGTTAAGCACTGATTGTCCTACAAGGTCATTCATCACACACGGACGTATCATGTTTCACTGTTGACTTATTTTAAGTTCAGGAAGTTTGCATACCAGTTGGCATCAGACAGCAACCGTCAACACCTGCAGTAATGGATCAGACATTCTGTTCCATTCAATTCCAGGATCTGACAGCATCGAGGCAGGAAGGTGTTAGAAGTGTGGGGGAACCACAGTTGTCATCGCTCAGGAAATGAAGACACTTAATAAAATTGAACAGTGCTCCTTTCTCATCTACTACACTGTTGTTATCATCTACATTTAAGAACTTAATAAACAGCCAGCAAACTGAGTCAGAAAACAGTAATTCTTGCACAATATAATAATAATAGTAATAATAACTTTATTTACACATCATATCACCTTTAAAAATACACTTTACAAAAGCTTTGACAACAAAGCAAGGCAAAAACTATATGTGAAGTGGTGTGAGGCTTCTTGTGGAGGGTAGGAAGTATAAAATGTGGTGGAATGACATCTGAACAATGATATAGTTTATAAATCACCACTAAGGTTAGTTTAACTAGTTTCCCTTTGCCTCTAAAAGTGTCTTCTCATTCAGACTTGGTGTTAACATCTTTCCTGAGCGAAGTACAGGTCTGAAACACTCTCTATCCGCCCTGAATGTTAAAATGCGAACGACACATTCCTGAACGTGGATGAACACAGAACACAATGGGCAGGCCAAGCTTTAACATTAGGTAGCCTAAGCTTGTACTCCAGCACAGAAAGAGTGCAAGCCCTCCCCCTCAGATGACCAGCCAGCCTTGGTCTGCTTTCCAGATGATCAGGCAGGCTGAGCATTTTGTCAGACTTAGTTGATCCTAGGGGGAGAATCAACAGGAGCCCTCAAGTCCAACCTCTCCTGCTCAATGGGGTTTCAGTCCATCTGCTCTCCATCCAAGCAAGACTCCCAGTGGGAAGAAAAAGAAGAGACAATACTTGAAGAAATCCCAGCAGATAGAATTGAAAAGGGGAGAGTTTCAACTTCTAATCTAGTTGCTCACTAGATGTGAAAATGGACAAAATGGAAGGATATTGTCTGCACCATTATGTAAAACATAAAGTGCAGCCCCATGTTAACTTTACAATTGATCACTTGTTAAAAATGTAAATCAAATTTTAGCACAAACTGACCATATTTATGCAACTTATCTGCAGTTGTAATAGCTAGTACAATCTAGATTATACTAACATAATCTGACGTGGTGTTCTGAACATCCAAGCGAGTGTGATTTGTTGTATAAGTGATGGGTTGGGCAGAATTCTTTTAGCGTATTTAATATTATGTAAGTTGCGTCAGAAAGGGCATCCAGCAAAAAATCTTTGCCAAATCCAATATGAGGATCTCTGTAAACAGTTTTGGAGAGATCAGTATGGAGGCTGATGATCTGCTGCGACTACCCCTAAAGTGGGAAGCTGAAAGAAATAGAAGAAGTATTATGTAAAACAAGTGACTGGAGGAAAAACTAGATTCCTGCACCTTTTTTTTCAGCCTTTGAGAGATTTGACCCGAGACAGGTCTAATTTTCCTTTGTTTTGAAATTATTATTCAATCAGCTAGTATTCTTCAAATCAATTTGAGCCATATGACTATTCATTTAAAAACATATCCCTGGGACATCATACTATACATATGCAGTTTTAAATGCAGTCTTTAAACTATTCATGAGTCCAAAATGAGCACTCAGATCTTCATAGAAATGTGGGCAGGAGCTCTGTCTGATAAATGGGTGTGATTGAACCCTGAGTATATAACAATGACACAGAACAGCCAGATGGTAAGACCAGTCTGATGCATGTCCTCCCGTGTCCTATTAGTTCACTCACCCCTCTGCTGGCTATGACTAATATCACAGCTATAATGATGCTGTGATGTGATGTGACAGATTTTACAGCAGAGTTAAAGCTCTGATATATCATTTAGAGCAAATGTATACGGCCTGCACTTGACATTGCTTTGCAGATGACTTTGCACCTCACTTTGTTTTTTTTAATTAGATGTCTGGCTCCTGGGATAATAACATATGTAAGACTGACCCACTTACTGCGTTCAACTGACAGAGGTTTATAACACAAGACAGTGACATTTGCTATTATCAGCTAAGAATGGATGCACAGCCCAAATCATTCTTTCCTGTTTATTTAATATGATGTGGTGAAATCTAAAGAGCCACCACGTTTCAGAGTGTTTTTACTGACTTGCACCGCATTTGTGCGGGAGGGGGTTTCAAAGCCAAGGCCTTGTCATCTGAAGGTGGGCCAGTGTGAGGTACAAAGCCAGATGTTCTTATGTTCTGCCTGTGAGTTAGCGGCAGATGTTTCAAGACCAGGATCAGTGAACATCAACCGCAGCATATGCTCAATGGGAATGTAGCAGCTTTGCCTCAGTGAACTTTTAAATTTCATTTAGTGTGTGTTTACAAGGATGTGGATGGCGGTCATTCGCAGACTAACAGCCAAAATACCTTTGCATGCCAGTGTATTTTGTGCGATTTGTTTGCACATTATTATTTTTCCTACATATCAATGCCAGCTTTCACGGCAGGGTCAGAACTTTGGAAACATACCTAACTGAAGAGAATGCATGTTTCTTAGTTACATTACATTAAAAATAGTCAAATAAGCAAATATGGACAGGGAACAAACAGGACCTTCCTTGATTCTTCATCTTCAACCTGTCCACCATACACTGTAAAGTTCACCCTGAAGTGGTAAAGATTTCTCTCCATGCATGTTTTTTTTTTTCCTTTTCCCAAGTAAAAATGACTGAGCACAAGGTCATCATTGCCAGATGTTGACTCCATCTGTTTTATTTTTTGCCATGATAATGTTTTTTTCATTTAATTTTACAGTCAAAATTTACCTTTGCCTTGTAGAGAATTTTGTGCTCTTTATTTAGACGGCTATTAACATGCAAAGGCCTTAACTTAACACTGTATGCGGAGAGCATTGCCTCTTTGTGGAGTTGTGGCTCCTGTTTGGGTAAACATTTGGGTAAGGTTTCTCTTAGATTTATTTGCAGACCCCTTGTCTTTGTCACTGATAGCCATCAGACATAAAGATTAAATGGGAATGTTTTATTGTGTTCTATTTTCAAATGGCTTGTTGTTTCTTTTATGATACAAGCAAGTAAAATTGCTAATTTAAAAATAACAATACAATAAAATGTAAGTGCACAGAAAGGAAAACAATAATCTTCCCTTAGATTTGGGGGGATTTGTGTAATTTTGCATCTAAAGGTTTTACAGACAAAGCTCTACTGACATAAAGCATCAATTTGCACCAGCTATCATAGTATCATTCTTACATTTCAGTCACATAGATGCTAAGTTACTCTAATTTGTGGTGAGGGCAAACTCTGCATGTCTTACTGGCTACATGTTTTGCTCTAGAAGAAATCAGACGTCTTTTCTACAGTGCATGAATGCATCAAGGTGATGCTCGGCATCCGGAAATCCTCATACATGGTCACAGCTCAGCAGGAGAAGGCGAAGTGACTACAACCGGTAGGGAATCAGTTCTAATTTTCTTTTTCTTTTCACCAAATGTTGCTTCAAGGCAAAGCATCACAACAAGACACTGACTGATAATTGCCAGTTATTTCATATGCAACATTAGATACCAGTTTTGAGGAGCAGCAGATAAATACCCGAGGAAAGTAGTTATTTTTGAGGAAGCTTTCTCTATCTCTCTCTCTCTGTACTCTTGATTGTACTCTTGGCATGCTGCCACTCTGTCCACCCACAGTATACGCATGGCTGCCTACCCACAATGCCAAACACTCAGTCATGGTGTTGCTCTGCTACCTACCGTTACTTCATCTCATCTGTCACTATCTGGGCCCTCCAAACAGCCATGACTCACAGTGATCGTGAACGGCTGCAGATGTTTTATCCAAATAGGTCACATCCCAACAGTCTTCCATAATTGGACCATTGTTGTGCAAAGGAACAGTTGTGTGTCTTATTAACACACCATCAGAGTGAATGCCTTTCATCCATCATAAAAGCCAGCTCTAATTAGGGTGGTAGGCTTCAATTTATCTGATGGGCCTGGATTTTCATTATTTTCTCTGTTCAAAGCAAATAGATCTTATTAGCATGTTTTGTCAACACGCTGCTTTGTTCATTTGGAAAATGGAGTCTGGTTTGCTTGCTCATAGCCAAGCTTGGGACTTTGATAACTCACTTTAACCTTTTATGTGATGCATGTGTGGGTTGACATGTTTTTCATTAGATTATTGTTTCTCTTTTTTGGATCAGGGTGGCCTACTGTGGAGAGATTTGTTGAGCTCATTCACCTTGCACTTCCTCTCTTTGGCTACTTTTCTCTGTGTTCTGTCTTTAAACAGCTCATGGACGACACATTAGCAGTGCAGCAACCTGTCCGTCAGCCCCAAGAACCTTTTTTTCCCATCCATAAATGCAATGCATTTATGGATGGTATTTCATCCAAGGTTCAACAGTCCCCTTAAAGCAGGGGTGTCAAACTTATTTTGGTTCAGGGCCCACATGAAGCACAATTTGATGTGTGGTCCGACTCGACCAGAAAAAACAAAATCTATCACAACAAGAACAAATAAACAATCTGAAATTTCTTAAGAAAACTAAGGGCAATTTCAACAATATAATTCCTGTTTACCATTTACACATGTGCATTACAGATCACAGTGGATCTATGAAGGCACAAAACATTTAGTCACGGGTATTTGGAACTAAAAATGTAGTATTTCACATTATGATATGACTCAATCATAATGTGAAATTTTCAAAAATTCACCCTGTGAGCCGGATTGGACCCTCTGCTGGGCCAGTTCAGGCTTAGGGGCCAGAAATTTGACGCCCCTGCCTTAAAGTAACAATTCAGTTTTTTGAGGTGAGGTACGAGGTTACATTACCACACTTAAAATAACCCACACTATCCCTTTAAATGCAATCAAGCCTTTACATCCATATGTACCACTTCCCTAACTGTACCTCAATTTTTTTCCACAAGGATCCATGCAGTACAGAAGACAAATGGTTGAAAATGCTATGAAGACCAAACCAAATTGACTGGGTTCTTCCTTTCCCCATACCCCATCATTTCAAAACTTTTCTAAAAGGAATTTTTATGTAATCCTTTTAACAATATATGGACAAGTGCAAAAATAGAACCTCCTAGGCAGTGGTAATAATACAGTGTGCTTGCAACGCACATGTAGTTAGACATTATAGGATACAACAGAATCTCTTCAACCCTTAATTATTGTGCATGACTATTTTTAGTGCTCTCAACTGTAACAATCCAGTTGCCAGGATTGCCTGTTGCCATTGTATGTTTCTGCAAAACACGGTTACATTTGAGTTTACATTTCTAAACCAGAACTGCATTTTATCATTTACATGTCTACACATGTGCATATCAGCTTGGCAGTGTTGGAACCCTATATGGTGCTTTTCACTGAAATGAAGGAATGAGGGTGATGATGAATCTCTTCTGGTTATGAACGTGGTTAGGTTTAGAAATGCTGATATGACATTTTACTCAGTGGCCTACAGAGTGCATGCATTTAACATATCCCAAGGTTTGCTGGCAAGTAAATTTTTTTCTTTTCCTTGGAGACCAGGCTGGCTGTAAAGGATCAATGGACAAGTTTACTTCTTTCATCACAGGTTTGGATCTTGTTTTGCCTGTAATTTTGGAGAAATGTTTATACTTGATGTGTTTAATCTACAATTTTAGTAAAATGAATAGTATGAAACCCTTTCCCCAGTTCAATGAGTTGATATGGGCAGTAAGGTCAGTTGAGGAAAAAAAAAAAGGCTCGCATTTCTGAATGATTTCATGAATCTTCAAGTTTTACTTAAAATGAATTCTGCAGTGAGATGTTGACTGCTGAATTCTCCTTGGAACAACGTGGGGAAAATGTTTAGCATACTAAATCTTAAGGTGACCAGGCTTTGAATATTAATTCAGGAATTTCCAAGCTGTCCGATTCCCATCCCATGTTTCCAAGAAGAAAAACTGTCCCACTGAAGACTGTGAGGGCAGGGTCTCTACTGGGAAATATCAAGGCAACCTTTATCTTTACCCTCAGATGCAATCTCTGCTTGTCCAGTGCTATGGGTGATGATCTGAAATATGTTTCACTTATGCCAGGTCTATTCAAGACATCCTTGAGCATTACACGCATGTGTTGTATGACTTAAACTCCTTGACAGATCGCTACGATGTAAGACCAACTTTCAGTCACATCATTCCAATCCGAAATGCCAATGATCACAGAATTTGACAGATGATTAAAAAAAAGTGAGACTGGTTTGGTGGTGGCAGAGTGAGCTCACAGTGGTCAAGAGATTTAGCAATCCACATGCAGCAAAAAGGATGGATGTAATTAGAGGTGGCAGACGACTGGGGATATCTAGATGGGAAACCCTAATCTAAGCAATCTAAGGAACAGGTAGAAGCAGAGGAACTGACTGAAGGAGCGTTTTTGCCATAGCAAATTATAGGGATATTGTGAACTGAGGGGAAGTTTGATGAATGACGAGCAATAAGAGCACAGGTGAATTTGTGGAAGCTAGTAGCAAAAAGACAAAACAGATTGACAGGGAACAAACTGGAGGAAACACTTCTGCAGCATTTATAATGTATCGTATTTTGACTTGATACTGAATATTTTACTATTTCCCTATAGTAGTTAAAAAGCGTTAAAATTAAGGTATAACCTATCGTATTACCTCTCCAAAAAACTGTGCACTGTCTGTTTATTAGTTGGAGTACTCTAAAACTACTGAACCAATTTCCTCAATATTTGAAATCCATTATAGTATTTTGGGGCAGATTAAGTTATAAAGATGGATTTTTATTAGGAACAAAGGCAGGAATACTACCCTTGGCGAGGGAGTGACTGCTTATGATGGACCTCTGGCGACAGCTCAAGTTCTCACAGATGATTTCTAACACTACTTTAAGACTGGTGTCCAACCCTATAGAGCAAGTTTAGTCAGACAACTCATGTTTGAATGTTTAGTTTTGGCATCCGAGTGAGGTGTGTCTTATCGTGATTAA
Source organism: Brachirus orientalis (assembly GCA_016785285.1). NCBI lineage: Eukaryota > Metazoa > Chordata > Actinopteri > Pleuronectiformes > Soleidae > Brachirus > Brachirus orientalis. The sequence continues at coordinate 1,292,965 of JAFBJR010000081.1, read as the reverse complement.
AATGCAGCTCCAGTTGACTGCCTGAACTGGCTCGCATCATTTGTGCTCCTGGAGTTGATGTTGCTGTGGAAGGACCTGTTCGTAGGTAGACAAGGAGCCTCAAGGTGGCTGAGGCGAACCATTGAGTTGCCAAAAGTGTAGCCATTTGAAGACAAGCTCAGTTTTGATCATTCTTAATGCCTGCTGGACTGGGGGGGTTCTCCTCACAATTCACAATTCGATATCTGTTAATATAGCAGTTTGGCATGCTTTGCATTATCTATATTATGTATTTGTTTTATGTATACTGAATATTACAACACATTATGTCAGACAGTAAACAGTACTGTTGCAATTCTGTTTCATTCATTCTTTGTCAGTTGAATACAAACTTGTGAACACACAAACATACAGCATCATGGTAGTTACTACTGGAAGGGAATATTGTTGAATTAGATAAGATTGACTGTCTTTGGGGAAAATCTGCCTCTTGTTCTGTATCCAAATTAATAACCACTAGTTTTGGATTTTGTGAAGCTTTTCATTGGTTACAGAACCTTATGTAACTGTGTGAGGATACCCTCAAATATTCTCAACCAAACACTCTCACAAACGTTATTGAGTTGGCAAGGACAATTACATGGTGCAGTGATTTAGATGTTACACTAACAGTGTCACTGGGTATTAGTTCTTTTGAAGTATGACTCACAGTTTATTTTTATTTTTTGTTACTTTAATAGTTTTCTCCTTGAATGTGGGAGAACCATATTGATCAGACGCGTTTTAGGCAAGGTAGGGTCACAGAATAAAGACCACTTACCACTGCTAAAGCCCATAAATTCAGCAACTGTACTTTCTATAAATGTAGTTATGTGCTGAACTATTTATTTTTTTACTTGTACTGTCGGGCAACATGAGGCTTGACTGGATTCTTAATGGTGTTGACACGTTTGCTCTGTACAGGAGGCGTTTAATCACTGCTTGAATGTCACAGCAAATATTTAATAAATAACAGTGTCAGTACATAATATAGTTGCAGGGGTACTGAACTTGGTAGCTGAGGGTTGTGGCAGTGGTTAATAAGCTGGTTAATGTGGCTCAAGTCCTGTGTATGTTTTAGTCCTGTTTTTGTCACCAACAGGAGGCACTACATTGCTACCCCACCTGAGCAAGGCAAATATTACAAAGTTAGTACGTAAAATATCTGAAAAACATTGTTCCAAGCAGATTAGGGTGATTTGATTTTGATATGTCCAACTGGTAATACATGGTTACAGTGCAGCTGAATACTGACTGCACCTACATACTTTGCTGTAACTGCATGTGAAATGACAGTAAAATGATTGGGTGTATATTGCAATAGTGTAAGACAGTGAGAACACTGACATGAACCTTCAAGTGCACTTTTCTTGTCAAGTCTGCTATTGTGTATAAGACCGGTGCAGGAACAGTTCTTTAGACTCATTACTTGCAAACATAACACACCTAAATGGGTTATCCTATGAATAAATGACCCTAATGAGGCCAATTAGCTCTGCATGTAGACAGACACACATGGCTACATTAAATTAAGTGTCACCCTCATGTGTAGGGAAAGGCTTTCTATTCAGTAAAATTGGTCACATACTCTGTTAACCTAGACAGTGAATGTTGGGTTCAAGATCAAGCATTTATTTCAGATTTTTTTATTTATTTATTTTTTACATTATGGATTAAGAGCTTAACTGAATGTGAAATATTTCCTCTTCTGCAATTTGAAAACTTGCTATCAGTACACCTGTAAAAGGCACAGTACTTTTCAGATGGTCTGAATTAGCAGAAGTTTATCATTCTGGGTAGAGGTGTATGCATGCAGAGAATTAATGTATTTGCAAATAGAGGAGACAGAATTTGTTTTCAGTTGCTGTCACTTAAAATTCCTTTTTATACAAATCTGCTGATGCCCAATTACTGCCTCTGTCTGCTGAGGCAGTGGGATAGATGAAGCAGGCAACAGCCCAAGGAACTCAGAGAATGTTTGGGCACAGTCCACAGCAAAAACAGCTTTGTAAGAAACCCTTTGATTTCAGTGATAGGCGTCAATGCCAGCAGCTTGCTGCCAGAGCCTTGTCATTTCAGAGTGACATATTAACATATCAACCATAAAGAGCTCATGTGCTTCAGGGAGTCAAAAAAAGGTGAAGGCAGTAAGTTAGACAAGAGACATTATGCGACACTAATAAGAGAGATTCTTTTTTATTAAATAAATTTGCCATTGCCCAAGGTCTCTCGCCTGCCACCTCCCCAAACAAGTCCTTTGAGTCATCTGTCTCCTTCTGTGATTAGATTTTATTGCATGTTGAAAGTGATGCTTATGTTATGATGGATATATTTGTAGAACAGATGCAGACTTTTTACCATCTAGTGGTTTTGTCATTCAAATACACTAACGATATTTGCAAGTTATGCAATTGAAGAAAAAAAAAAAAACATTAATGAACTTTTACTGTGTCAGGTTGTGTGCCTTCTGTCAATACTGCCATCATCTCACTTGATTGCACAAAGTGCCATCGTAACATGCAAAGTTGATGCTCTCTTGTTTTTATTCAGTGTTCCTGCAGGTTATTCGGGGCAGCTTGTGCTACATGGAGGAATATAATTACCATATTTAAAACCTATATTAGGCAGTGTTTGTGCTGTGTATTTGCCATTTTGAACAGAACATTCCACAGATGGAATCAGGAAAGCTCAGAGCACCATGACACGATGGATCTACTCTTGGCAACAGACTATGCATTGGCCTTTGTGCATGCTGATCAATGTTCACTACTTGAGGTGGTTCCATCAGTGTAGATGAATCTGCCATGACAAAAGTGATGGAGAAAGAGATGTTTACCCTCTCTTTGCTTCCTTTCCTTGTGCCTACAATTTCCTCTCTTCATCTCGCTGGGCTCCAGTGTCCCATTCCATGGCCAAATGGAGAGTGAAGTATGAACTACCATCTGTGCAATGGGGGTCGAGAGGAGCTAATGGTTTCACACAAGGGATCAGAATCTCATCACTCTTAAAAACCGCGAGGGAAGCCAAGCCTAGTCGTAAACGGACAAACCATTTACTTCTAATGTGTTGCTGCTAAGTTAAGAGCAATGAAGGGAAGGCATGGATGAAACCCAGGCCTTCTTCAGTGAGTCCCAAGAGAAACCAAAAAAGTTCTTGTAGTATATACAAACGTGGCCTTGTTTCTAAAGCAGAAAAATTAAATGACAGGTTCTTCAAGAGCTTTCATCAATCTCTAGTTGCCAGGGAATGCTTTTTACTTCCAGCCTTTTATAAGCAGAGATGCTTGCTGTCGCTTGTGTTTTTGTTGTGGTTGTCTCTTTACAGAGGAAAAGTGTGTCCCACTAGGACATTGTGAAGGTGGTAATGGTACATTTCAGTTCAGACCACTGTGTGATTGTGTAGTGATGGCTGAAGAGAAATGAGGACTGCCTCCTGCCTCAAGGTGAGGCTGCAGAATCTCATACAAATAGCTTAAGGTGCTTCACTGTCAAAACAGTGGGCCATATTGTGGGAAGAGATGAAAGGGAGCGCATGGTTAATATTTAAAGACTCCCATTTTCATTTATTGAAGTCTGCCTCAGGATAAAGAAAAGTGTTTTGTATTACACATCTTTTTTGGCAAGTACAGTAGATAAGATAATACCCTTCAATACAGGTCTTTATTATGTATAAAGACAGTAAGCAATATGATTTTTTGTTACATATAAATATGAGAAATATGTTGTAAATTGCAACATAATGTAGGCATCAAATTATTTATCCAGGTGTCCAAGAGGAGAAGGGATTTCTTATTTGAAAGTTAAACCAAAGGGTTGCTTTCAGCTAGATGCTTTGAACTACTTTCTTCCAGTACTGTGGCTTGATACGCATCACAAAATGGAACTTGTATAACTTTGATGTGAGAAGTCATGTACAAGACATGCTCATCATTCCGACATACAGGTAAACCTATCTGAATGTAGAAGACGCGTTCAGCATTTCTGACAATATGTCAATCATTGAAGTATTACAAAAGCAAAAGGCAGATGAACAACGAAAACAAAAGCCTGATGACAACACACAGAGAAGGAGTGTCACGTCAGCCTCTGTTCAAGTCATCAGTGCACTGCAACTGCACTTGACTGCGGATTTTCATGAGGTAATATTTGTTTCCTGCCATCTTGTAAGACTAAAGATCCTTAAAAATGTGAACGTCTGTAGGCATGCTTGTATTCTTTGTGAAAAGAGCAACATTATTAAACCAAAGAGAGTAAGAGTGTTCCAAAAATGTGCCGCGAGCTTAATCCACAGGTATCTTACTGACTGAAATTAAATCAAACGGCGACTTGAAGAAAAACAAAAAAACATTAATCAACCTGCTGTGCTGACACCATATCCTTGTTAAGATCCCTATCTATCCTAAATTCATTTCAATGTTTTTTTTTAATAGCTAGACACACAACCTCCACCTTTAGTGAATACATTTCTGAACAATTTTTTTGTCCCAACATCATTTCACCTGTATTTTTTGGTCGTCCCCTGACTAGTCATTGTGCATTTCTTTTTGTCAGTTAATCTTTTCCAGATTCTGTGTTGTTCCTACGTTGTTACCTTGTTTATTGTTGACTAAATATTTGGACCTGGACACTTTTCACTTGTTGCCAAGTGGCCCAAGCCTTCAATCCAACCTTCAGGCCATCCCTCTTAGTAAACTGGGACACGTCTTATTCCTTTCCAGTCCTCAAACAAGTATTAATATGGCTAACAACATACAGGATATGAATGCAACCATTCAGGAACACTTGGCATGTGCACGCTAGTTTAAACAGAAAGCTGATCATCCGCTCTGCAGTTGTTTGCTCAGTTTCAAGGAAAATTACTCCACTGCTGTTCCTTGTCGTTGTAAGGTAAGAGCAAGGATTTCTTTTATTAGACTGACAATGAGGTGAAACTGAAACTGCAAACCGTTTCAATAAAGCTTAACTTTCACAGCTGATGGTTGCTTTTGCCCGTCTATATTAAGACACAGTCCCAGGGTTTTCAAATGAAAACATAGCCAGCAGTGATTTTAATCTTTTAAGCTCTATAACAACCATGTGATTTGGATGAGCGACTTATCTGGCGCAAACTCTCTGCGTTTTTTTTTTAAATATAAACAGAGTAGTGTGGATGTAGTTTTCTTCTTTTCAGTTCAACAAGTGAAAAGAGCATCATGTATCTACAAACACAACTCTTTCCGAACATAGTCTCTCTCTTTAAACATTTATATTATGTGTATATACAGCATACCTGTATATTATTTACGGTCTACGGTCTAGCGAGCCATATAAAATGTTTTTTTGTTTCTTCTTCTTCTTTTTTTTTTTAGTTAATTATTTGTTCAGTCCTGGTTCCAGGCTTGTCTCGAAAACCACATTTATATTGAACTTATCAATAAACCATTATGTTTTTCACACTGTAAGTTGCAACAAATATTGATGTTTGCGATGATTGATGTTTCTGTCAGGAACTCTCTCTCTCTCTCTCTGAGTCTGTGCGTGTGTGTGTGAGAGAGGGAGTTTGAATAGAAGATGAGTCAATTTAAGGTTGTCAGCCAAGTAACTAAGTCTGCCACTGAAAGAACGAAGTTGCTGTGTGTGAAAAGAAAGGGAGTGAGGAAAATAATAAGCAGAAAATTGACAGCTTAAAGTGTTCAATCAGAAATCAAGCTTGTAATTGTGTGAAGAGCTTTACAGTTTTTGGAGCCGCCCAGTAAAAAACAACAACAACAAAAACCTGCTGAACCTTTTTATCAACTTAAATATTTACTATTAATGTTTCACAGCAAGAAGCCTCACACAGTGCAACAAGCAACACAGCTAGATGGGGATCCACTTAGAATAAAATGTTTTGTTTTTTTTCTTTTCCATCCTGAATATTCCCCTAATTGGTGAAGAAATTACAAATGAATGTTGTAATATTGATCTCAAAGCACTGAGAAAAACATACTTCCTGTCAGTAAATTACCTCCAGTTATGAGGTTAAGGATAATTTGTGCTGATAAATGGCTACACATCAATGGCATTTAATATGAATGGTGTGATTTTAAGAAGGCATTAGGTTGGAATTAGTTCTCCATCTGTTCTTTGTGTGCTTGGCTCATGTGCTTACAGTGTTGAATAGAAACATCCATTCATGTTTTAATTCATGATTTATTTTTGTGTTAACTACTGGCATCTGTTGGTAGCTCCTGGCTTGGAAACCATCTTGAGACTGTGCAGTTTTCATTCAGGTGTTCATTCAAGTACAGAAGTAAATTTTATCATGCAGAATTCAAAGACTATAATAATAATAATAATAATAATAATAATAATAAATACTATCATTAAAGTTTGGGTCCGTAAGTGTGGAAAGCAAATGTAGAAATAGCAGGCTACAGTGTGGAAAAAAACAAATGCTAATACTTAATTGCATCCTATTGCCAAAAGCTCTTCTTCCAAAATGTTGGAACTATTTATACCTCTCAACTCAAATAAATGCCAGGAGAAAAAAAATGCTGGACTGCTTTTACTGTCAAACACAAACAGGATGTGTTGTGTTTGTATGCGAGAAACACAACATGACATGCAGTTAGTGGTAAAAGAGGTGTTAGACAAAAAACAAAACAGACAAAAAGGACATGTTTGAAGAGAACTGTCTGATATCTGAAGTATGACAAGGAGCCCCAAGTATAGCTGCCAATTTTAATGATAATAGCACAGATAGGGGCAACTCAAATAAAGGCTGAAGAAATTGCTTTTAATATAGATATTGAGGTCACCGGCAGGCACTCAAACAAGCAGGTACACAAGGAGATGGGCTGGCTGACAAGGACAGATAAAGGCAACGGAATTTAGCACACATGTAGCAGATAAACAAGGAAACACCAGGGACCAGGCACAAAGGAAGTGACCTGGTACATTACAGTATGCTGCAAGGGTCACAATAGGTTGTGGACAGCTGTCAAGGAAAGATGTCAAGGACAATTCATGCACCAAGAGAACCACACTGCACCTTCACAACACATGGAAGGACATGGAAAAAAGACAGACCAGACCATGGAGAAAACATGACATTGGAAAAGGAGGCACAGATTAGTGTCTATTATATAAACTACATTAAAATATGGCATAAATTATGGTGGAGGGGACGAGAAAACAGAGTGGAGTGTCTAGATGTTGGATGTTTTGGAAGTGCCATCAAGATCTGACGGTTTTCCCTGTCAACATTATAGGCTTTACTGTTTGGGTATTGGACCAATCTTATTTCAGTGGGCTTCACGCATAAATAAAGGGGTATCAATTTATGCTGTGGTCTCTTTCACACTAAAAAAACCTTTAAGACCAGTCTGTCCTGTGGAATTTTGCATTTGTAAAGGTTAAACAAATCAAGACAACTAGGAGGACGGAGAAAACACCACCACCACCATGGACCTCAGTGATTACGTCATATCAGTTACTGTTTTGTACATTTTACTTTGGTAAACTTTTCCAACTGGTGAAATAAGAAATACTGAGCTCTGTCCCATGTTATAAAATGAAAGGTTGGCTACAAACATGAATGAATGCATGTCACAGCATTGTGCCCGGAAATCACACATCAATATGCTAATATGCTGCCATTACAGTGTTCACCTGGGTTTCGAAATCTCATGATTGCATGCTGAAGCAGATAAAATGGTTCTAAACTGTTTTTTTTTTTTTTTCAACCAGTGGGAATGCGGTGTTAGTTTGTATCTCCTACACTGAGTGTCACACACGTCTCAGTATCTCTCTGACTTTGTGAAACTTTACTGTTTCACAGTTACTAAACTATTACTTCTTCTATCCGAGTCTGCATTTATGTGAGTGAATGTTTCCTCAGATTTAAATTAAGTGGCATGAAGCTAATTTGATGTGGTTTTGCTCTCCACTACATCCCTGTCGTTGACTGAAGCTGACATTGTTCTGGTTTGGCACAAAATGAATTGAAGTGATTCTTTTTTTTCTGTCTCTTTGGGCCTATTTTCCATGCTTGTGGTTTCAGTAGGGTTATTTTCTTGTCTTTTTGCCCAAGTGTGACTCCACTGATGCTTGTCTGCACTCACTTGTGTAAACAGATTACACAGTTCATGGCACACCATTTTTACATGACATGACTGTCAAACACCAAAGTCTTTAAACTATGTTGAAATGATCTTTGATATACTGTTACTTGGAAAACAGCTTTTATGCTTCCATCTCCTTCTCTAATGTTTTGCAGATGCAGCTGGTGTTCTGCCTGTGTCCTTCCCAGCTTCTGTTATTTTCTTTTTTCAGTTGTTTTTTTTTTATGGTTGGGGTTCTTTATTCATACACAATTTGCTGATGTAGTTTCCTCTATTACTGTGTCACTTCTCCATTGAACAGCTGTTTTTTTTTTTTTTTCATTGCCCAAACATTACGGGACTCTCATCACTGAGCATCATCAATTGCTGTTGTCCCTTAAGTTTGTCAACACACTTCATTATAAGCAAGTTAAGTGAGTCCAGTTTGGCAGTCTTGGTGATTGTCTTGAGATTGTACATACACTATAACTGTGGTCTCTGTGTCTAGGAAGTAAAATCATTGTGGAAGTGGTACCTTTTATTGTCCTGAATCAGGTCATCACAGTGTGACTGCCCTAGTTGCTTGCAAAAAGAAATGAGTTCATAAATGAGTCTATGAAAATTCTATAATGTATTTATATTTATAATGTCAGTAAATTTCCCCAAAAGTTAATGTGCTCAATCATTAATTTCCAGTTGTGGTATGATTGACAGACAGTGTCAAGCACATATTGGTCAGATATTGATCCCATAGTCTGCGTACGTAGTTTTTTGGTTTGAAAAGTGACGCCCAGGAAGTAGAAAAGGAGTTGCTACCAGGGGTCACTGGTTGTGTGGAAGTCTATTGGTAAATTAGCTTGCTTCTCACCTTTTTTTTAATATAATGTGAGTAAACATTTTCCTGATGAATTAATGGTCTCAATTGCTAGTTTCAGGTCTTCTTCAATAGAAGATGACCAGTTTTGAAGAAAACAGATGATAAAGTAAAGCACATACTATTTGACATCATTGTGATTGAGGGCTGATAATTGGTAAGTCTGTTAGGTTGTTGGCTGCAAGTCTGTGCACAGACATTAACATGGTGCCGCAAATTGCAATTTTTCAAGAGTTTTTTTTTTTGCAATTGGAAGACTATGTCCATTTTTATGTACACTCTATGACTGGTAAATCTACCTCTCACTTTGTCTTCAGCTCCACTCGCTCAAACGCTATCAAGTCTGGTCTAGTAAAATCTTTCATATCTTACCTGGCAATTCCAAATGCTTTAAAACAAATAGTCACAAACAAATTTAAAACACGAGGTTCTGTTTCACTTGATTGAAGCTGATGAGGGAGCATGAAATTGATTTCTCTGATGCTAATCTTGGTGCTTATCCCAAAAGAAAAACTGGCAGTTGAAGGGACCGCAGCTCCTCTGGCAGCTAAACATATTGTCGCCTGCCAACATCTGAGGGAGATCCTAAAAATAACATTACATAATTGTAGGGTACTAAAATTCAACGGCATAATGCCCTTTGTATGAATATGAGCATTTATGTAATATGCAAATCTTCTGTGAACTGCTGTGACAACATGCTTTTGTCCATGTCAATACAGGTAATTGGATTACAGTTCAATTTAAATCAGGCGCAATGAAGAAAATAATTAATTGAATCTCAGCCAGTCTTGTTGCTGTGCCAATCACAATATGAAAATCATCCCAACAAACAGGAAAAAAAAAAAAACATGAGAACCTCTCTGAAGATTTTTTTCCCAACTTAAAAAAGACATAAATTCTCTTCTCACTCACTCATCTTCTACCATGAAAAGAAAATGCAGTATATGTGAAAGCTCATGTTGTTGATCCAAATTTAAAATATTCAATAACATATTTATATACATGCATATATTTTCCAGGTCACACACACATATATATATATATCTGTAGAGCATCCCAAGATTGCTTTAAAATATAATTGCAGTCGAGTATAGTACTGTATCCATTAATATAGATTTTGGTGGTCAAAGATTCAGGTCACTCTGGCCTCACAACACCTATTTTTTTTTGTCAGTAAACAAAACCACTAAGCAGAAAAATTTCTGGTGTCAGTCTTCCTGGTCATCCTGTTAAATGTACCTCATCATTCACTAAAAATGTCATTTAATTTTTGTTCTCAGAGAGGCTAGTGGCCCAGTCTCTGGGATCAAAAATCTACACCTTAATTAGAAACCTTTTACTAATACTGCATACTTCCACCTTATTTATTTTACAAATACCCTCAGTTTAACTGGGTAACCTGTGTAACTGATCCCACCAGATGTTAAAAACCTGCCTCTGAGATTCTGCTCCATGTTGCAGTGACTTCGTCACATTGTTTCTGCTGATTTGTCAGATGTAAATTCATGCTGCCAATTTCCTATTGTACAGCATCCCAAATGTGTTTACTGTCACTGTGGACAAGCTGAGACAGTTGACACAAGACAGGTGTGGTCCATGTTTTCATGCCATTAATCAGAATCTGATTCTTCCATCTGCAGCCTCAGCAGGAATTCAGATCCATCACAGCAGGTTACGTTTTTCTGTCTTCAGGTGTCAAATGCTGGTGAATCTGTCAGATTTCTGCCTGCGGTGCTCAACTGTGTCACCCCAAATACTGTATATGATCAAATGTCCTGTTGGCATTTATTCAACAAATAAAAAATAACAAACAAAGGTAGTATTTAAAGCCACTCATTATAGTCCTTTCACTTTTCTCTGAAACCCAAACATCCTTGGCCTTCTCTTATCTCTTCTCAGAAAACCAGTCCAGTGTCAAGTGGCTCCATTCTCACTTGTTTTTTTTTCAACTCAGTGATTTCCAAGGAGCTGTGCTACATCTGCCATTTCCTCTCTTACACATGTTGGTTTGCCTTAATCCATTCTGCTTCTGTTTTTTAAAGCAATCCTGGAATCCTTGGAAAAAGAGGAGGAATAAGCCTGTTCCTGCCGAAGCTGCACCAACAGTATTGTGAGCACCAATATTCACATTAAGCACTTGATGTCACACTCCTTCTTTTAAAGCTGGGGTGAGCAAACTTTTATTCAGCGCAATAATGTTTTAATTAACTTAAAATGTAATGTAAATCAAGTGATTTTAAGAACTAGACATCTTGTAGACTGCACCTTCTCTGATCTCTGTTTCCAGTCCTGGACAAATCTTGACTGAAATACGAAACGTTGACCAATCACAGAGCAGTTCAGACAGTGAAAAAGACTCTGACAATAGATGCGATAATGAAGTGCAGATGCAGCATTTCAGAGACAGAAAGATAGCATTGGGTCACCTGTCACATACAGTATATGGCATGTGCATCTGGTGGTGCTCATATGGTTTATTTTAGCTCAGTTTATTAGGACCGAGGTTCTCAACCTTTTTGGGTGTGACCACAGGGTTGAGAATCTCCGCACATATCAATTGTACAAAAAACAAACAACAAAAAAAAAAAAACTGAACACTGAACACACACAAAAAACACTGAAAAGCATGAAAAAGGCAATGACAATGCAATTGTAAAATAGAGTAAAATAACGGAATCATACGACAGAGAAACTGTGATGGAAATGATGCTGTTTATGTGAAAACATCAAAAGGATGATATGAATGAAAACAATCAAACACGGTCTGCAAAGTTAACTATTATCTAAACAGTTAGTGCATACCCTATGTTTTCATTATCTGACTTAACTGAGCTAACACTGGCCATCCTGAAATACATGTACTTCAAATCTTTATTTCAAAGGTTTTAATTGTGTCCAACTGCACATTCAGGCTAATGGCATGTGTATTTGGGTCATGTCATTTAGTACAGCACATTAAGTGATCGAAAGGGAAACCTAATTGAGTTTGACAGCATGGCACAGATCTTTTTTTTTTACGTTATTGTAATTCATAATCACTTTTGGATCGCATTCTAATTGAACCAAATGGCATATACCAAACTGCATGGCACAGTTATCCAAATGTGTGCGCTTGTTTTTGTGTTTTTAGAAAAGTTGCTGTGTTTTTTACTCTGTGTTCTAAAATACTTTAGTGCTTTGACACTTAGGGCCACCATAACGTAGGGCTCTGACATGGAGGAGAAATAAAGGCAATTTTCTGCAGAATTGGTTGCGAGTATAATTCTCTGTGGTAGAGCAGGGCAGGTCGAGGTACAGGTAGCAGAGCCCGGGCAGACAGTAGAGCTCAGAAGGAGTAGAATACTCAGCAGGCAAAGACTGAACAGGCAGACATGGAAGGCCGGAGGCCATCAACCTGAAGCACAGAAAAACAAGGACGTATCTTGGGGTTAATGTAGCACACAGGGAAACTACAGCATCTAATAAAGTTCGGTCTCACTATGTTGGAACATGGAACAAAGTGAGGAAAAGTTGAAAACCAGGGTTTAAAAACAATGAGTGAAATTTATGGCATCTCCATACTTTCCAAGTAACTTTTCAGACAGTTGTATGTGTTTCCTTTCATAAAATGGGTCCATATCAATCAGTTTTTTTTTCACGCATGTGTGCCTAATCCTATGTCGGATTATATTACTCTGCCTACAACTTACGAACTGGTCTATGTGGTCGAAAATAGTGCCTGACACCCAAATGTCTGCAATTGGGTCCACACCGTCATAAACATAGGTGGATGATGTTCACATAACTGCAATTATGACTGGCTCGAACTGGAAACAATAAATTGCCCTTTTGTTCAAAGAAGAGGAAAACAACTAGAAGAGAGCAGAAAAAACGTCAGTTTCAAAAACTTCCCAACCTGTCTGTCCGACACCAGTGATCACACCATAGTCATGTACATTAAAGCTATTGTAACTGCGTCAGAGCTTGACCAAAACAGCTTGACCTGCTCTATTCTGACATTTGCAGCTTTCTGTACACTCTGTAGGCGATATGAATGCAATCCACCTCTTTGGGTCCTTGGTGAGCCGGTAAAATGCTCTCCCCTTTGCTCATCCACAACTGTCTTGGTGTTCTGAGTTACCCAACATCTTTACTTTTTATGAATACAGCCAGCAAAGAGACACAACTTTCTGCAAAAATTGTGTTGTTTTGATTTTGACTGTTACATGACAGGATTGTGTAACAAAAAAAAAACATTTACAATATGAGATATAGTATTTTAACACCATTTAAAAAACTTTATTAAAAAGAGTTATTAATTTCTTCCACCATAACTCCGTATCAGCTGCTTCAGGCTGCACTTTTGTGCATTCACATCATGATGCTCTGCACCATCCAGACAACACTGTGATTTCCTGGAGAAGCATCTTTCCATTTATCGAGTCACTGTCGTCATGCATCACTGTTTCTGGCTAAGCTCTTTCAGACTTTAGTGCTGAGATGTGAGAGACTATTAGTCTGTCTGTCACCATACCCTTACATCTACAGTATATTCCACCTCAGCCATCACACAGAGACATCCCTGCACAGCCTGTGCACCTCAGAACTTTGCCGTTGAACACATAATGTATCTCTGCTAAAAAGTGTACTGAAATGACTGGATGTAGAAAGAAACATGAATGCACTTTTTTTTTTTTGAGAACAGATGCAGTGTCGTGTACATCAGAGAATTCCACTTTGAATATTCAGTGCTTCGCATCACAGCATAACCACTCTCAATTCCCAGTGTTTGTGATTACTCTGTTGCAAATAGCTGGCTGCAGAATGTAACAGCTTGAACAGGTAGCAAGCTGAACCCACAACTGAACTGTAGGCAGCTGGGATAGGCACATAACATAGCCAATTAATTAAGGAACAGTGATGCACAATGGTGTCTGTGCTGAAGTGAGGCCGTTACTTACAGTAGCTTAGAACAAACTGCATAGTTAAGTAAAAAAAAATCACAGAGATAAACAAAATCATTTAAAGAGCGCAAAGCTGTTCATGACTTTAGGCTCTCTATGACAGAGCTACATGGATCTAAAGTTGAGAAATAACAAATAACAAGAGACGATATACCACTAATTTCTCCTGACAGCTGTGATGATGTTTGATCAATAAAGAGACTCGTTATACAGAGCACATAAAAATACAGCTGTACTGTAAAGTGCTTTGGGTGGTCATCGAGAGCAAAGCATTTTATAAGTACAGACCATAATGCCGCAGCTTTCACTTAGAGGTAGAAACAATCACTCAATCAATAAATCGGTTCTACAAATACCTTTTTTGCCATTAACCTTGGTAAATATAGCTACAGTATTATACATGTACTGTATGTGAAAATATAAAACACTTCTTATTTAATAGAAATGTGCAGCAGTTTTCTTGTGTTTTTAAGTAATTGTTTTCTAGGTTTTGTTTTTGTTCTCCTTGGTTTTCCAGCTGCCCAAACAGGAATAAATAAAATAATAAATAAAATAATGACCCCCCCCCCACCCATTAACCTGCTTTATTATCTAGTATGATCAGTAGTAAATCATCATTCACAAGGTCAATGTGCCCTTGTGTGTTCTGAAACCAAACTAGAACAGTGTTGACAAAGCTTGGCTTGATTTGTGAGGTGTAGGTGTGAGGGAGTTATGTCTTTCTCTCAGGTCTTTCCGTGGCCAAAAAAAAAAGTTCTAGCTCGACAGACTACAAACCAATACTGTGCTGCTGCTGATACCAACTCTTGTTCAGCCACACTGACCTCTACACTTAAGAATGATGAGACCAGTTGAGAGCACTGAGGAAATTTAGACTGCAGATGTGGGGGCCTGTTAACTTCAAGGCTCCTACTGATTTCTGCTTGTGGACATTTAGGAGACTTAGTGCAGCCATTATGTTTTTGTGTGCCTTATAGTGCGAACAATTGATTTGCCCTTCGTTTTGAAGACATAAAACGTCCTTGTTGCGAGCGGTTCCACATGCTCACTGTTGTAAAAATGCAGCAGTAGCACAGAGACTGGTACGGATGCTGGTTCTTTTCCTCAGAGCTGGTGCTGTGTCCTAAACCCCCTGCGTCAAATATAGAACTCGATGAGTCATCATTTCCTAGTTTCTACGCACCCCTTCTTGCTGATTTAATTCACAAACAATATCAAGCAACTTTTTTGATACTCCTATATATAGCCTTCTCCAATTAAAGCCCCAGTGTGAAACCTCTAGTGCCCCATGAGGAAGTCTGAGTAATTACCAAAACACTGTCTGCATCTCTTCATGATGTGCTGTATGTCAAGTTTTGACATCCCACAGAGGCTGTCTGCAGGATGAATGATTATGAGGAAACATTTTGTTTTTCTGCCTTGCCTCCATCAGTCGTGACATAAAGCACATCATGTTGTGTTTGAGGCACAGACACAAAAAGAAAAAAAAAGAGGAAAAAAAAAAAGAAATTAGAGTTACATGGAGCTAAAAGACCATCAGAATTCTCACTCTCACTCATTTTCTACCGCTTTATCCACTAAGGGTCGCGGGGGGGCGCTGGTGCCTATCTCCAGCTGACATAGGGCGAGAGGCAGGGTACACCCTGGACAGGTCGCCAGTCCATCACAGGGCCACATAGAGACAGACAACCATTCACTCTCACATTCACACCTACGGGCAATTTAGAGTGTCCAGTTAACCTAGTCCCCAAATCTGCATGTTTTTGGACTGTGGGAGGAAGCCGGACCTCTTGCTGCAAAGGCAAGAGTCCTAACCACTACACCAACCGTGGGCCCGACCATCAGAATTGTGTAAACTAATTTGGCAGTGTTTTGAATGGAGTGGATTTTAATTCGTACGCACTACAGCTTTAATATGTATAGCATTTCACTTTGAAACATAGTCTTTATATCACAGAGTCAATGTCGCATAATATTCCATAGTACACTACAACAAATCTTGAGTAGCTGGCTGTAGGCTGGTCTTTCTTGGGTTAAGTTGAAGACATTTCACCTCTCATCTAAGAGGCAACTTCCCTTCTGCTTTGAGAACATTATCCTGTTGTAGGTCAGTAACATTTGCATATAAATATCAGCTGAAGTGAGCCTGTGTTTTTCATCACTACCACAGATAAAAATGTAAAGACTGCATCAATCAAAGCCCAGCCTTGGAAAGGGAAAAAAAGAAGTTACGGAAGAAGATGAGGGCGAAAGAAAGAGAGGAGCAGCTGGGGCCAACTGTGACTAGAATAGGATCAGCTTTATGTCTCTGTGTTATTCAGTGCAAACAAACATTGACTGATTACCTCACATTTAACTACTACAGAGATACCAAAACGACCTAACTTATATCAGAGATCCGGTTATCATTATCAGAGTTTAATGGTGTCTGTGTGAGCGTCCCTTGGACAATTCTATTAAACAATGTTGACATTCATTTTCAGATCATTTAACCTCTTCTCTATTTTCCAAATTGAGATTCTTCTTTGCATCATTTCATCTGATTCTTATGGATTACTGCTTCAATTCAATTCGGCTTTATTTGTGGAGCAGCACATCACATACATTATCTGAAGGCACAGAGTGAGGTCAAGACCTTACAATGTTAGCGATGTGCCAGAGTGGAAAATTGGATGTCCACATTAAAAACACAAGATGGCACTGTGGCCATTCAGGTATCCCAAGTTGAGCAGTGCAACAGAGAAAACAGCGCAAGCAAAACAGGATGTAAGAAAAGGCAACCAGGAAGCAAAGTCCTATTTTGTTTAATTTTTTTATAGAAGAAGACCTAATTAGCAGGGTATAGGGCAATGTCAGATCCACACTTTGGATGCCAACTGTTGTTAAACAAGAAGAAGAAGAAGAAGAAGAAGAAGAAGAGGTCAGCCAGTTGGGATGAAAACAGAACTCAATTAAAACGTATTGGGAAAAAGAGAATTGGAAGACAAAAAGCTTTGGATATAGACAATCAATGAAATAGCATCAGAACTTTAAGTAGACCAGTTCAACATTAGCCCAACAGTACCACTCTCAACAATACCACCATGGATACTTCCAGATGCCAACATAGACTTACCATTGTTAGCAAAGAAAAAAAAAAAAAAGGAATACTAATAGGAGTGCTAATTCATATTCAATACAAGCTTATATTGATAGTTACCACAGTTAGAGTCACGTATACACAGATGCATCAAAAAATCAATCCCATAAAGAAAGAGTAGCAATTTTTGTTCTAGATTTTCAAAATAAAGCCAAGAAAAGTATAAGTAATGAAGGGTCAGTATATACAGGAGAACTACCTGCAATTTTATTAGCAATACGGTGGCCACTGAGAACAATTATCTGCTCAGATTTAAGTTCATCACTCACAAGCTTACAGTTCAGTCAGAGACAAGCCCTCCTTATTAAACAAAAACTAAAGGATATAGGTGGCAATAACAATGGGAGGAGGAGAGAATAGAAAAGGATTAAACAGTACATTATTCATTATCAGTAAACATAATACAGGTAAATGGGATCACTGCGGACAGGGAGAAACAGTCCAGCATGTTTAAACTTAATGTCAAAGTCAAAGAGAAAGAGAAATAATGATCCAAAAGTTCAGAGACATTAAAATGAAGTTCGATCTAAAAGACCTGTTGCAAAAAAGCCTGAACGATTGTTATCGAATATTGTGTCAATTTCCTAAAATGACAAAGTTGTTTGAAAGGATATACAGTAGACTCTCTTTTTTTTTAAAGCAGTAGTTGAATTGCTCACATTTTGATCCACACTCCATACCAGATGGTGGCAGTAATGCACCAAATCTCTAAGTCTCAATAAAAGAAGCTGAAGCAGAAGAAGCCAACCAGGAAGTACAGATTGAGTGACTCACCTGCTTCAGGCCTTGAGTGTTTTCTAGAAACAGGTAAATATGCTTCAAATGTTATATCTGTTCAAAAATAACCAAATGATCTACACAAAGTTCGATGTGTAGGAGTGTCAAATGCAATATGTGTCGTCCTCACTATCTGATGTTAATCGATTGGTGAATGACATGTAATCATTTATGAGAGCATGGTAAATTTGGATTAAAAAAAAGATACTGTATATGTTCTAATTGTTTAAGTTCCACATTGTGTGTGCCCTGCACTGAAAAAGGCTTTATTTTCATTTTAAATCAAGTGGTGCTGTATGCAGTTAATGGCTTAGTGCTGCCATTTGGGCTCTTGAGAGGGCATAAAGACAGAATATAGCCTACACCGACATATATTGCACCACTTCACTTGATGTTCCACTTGACATTTATGTCTCAAATGGTTAAACGTTCTGTGAATTAATGGTAGATGGTTTTGTTCATTGTCTATTTCCTTGTGAGAATTGTTATTTATGCAAGTTTTACTAAATTACATGTGTTGAAATTTCACTGAGTAGAATGACCTCAGTGGGATATTTTCATAATCAATTAATCTGCAGATTGTTTTGTCAATTGTTTGAGTACTTGTTTGGTCCATAAAATGTGAAAAATGTTGATTGGTGTTTACCAAACCTGGAAATTATGATGTTCTCTTGTTTTGTCCATAAACCAAAATGATTCAGTTTTAATGTTTATTTATTTATTTATTTATTTGTTTATTTATTTTGTTATATTGAGCAAAGGAATCAAAATAAATTCACATTTTAGAAGCTGAAAAATCTGAAAGCATTTTTTGAATCACTGAAAGAAAAACACTCAAGACAGATTTATCGATTATCAAAATAGTTGACAATTGATTTGGTATTAGTGATTAATAATTGATTAATCGAATAATCGTTGCAGCCCTAGTTCTGAGTCAGTTAACATACTTTGATACAAGTCACGGGTTTTACTCCAGATTTGTGTATGAACTTTGAAGATGCTTTATTTATGTTTAAATGCTTTGCCAAATTGTTGAGTTAACTTTTTGTTGCCTTTTGTCATGCAGTCAAATTAAATGGTATTCACAGGAATTCCTCAATCAACAACTGAAGAAAACCTATAAATTATAATCACGTACTATATATCCATCACCCCAAGTTAAATTAATGCCTCCACTTCTCTCAGCTTCTTCCTGGATATAGATGATGCCATCCTGTGCTGGGGTCAGGGTCATTTGTAGTCAGAGTCTGCACAGTAGAAATTGTGAAATGGAACTGTAGTACTGAGGTTTCTCCAGTATCCCTGCTCAAACAGGAGTTAGTCTCAATTATCAGTCATGATGTTTCGCCTTGTTAACATTCAATTTTTCGATAATATCAGATTTTACAACATCATGTATTTTGGGAAATAAATGTTTTACAAATTATAGTTGAGGCTTTGTTGTGTATAATAGAAAAATCTAAGGCTAAGAGCAGGTCTGCCCTGTATAAGAATTGTTTTGTTTATTATTTGTTGTGTTTGGTGCTTGTTTTTTATGTGTGACTACTGGCTGTAAACCAAATTGCCCCTCAGGGATATTAAAGATACCTTGAATCTTGAATAAAATAAATCTATATGCATTATAACCACACCTTTAGGTTCCATTTTATGGTGTTATGGATATCAAAACGAACGCATCACAATGAAATAATAATGTACTGTTGATTGAGAATATGTGGATATAACTGTATATGAGTGCGGCACTCAATCACAGCAGACTGTGTCAAAGCAGGAGCTGCTCCTATCTCACTTCATTTCTGTATTTACCTTCAAACCTTTTTACATCGTAACCACTGTTCAGTGATCAGAAACATTTCTCTATTTCTCTCCTTATCGAGCTGTAGCATTGTAAAGACGGTTTCATTTATAACCTCAAACTGACTCAGTTCTGTGCTTCTTTGACAATACTGTTTTAGTGGAGACATTACCTGGATTCTTGCTGAGAGGCGGAGGCAGAGACTCGCTGTAAACACCCTGGTTGTGATGATGAACGTGTCCTGCAGCACTGTAACTGTCCAGCAACAGAGAGGAGCTGAAGAATGAAGTCTATCCTGGTGTAAACGGTATTGTCCAATCCCATGACTCACTATCTGACTGATCTAACTGATAATCTTAGACTATGCTGAATACTATTGAGCT
Source organism: Brachirus orientalis (assembly GCA_016785285.1). Lineage (NCBI taxonomy): Eukaryota > Metazoa > Chordata > Actinopteri > Pleuronectiformes > Soleidae > Brachirus > Brachirus orientalis. Next base: position 1,272,971 of record JAFBJR010000081.1, on the reverse strand, counting down.
GTGATTTTTGTCAGTAAATATGAGATGTGGCTGTCGCTCCTGTCTTTACAGAAACAAAATATACAGTGCAAAGACATTACCGGAAAATAGTAAAATATCATTCAGGGATAGCTGATATATTAAGCTCTCATATATTCATGAAATGGATCCTACATTTTATGGAATTTCCTCAAGGAGCCTTTCCAGTTTAACAGAATGGAGGATATCTTTGATCCTGAGGGAATGTGAAGGTGGATTTGGAGATTTCCACTTCAATAATATCATATGCCTTCCTAATGTAACAAAGGCAATGAAGGCTGCCTCCTGAGAAGATAGAGACAAAGTAGGTGGGACTACACCGAACAGTGCCGTTAGGGCGTTGGCTCAATCCCTTTTTCTAGTAGTTGATCACGTCTCCATCACCATTAGCCATAACAAGGACGTCAGTTTAGTGACGTCACCTCAGTGTTTTTGCATGGAGGAACTGCGATGATTGGTTAAAGTTGCTGAGACCTGCAAGCTATGCACAACTGGTCAAAGTTGCGGTGACTGGGTAAAACAGCAGGGGTAGGCAACAGTCGATTGCATTGGCTGAATTTTAATTGTTGCAGCTTCAACATCGTAAATTCCTGGATGGACTGGTATGGGTTAATGTTCTGTGTCAAAGAGTCAGGAGATGCAGGAGACACACGACTGACCAGACGTCATCATGGAAAGAGTGTGAACATGATCTGTAATCAGAATTTCATACTGTTAATACACTGATAGTCACAGAGTTCATTTGTGGCCCTTTGATAGAGCCAGTGTGTGGATCTCGGTGTTATGGCTGAGCTAGCAGCTCTAGTACCAGAGGCTCTGGATGCATGTGTCTGTGGGGAGTGGTCCTATGGCTTGTGTTTACTGCCACTGCAGAGACATAAATCTTGTTCTTGTCACCAGCAGCAGCTATGTGCAAGAGATAAAAGGTGAGGCATAGGTAGAGGTTTACCAGGGAATTCATAGGAAAGTGAAACATTCTGACGGTACCGATGTTTTTCCACGAGGTTGACTGATTCTTGTAGCCAGGACATTGGAACACTGATTTTCTTTTTCAAAGATTGATGTCTTAATTTGAAATTAATTTTACTGTGATTTTGCAACCCATTTTGGGAAATTTTGATCTGACTTCATGTGGAAAATAAAAAATAGTTTTATAATTATTTATAACAATTGCTCAGTTTTCTTTACAGTATATGGGCCTTTACATATGTTGTTTTTTTTTTTTTTTTTTTTTGTTTTTTTTTCAACTATGATTGGTAGTAGTTGGGAGATGGGCTCCAAAAGCAAACACTGTAACTCACCTGAAATTTTATTATTTATTTAATTTGTAATTTTCTGTAATTTCTGATGTTATCTGTATTCACATAAATTATTTTAGTGACTGATGTGAAAATACGATATGCTTAGTAAAAGCAAAGGGGCGATGGTCGCACAGTGGTAGAGCAAGTTTGTCGTTCATCTCGAAGGTTGTGGGCTCGATTCTCAGCTCTGCTTGTCTACATGTCGATGAGGCCTCAGGCAAGACCCTGAACCCCACCCCTTGACAGCTTGGCAAAATCTATAGTGTAAAGTAGATTTGACTGGTCTCAAGACTAGAAAAGCACTATATAAATACAAGCCATTAAAGTTAAATACAACAAATAAAATTCCAGAAAAAAAGCTTAGGACAAATGCAGGTAAAGGACAAAATTACTAATCTCAAACTAAATGGACAACAGAAATCCATCAGTCAGACGCAATGAACTGAGCCATTGTGATATAATTTATTATGAAATGTGACAGGGGTAAACACATGGATGGATTACTGAAAGGTCTGCTGGTTAAAGGCACTGTGTTGGGGCTGAATGGAGCTCTAAGTCATTATATGCCACAGTTAAATGTGCAAAATGTCTACAAAGATTTGAAAGGGCCACAGAAGGAACATAAAACACCCTCAATAAGACAGAAATTGCCATGTAAAGATGGGAAAGCACTACAGAGGAATGCAAAGCAGCCACCGAGAAACACAAAACAACCAATGTAAAAGAAACACAATAGAACTGAAAAACATGCAGTTTTAGTTTCGTACAGTTTGGGAGTCCCGTATTTGGGGCGGGGGGTGGGGGGGGGGGTGATGATGATTGCTTCACCTTCAGTAGAATGTGAAAGCAGGGGAAATCAAAGAACTTTGTGTAACAATGGCATATATATTCAGACAAGCAAAGATATTCAAAAAGATATTCTTCACATCACAGTTTGTTACTGCCAAGGGCAAGAAGAGGGAGAAACATCATGGGAAACGTGCAGTCTCTGTCGGTTGAATTCAGTCAAAGGCAACAGAACCTGCAGCAAACAGTTTTTAATGGAGAAAAATAATTGCATGCATTGTCTTTGTTACTCAAGGAACGTGAAGCAATGGAGACCAAATTAAATCATGAACAATTTGTTTTTTTTTTTCTTTTTTAGTGACAGTTAATGGCCAGGAGAAGCAGTCTGCTTGAAATATGCAACATTTTACCAGCATTCATTCAACTGTTTTATTTGTTTAGTGGGTCATTTATTTTTGAATCAGCTCCCTCTTGGGTATGTCGTGAAAATATTTTTGGATCAGATTCCAGTTAAAACCAGCAAGCATGGCATGTCACGGTGTGGTAAGACAAATGACTGTGTGTGGAAAACAAAAGCTCAGCAGTTACAGAAGCTACACTTAAGTATTCACACCCCTTCACTTTGCATTGCACAGGCTTGACTGTGTAATTCTTCTGTTGGTAATAACCATATAAATCTGTTCTCAATAATCATTATTATAAACTTATGTTTTAAACATGTTTTTGCAGGTATGAAAAATAGACTGAAATCTATCTATTAAATTGTAATTTTAAGCACAGGGACATCCCTGTAATTTGGTGAACCACAGAACAGGAAGAACAAAGGACTAGTAGGTTCAGGTCGGGGTAGTTGGTGGTTTTAATCGGGTTGTGTCAGTAGGAGGTTTGTCTGTCTTCATTTATTATATGACTTTTACAGTTTTATTGGCAGACACTGAATAAATACGTTTGTGTAAGTATAGAATTGCTTCAAAATAAAAATGAAAAAAACATCACCATGCTTGCACAGTTAAATCAGCTGGAGTTGGTGCCTGAACCTCGAGGGTGATCTAGGCACCTGAGTAGTAACCTGGAGTTAAATTTAGACAAGAAAAGCACCTGCAGTTGAGAATTTAGCCTCAAATAACGTGAGCTATGTCTATATGAAACACTTTGCCAAAATGTAGCCTTTTGTTTTTTTCTTGACAGAATGATTTGCCTGTATGTGCTTTGCAGAAAAAGTGAAATAGCAAAGTTTTTCAATAGAGCCCCGGCTGAAAATATGTACAGTATTTTCTAAACCATTATATCCACATTAACAATTTTACACCACAGCATGAGCGCAGGTAAGTCGACAACCTACAGAGTAATCACAAGCAAAATGTCTGGCTGTCATGGGTCACCTGTGTTGGTTTCGTGTTATTGCTCAGCTGTGAACAAGACTGAGCAAGTGCAATTTTTCTTCGCCGTCAATAGTGAGGCTGTTCATTTCAAATCAGAGAGGAGGACTGAGCAACTGTCTTAACTCCACTGCTGCACATCAGTTCACTGCAGTTGTGCAAGTGAATAGCACTGATTATCAGTCTGAAGTAAACAAAACATTTCCCATGACAACACTGCGAGCATTCGAGTCCTATGTTAAGCCTCTCCATTATCACAGTTAACAGTGATGAGTATTCATAGTTACCAAAGTAGCTGTGCCATTTCTCACTCTGTAATACTCAATAAACACATTTTTTTAGTGGTTTAAATGATTATTGGCATATTTAAAGACTGCTTGCCGGGTACAGAATAAATAAAACTGTAAATTAACTGAAAAGGACAATATTAGAAATGATGAAGTGAGTGTAATTCTTCAGTTCGTGACCGATGATAAACCCTGATAAACTATGCTAAGCTCAACAATCAATGACAGTGTCCAACAGGATTTGACACCGGTACAACACTTTTCATATATTCATCTGCTTTTCTCAAAAAAAAAAAATAAATAAAATAAAATAATCAAACAAACCCTTATTAATATAATGTTTTTTTTGTTTTACTTCAACTACGTCATACTAAAGGGACATTGTTATTTTTTCTGAATCTTATACTATTCACTTTTCCTTGTACCAGACGTTTTATTATACACATTCTTTCAGAGAACAGTTAGCAGTAAAGCCTGCTTCGCTTTTAAAGCATACCTTTTTCTTTCTTTTTTTTTTTTTTTTTTTTTTTTTTAATGAAACCTGTGACCCAGTTCTACTTGAGTCTCTGCTACACTCACACAACGCGTCGTGTTAGAGTCCATTGAGGAAAAACTGTGCACGGAACACAGGAGCTGTTGATGCAATGCTGCTTCCATTAGTGGTTCCAATTGCGTTTTGTGACATAAGTGATTTAAATCCCCTTACCCAGATTTACTTAAGTGACACAAACTAACTACTGCATGGCCTGTAAGGTGAAATTGCCTGTTTTTTTCTGTAGACTCTGGAGCAGAGGAGTGACACACACACCAGTTTTCTGTCGCAAAAAAAAAAAAAAAAAGTCATACATTTAAACTAACATCAATTTTATTAGCTTGGGGATAACAGAATAAAGTCCATGCTGGTGTTACTGTCACAGCCATGTTTTATTGACTCAGCCTCCATTGGATGCTTGTTTGTGCAGCTAGTGGGCAGAACAGTCACATGTACACTGTATATAGAAATGGACATTTGCCTCTTGTTGCAAAATGAACTACCGTGAAGCTCGTGACTGAGACCATTTACTCATCAGGAACATGTTTATGGATGGATAATAATTTTCCCATATATAGTTTTCCATTCAAACACATATTTTTTTTTTTTGCAAACAGTATAGTGGGCCCCTTGTGGCCAACTACTACTCATGTCATCCTTCCTGGGGTTTACTTTATAAAGTGTAAACCTGTGTTAATTTTACATATACAGTTAATGCGTGCACATAACAAGCTGACAATGTATAAGTACCTCATATAATCACACTTCAAAAAATCTCAAATTATCACTTGTATGCTGTTTAATGCTGTAGGCCCATGTACACTTTGAAGTTCGAGGAAAGTTTAGATTTGATTAGCATCAGTGCAGCATAGTACGTAAAACTTTTTAACACTGCTGTTGTCCATTGTATTCACCCTGCTGCATATTGCATATTTACAGCACAGCTGTGTGTCATCGCTTTGATGAAATGATTTCTACTGAGCAGATGTGGGTGTGTCAGACCTGTTAGGAAAATAAAAGAAAATGTATAATATAAAGCAGGGTTTCTCAAAGTTCTGATGACTGAGCGACAATTTACAGGGGCTGCTTATGATTGAGGACGGCACAAGAGAAATGCCCACATCAAACCAAAGCAATCCAAAAACCAATCATTTGTTTATTACACCGAAAAGCCATAAAACTTCACTGGCAGCTCAGGAGCTCCTGCACAGAGGGAGGGAAGAGAAAGGGCACATATAGGAGCTTACCATAAATCACAATAACACACTATATACCACGACTTGATCAATTGATGATCAATGTCATTGTAGACTGTTGCCAGCCATAATCAGGTGCTTTCTTTGTCACCCCATAAAAGTGACAAAATATTACATGCGGTAAAAGCACTGATATTCAGCTAATCCCCCACATAAAAACACTCAAATGTATCATAGTTGGGGTCTGTAAAAGTGAACAACATTTTTCTCTTGTGATCATGTTGGTGAGAGTTATAGTGCTGGTTACCAGTGCTGCATAATCACCATGCTGTCTAGCTTCACCCCGGACATTTTAGTCAATTTAATCTGACCTCAGCATTGGCCAGCAGCGCAGGGCAATCTAACATCATTACAGTTACCATTATATGTTATAAGTCTATTGTAAGTCTACATTCTGACTGCCTGTTTATTTGGGAGTTGCTTTTGCTTGTTGAAGGTGCCTGTAAATATAACTGGAGTTGAGGCTCATTTTTAGGGACGTGCTACACATCATCTATCGCTTTTCTCCTGTTAGAGGCTTTTTAATGGCTTTTTAAACCAATTGCTTTGAGTGAGCAGATATTATTGTGGCTATACAGCCGGTCTTGCAACAAGTGCAGCATGTTCTTAAGTGATATACAGTATACAAACACTAAATTAATCAAATTATTCCCAAGACATTTCTTCCTGACTCCCAAATGAAATAGAAATTTCAACACTATTCCCATTGTTTCTCATTATGCATCTGAATGATCTGAATGAAGAAAGTCTATACAACTGTCTCTGGCAATAAAACAAAGTTATTTAGTCTGTCACAAACACATTAGCATATGAAAGACAAGTCAGGAACTTGTGGATTTATTGCTGCTGATTCTGGGAGATCTGCCAAACTTTGTCAAAATGGTTTAATATAATGATGAAAGTGCAGAGAGCAGGCTCCCATAGTTTGGGCTGAAAGCTCCAGGGTCTGTGAGGAGATGCCACCAAAATGTCATGGAGTACAACATGATTTTAATTTTGTGAATATGAAAGACCTCTTTACAGACATGCATTGTCTTGTGTCTTGTTTGTTAAGACAGCTCTTTACACAGCCACAAGATTCCTGAAAATGACATGGATTCACCTGCTAATGCGGACCCACTTTTTTGCTAAGTGACTGAATTGATGTTCAACTGCACTTCAGCGAGAAACAGCACAAAGTGGATATCTGTGAAAAAATGTGAAACACTTTTTATCTTTCTTAAACAGAAAAGATAATTCACTTTAAAATCTTAAATATGCCTAATTCAATCTCACCTCTAATTATACTGCTTCAACACAGACACTTTGTTTTTAGTAGTATCAGTAAACAGCTTGAAAATCAGACACAGCGTTTTTGTGGCTTTTACTGTATAATAGTACGCTTTTAATGAGGTAAGGATGTTCTATTGCATTTTTATTTTTTTTTTAAATAATATTCAAATAACTTTATATGGTCGGAACTATGTTGATACATAATACCAATTCTTAGTGAATATTCACAGTGTACTGTGTACTGTATGTGACAATTTACCTGCAGACATGTAAATGACTAACGTAATTTTGATTCAGAAACTTGAGCTCGTGCATATTTGTGGTTTGCAGAAACACACACTGGCAACATATTATCTTGGTCACTGGTTGGCATTAATGACCACTGAATAAGGGGCTGACACTTAGAATTCTCATTATGCCTCGGGCAGTGCGTAATTATGCAATACATTCCACTTGTGCAAAAGTAGCAGGGGCTTTCAATGTTGTTGTTCGGTGAATCACCATGGACTTCACCCAAAATAGCAACAGCAAGTATTTAAGGGAGAATCTTATCTCATATGTGTCATCTCATTATGGTCCTTTCTACCCAGCAGTGTTTCTGCTCTTCACAAACACACACCTGTTCTATGGGCTTCAGCCGCATTAGGCATTGCAAACTGTCATACCACTGCATCACAATGCCTTATTAAAGCATACCAACCAATGCCAGACAACACAAAACCTCCTCAAGTTATAATTTTGTAGAAAATTGCCTCCCACCTCCAAATCACTTTCAGTATTAATTAAGGGGCTGCTATTTACTCAGCCTTTTATTAAACGTGAGTTATTCATAATCCTTTCAATCCTGCTCAATTTCTGTCAGACAACAGAGGATGGAAAGCATGGGAAGGGAGTCGAAGCTGCCAAAAAAAAAAAAAAAAAAAAAAAAAAAAGGAAAGGGGGGAAAAAACAGAGCTGGCACTGTTTATGGGTGATCGGCAGAGGCTTCGACCAATGCCAGGGGAGGCAGCACTCCCCCCTCCTCGTCTTTCCCCCATGTCTTGCAGAGTGCTGGTCCCTCTGAGCGCGGTAGTACGTGGAAGGGAGGGAGATCGAACGCTGCATGAGGAGCCAGTGTCTCTCTCTCTCTCTCTCTCTCTCTCTCTCTCTCTCTCTCTCTCTCTCTGTCTCTCTCTCTCTGTCTCTCTCTCTGTATGTGTGTATGTGTGCCACTAACTAGTATTAGCACTGGATCTAAAGCATCTTCAGTACAACCCGTACAAGTGTGGATGAAAAGCTATTCAAAGTGACATTCAGGAACAAGGGAGAGAAAGGGAAAAACAATCTAAGTGAGCAGCTCTTTGAAGCCCAGTTGTGGGAAGAGAGAGAGAGAGAAAGAAGACCATCTATAAAAAAACAAAATCAGCACATCAGAATCAGCAGTCTTTGGGAAGCATGTATAATCCGGTATGTTTCATCATCCTGTCATGGGTGTTTGCTCTGCTTGTGTTTCCAGGTAAGACTTTATTCTTTTCTTGTCTCCTCTTTGTATTTTCTGTGTTTACATCCTTCTGCCTTCTTCTCTTCACGCTGGTGCACTGTTTTGACACAGTCCCACACTCCCTTCCTGTTGTATGCTGTCTGTTAATCATCTTGTCAGTGTGACATCATATATATATATATATATATATATATATACACATACATATTTTTTTTTTTTTTTCGAAAGAGCCAACGAAGGAAAAAGTGAGTTTTAGTTTTGTCCGCTGATTCTTGTCGCAGTATCTCTCTAGCAAGTGCTGGGGAAAAGTTGCCCGCACCTCTCACACTTGTCAACTTGTCAGTCTTTAGGCTGAGCCCCAATGTCAAGGAATAACTCCATCAATCTTTAGTTGGAGTGAATTAAAACCTCAAAGACATCTACACCAATTTATTTATTTATTTTTAAGTGCAGGGTCATCAATAAAATCACTTTTTGCAGACAGTTATGTAAAAATCAATATTTACAAGCCAGCATTCGAAAGAAGTATTGATCAGTTAATCCCGAGAATGTGTGCATATGCCAATAATATTGGAGGAGTGTGTCAATGATGAAGTGCAGTGTGTAAGCAATCAAGATGTGGAGATGTGAGAGAAGTGTGCTGTGGTTTCATCAGTTGTGGGCAGAATAGAGGGATGCGTTTTGGTGCATTTACTGTATACAGTGCACTTCATGCCGGTGTTGCCCTTTAACCTTTAGTTTCACTATCCTCACAGAACCAACCTGACAGGGGACTCCTGGGTAAAAACAGCTTCCTGGTGAAGTCGCAGGGGAGAGTGCTGTCCTGAAATAATATTAAATGAGCCTGACATGTGAAAATGCAAATGTGCGCCCAGAACACCTTAAGTGACAGAAATGTATTTTCTCCCCTCAGAGGGTTTATATGACGGAGTCTGCCAGGGAAATAATTGATCCATTTAAATTTCATGTTTGTTCGGGCAGTTTGGTGTCCTTTCACAGCCCAAAGACATACAGATTGGTGTTTAGTTAAAGTCATACGTAGTGCATAATTTTAAACTGCCAAAAGCCTTCACCCAGTGCTAAGTTTGCCTATCGGCTGCACGCTATAATCTTGTTTCTCAGTATAGCAGTGTTTTGTTTTCTTATCTGTGTCAACAGACATGCCTCCTTGGCAGAAAATGCCATGTAGCAGCCCCAAAAGGTTTCTTTTTAATCCTCGGAGGGAGAGGTGATAGTAATTCTAGCAGTGTTTTGTAGACAGAAGTTATGCACTGGAGCTTTAAAGCTTCAGTTATTATTATAAAATTATTATAAACTTATTATTCTTAATATTATATGTATGCTGTGTCCTTCATCAGAGAAGCAGTACTATCAGACCTGAGTGAGAGTGTTGTTTTGTGCATACAGCGGCAGCGCATGAGCAGTAATTGTTTTTCCCTTCAAACTTCTAAACTACTGTTCTTTTTTGAGCAGTAGGATTCACCTTTGAAACTTTTAATGGGCATGTCATAATCAGTCTTCTAGTAGCAATCTCGCTTTATTGGTGCAATGTCTGTCTTCTCATAAAAAGTGACACAGTGCAGTGCAGAAATGTCACTGGGCAACATTTGATCTAAACACCGCAATACTGAGAGACAGAGTCATGTCGAGCTGATGGGCTTAATCAACACTGAGTTAAAAGTTACACATATCACTTTTACCTGGGGACTCTAAATTGACCGAGTGTGAGCGATTCTTTGTTTCAGTACGTCTTGAAGGATAAGAAGTGTAGATGATGGATGGAAGTTGTGAACAAGAAGACAATGGTGACATTAGTGTCTGTGTTTCCAGGTGATTATCATTATATTTGGGCGGCGAGATGTTAAACTTTCCCACACGTTTTTATGCAACTTTCAACGATTGTGACCCGCTCGGAAAGTTTTTTTTGAAGCATGCAGATTTGCGGATTAGGCAAATTAGACACTCTAAATTGCCCTTACGTATGAATGTGAGAGTGGATGGTTGTCTGGGACTGTAACTGGGAAACAAAAGTCCAGCATTACTCTCTAAACCTTGAAGAAAGAACTATGAGTAATGCTGTCCATTTTGTTTTTGCTTTTGTAGCCAAATGTAATTGCACAAGGCTTCCTCTCTTCAGGTTTCGCTTCTGTGCTGACATTATTAATAATCAACAATAAATGCACATCACACATGTTCAGTTCTTTTAATATGAAGCCCTGATCAACCCTACAACAGATGGCATAATCACAAATCATTTGGTAAATGCCCGTGCCTGGAAGGCACACAGTATTTTCTTTGCTTAAATGAACATAAACCAACAAACCGATGTGCTGCGGACTTGGCTGTAGCTCAAAGAGAAATGGCATTAAACAGAAAATGAAGACAGACAGAAATATTCAAAAATAGGAATGTATCAGCTCAGCTTAGTGTGAGATATTTGGTATTTGTATATTTTGACTCATGTGTAGGACCTCCTGCAATGCGAGCATACACTGCATGTGCACTCAGCTTTGTACAATGACAATTACTGACTGCAGGAAAAACAAATCATACAATCTAATGTTGCATGGACTGGAGCTGGTGTGTAACGCATGGCCTGAAATGTGTCTTATGAATGTGAATCAAAGGAATCAAAGTTTAAGTTTTGATTATGTTTTCTGAGTTGAGCAGCTCCACTGAGTAAACACTTTTTGAAAAATAGTGAGTCAGACCCAAAAGTTCAAAATATGGCGGATGGCTCGTATCATTTATTAAAGTCATTCCAAAATTATAACTGTCAATTGTAGCCCATTAATATTTTAACCATCCTCAAGCATCAGTGGAATACAGGTTTATATTTAGGCCATTCCCACTGGTCAAAAACAAACAAACAAAACATTTAAACCAGAGTTTAAATGTTTCAGTGGTATTCACACCCGGGTGACTCTGCAGTACATGAATTTTTATTGACACCAGATTTGTGGGAGCACAACAACCTAGTGAACACGTTAATTTCTTCTCTTCTTGCTTCATTTCTAGCAGCAACACTAATTCCAGAATAATTTCTGTGCAATGTTACGTTATATTTACGTCAATCAGAATCGTGGCCAAGGAAAACAAAATGGCAAACCTCTGTATTTACTGTACGTATAGCAGAATGGACAATAAAGACTCTTAAATCTTGAGTCAATTGAAAGATTGATGGAAAGGGGGACAGAAGTAAAAGATACAAAATACTAGTTATTGTAACATTATCACCACTGTGTTGTAGTCTCATCTTGTTTCTAGTGCTCTTGACGTTACAGTAAACACACGGGTGACACAAGGGTAGTGGGAGTTGTGTTAATTTCCCAGTTATACCCACAAATTTTGGTGCAAAAGAGAGTTTGCATTCTTAGCCGGAATTAGATTAAACAACTGATTCCATTGTCATACTGTACACTAGGTGTGAAACATTGGAATACCCTCTCAGCCACTTTATAGACTGATACAGTTCTGATTTTGAATATGTTCAATTGTTAATAATACATAGTGCAAACACATCTATCCGCCACTGCGTTCATCAAGAGAATTGTTTCGCTGAGTGTGCATGTTCTTTTTCAGTGTGTTGTGCCCTGTTTTACATTCATACATATTCAGTACTAATCTCACACCTGGTAGAACTGCCTAGTACCACGGTTTATCACACATCTGTTGATTGAGCGGCTACTGCATACCTGCTGGAGTTGGGACAGTCTGCCACTCTCAAGATTTGAAGTGTGAGTGTATGTGTTTCCAGAATTATATGCCTAGGTGAAATGTAGAGCACACTCGGATGTTGGCTCTGTTTGGCTTTTATTTACTGGGATTAATTGGACTGTCAATCTGAGCGTATTTTCAACATGTACCGGCTGTGCAGTTGATTTTCAACCTCTGCAAAAATAGGAGAAAATGACCCTGTAGATTCTGAGGCTCAGGCAGATGGCTAGAATTAATTTGCACCAGCAAATTAAGATGTCAGAGAATATATGTGTGAAAAGGGAAAAAAAAAAAAAAGAAATTGTAATGTGAGGAAAGAGAAATGCAAATCTGATATTAATGTCATACAATGGGTCTCATGCAAGAACATCTAATGTATTCTTATCCTTAATTTTTTGTACACAATTTTGTACGGCAGGCTTGTACAAACCTGCCACATTCAGAAAACAGTGTCTCCAATGGAAAGAGATGGAGGTGTAGTGTCTGTCACTAATGGGTAGAAGGTTGTTGCATTGTGTGCTCATGTATGAGCACTAAATGTCATTAGTGAAGGATCTAAAGAAGAATTTCACATTTGCTGCAAACACACCGTTCCCGTGTTTTATTGAAAGGTGTTTTATCACTGTTGAAAAGTTGTGGTTTGAACTTTCTCGTTGACAGCTTCACACGTAGGTTTGTTTACATGCTGGAAGAGAACTGTCCGTCAATCTCAGAAGCTATATTTAGACAAATTTGATTTCATACAATGGCTGTAGCGGCACAGGTATTTGTGGCTCACTTTGTAGCCAAGGATGCTTGATTTAGTTTGGATTGCGATACCAGCAGATGATGAATACCATTGAGAAAGAAGTACATTCATGCCTGAAGTGGCTGTGGTTCCGTTTCAGCTTCTTTAACCAGTCTGTTCACACAAATAATTTTAATATAAATCTCTGATGCATTTTGTTTTCAGGTTATTCTGTCTGTGCCACTCTTGTGAACATGGTATCTCAAGGGCACCACATGATCAAGGTGCATCGAACTTTGCCACAGAAATATTCACAATTTCGTGTGGTGACTTTGTGTTGATGTTAATGTTCGAGGAGCCTGTAGTAATTGCATGAATGTAATGTTCTGGTTTGTACAAAAAAGAAACAACTTTTTTCTTTGTCACTGAGTCAACACCAACATTACTTTCCACTTTTCCTCTTATTAGGATCCTTGATGGTCTCACTCATTCCATTTCAATTTATAAAAAAAGCTGATCTGATGTTGCAGCTTTATCGACCCATTTTTATCTAACTGAGCACCATTAAGAGGTCCAATTGCTTTATGCTTCTAAGCAGCTTTAATGGTGAAGCCCAAATGCTTTCACATCAAGGTGGTCTGGTGTAAAAAACTGTGAAAATTAAACTATTTGATTATTTACAATAAAAAATGGTTATGATAAGTGCAGGATATATTATGTAGTGAACACTCAGCTCATTATTGCCTGTCCTCACATTATTCAGTGGTTTTATATGGCATGTTTGAAGTGAGGTGCAGATAAAACAATAACTGTGAGTTATTTTACAAAGGTCATCTTGACTTGCTCATTATTGACAACTGTAATCTTTGTACTATAGCATAGCATTGGGTCAGAACCAATCTTGGACTAAATTATTAGTCTGTCAGTGTCTTGTGCCTTTTGGAAATGTAAAAACCAGTGTTATAACACTTCATTCACAGTGGCCAATATTACTTTCCTTTTACATTTTAACAAGAGTCACTTGACGTAAAGTGCAGCTTACAGCTTCTGCTAAAGCCTCTTTGTACTAGACAATACAAAGACGTGACCCCTGTCTTTGTGCTGGCTCTGGTACAAAGGGGAGGCTCACAGATCATTAAATTATAAATGGAAGAAACAAATTTACTGATGGCATTCTTTGTGATTAGTATTGTTTTCGCACTATGAAAGGAAACATGTCCACTAATTATGCTGATTATGTTTCTGTTGAAATTCAATGAGTTAATTGAAGCAGTGCAGCCATTGCTTCAGGGTCACATCAAGACAGAACTTGTCTAGGCAGCAAATGATATGTTCTCAAGTGGACATTTTAATTAGAATTGATGTGAATAAATTCATTTTTATTTGAGTTGGAATTGCCCGTCTCCCTTCATACTTGCATTCTTTCCCTTTGAAAACTAAATGCTTGTGCCCACTTTGAGCACCCACATTAATCTGTAATGCGACAATCATTTTCGACAATTGTTCTGTTAATAATCTGACAATTAGTAATCTGTTAGTTAATCTGACAATTAGCTAAGTGCAGTATCCAAAATCTCTATAAGCTATGCAGGTACAGGGAAACATAGAAAATTTCAGATTGCCTTTCAGAGATGCAGTAGCATTGTTTGTACTTATGGGCTTGCACTCATAAGGTAAAATGACCTGAGTGACCTCTGGGTAACACACATAAATTATTCAGAGTCAGAAGCTTTTACTGTCATATGTAGGCTACTTCAGGTCTGACTCATCACAAGTCAGTGTCCCACTGTTATGGGACAAAAAATCCCCAGAGATAATCTGCTGTATTTGTGAACATAAATGTCATTTCAAATCATCTCAAGCCCTTCTACTTCACATGTTACATTTTCACTTTTTTAATTTCCATTTTCCAGAATGATTTTGGCTTAAGTAGAATGAAAATGGTCTGCTGGTGTGTTGATCAGAATGAGGTATTAGATGAGTCAAGGTTGTGTTTGGAAGATACATTAGATCATGTAGGCTTCTAGGAACATAGTATTTGACCATTCAGAGGTGACACATACTGTACTTGTATTGAAAAAAGACAATTGTATTGTAGTAACGGATTCAAAAGGTGGTTCAGAAAACATTGATGTTGCCCCATTCAAAGTGAATGTGTATATATATATATATATATATATATATATATAGTGTTCCACACAGAAGCTCTGAATGAATGGCACTGTGACTAGTGTAGTATAAAGTCCTTTGAGTGATTGTTAGTATACATAAATCACTAAATAAATTCACTTTTACAGCAGTATTACCTTTCTTCAAACCTGCTACTTGGAGCATACATGTCCCCACCCTCCATCTCTTCCATATTGCTTCCCTTGAGGCTGTGTATTTATCAAACAGGGGCAGAAGATAAAGCTGAGCCCAAATCCCACTCCACTTTTCTGATCTATGTGTGACTCATAAGGTATAGTCTTCTCAGTTCTAGCTGATTGAGCAATTTATCATAATGACACACCTACAGACTACTACAGACATCACAGCTTAATCCTGCCCATTGAGTCGAAAGACTCGGACACAGTGATGAATTGCAATTATCAGTAAATTAAACTGGTCGGCTTTAGTTTGTGTTGATGATCAGTGTATGAATCCTCTTCTGCTTAATATTTCCGCCATCAAATGCCACCCAGGCTCAAGTGTGATTATAACTCCTGCTAATCATTGTTCCCTTCCACACAGACGACCCCAGGAGGCCCAGTTTGAAAACAGCTGGAAGCGCAGCACAGTTTAAGTTATTTTTACTGTTGTTGTTTTCACTGAAATGTACAATATGTCACGTTTAATGGCTTCATATTACTCATAGTTGACACAGCTTCCATCCGTAAAGGAGACAATTTATCACCTTGTCACTCCTCCTGGAGATCACATCATTCAAACGGCTCAATGACACATTCACATTTGTTTGCCATAAATGACGCAAAGGCTTTCAAGTCTCCTGAAGTAAATCAATCAATTAACCAACTTTGGCTGTTAACCCTCGAGATAGTTGAAGCTATCTAATCTGTGTCTCATATCAATGTTATGTCTTAGGCCAAGAGATATAATTGTTGTGTAGAGGTGCATTTGTGCAGGCTAAAGCCTGACCATTGGACCCATGCTTTCAACTTGAAGGGATTGACCAAGGTTGGATAACCACTGTATTTTAAAATTGTAATTGGGTTAAGACTAGGTTTGGTCATGTTGGATGGGCCAGCCTTAATATGAGTATAGTGCTATATATATTTATTAAATATCTGAACTGGATCCTGACCCAACGGGTCAATTCGGTTTCCTACAGCGACATGCAAATCATGCAGTGTTCTAGTTTAGACAAACAGATCCATCCATCCATCCATGTGTGGTAGTGGCACACTGTTGATTTTAAGGCTGTATAGCATGAGAAAAAAGGAAAGTGCTGCATTGGGTCACAAAAAGATTAATGTTTGTTGCATGATCATGAAGGATAAAAAAAAAAATAGTCTATTCAAAATTCACAATGGGGAGAGTCCACAAAGTACAATTTGCAGTTCAAATCAAAAGCATCTGTGGTAATCCCATGTTGAAAAATGTATAAATCAAAATTTTACATGGATATCTTTAAAGTCAACATGCAAAAATAGCTTGGTGTAAACTAAAGAAATGTGGCAATACTGGAGTTTACTCCAGTTTACAGCTTCTCCCACTTTATGTCTGGCCCTTTAATCAATGACATTGTAGCAATGGTGAGCATGTACTGTATCTCACCTACTGTCTGTTACACTTGTGTTTCCCACTCATGTGAGCAGTGCAGATGTGGCATGTTGATTTATGAGGACATGTACAACTGATGCACTAAACAGACGGGGTGAGGTGGGGTGGGGGGGGTAAACAGCAAATGTATCGCTGGCCTTGATCTGTACTGAAGTGTATCTATATGTCACCCACCAAAATGTAGGTTTATTCTTTCAACCCATACATATCCAGATTCATTCATAACTGATGCTGTTAGGGGTAGCAGGAGTGCCAGAGAGACAAATCAAAGCAACATCATAAAATTAAAAAAAAAACAAAAAAAAAACAGTAACCAAGTCAGAAAACACATAATGAACTTTGGATTTTCTACACTGGGACATTGTCTCTAAAGCTTTACAATGGAACAATCATTGACAGTGAGTCACTTCTTGCACACAGCGGTGGCATTGTAACAATAGTGAACACAGGCAACATTGATTGGAGGGGATACATTGGTGAGAACAGTGTCTCTTGGCATCAGGGAACAATCCCTGGCGAGTGCTTGCTGAAGATTGGTGGCTAAATGAGGGCATTGCAGTCTTTGAATGGATGAAAGTAATACATTGTCAGTGAATAGGCAACGGATGGCACAAGCAAAAACAAGCATTCAAGTGTCATGAGGCTGCGAGGCTATATTATTAGAAAGGGCTGCTAAACCAGAATCCAATTGGTGTCAGATGTATTGGTACTACAGCATGGTTGGTCCTGTTGCATACAAATGTGCTCAGTTTAATCTGGGGCTTTTTTGGATGCAGAACAGCTCTTTACTGACTTATTTATCAATTATTTACTGAATGACAAATTGGGTTATAGCACAGGGTGATTGTGTGCCAATGGTTTGCCTCTAGTGCAGGGATTTCATTTTTAGTTTAATGTAATAAAACAGTCAAAATCATATTTGTTTGTTCTTTATTCTTCTTTTTTAATTTGTTTCTACTGAAAATTGAGATTTGGTATAATTATATTATAATAATATTATAATAGTAACTACAACTGTAAGGTTATGTAAATGCAACACCAAAACAGACTCAATTTTGATTTTTTGCAAAATGTATGATTATTTATGTTTCAAATTTTTCTTTTTTTTCTTTTCTTAGCTCATTAAAAAAATACCTGAGCAAAACAACCCAGTCGCAATCAGTGATGTGCTCAGTGCTAGTAAAAGAGATTCATTACTATAATGGACTTTTCGAACATGTTTGACGATTGGCTAGTGCGGGTAGTTTGCTTTGATGGAGTATTTGTGTTCAGTGGTCCAATCTGTTGGGCAGCGGTGTAAAGACAGCCACAGGGACAAGTTGAGTCAGTGTGTCAGAGTGCCATTACAGCTAATGAAGTCTCTGCATCTGCATTTGTCACTTACCAACTTAACACCAGCTCTCAGATGCACAGAGTAAATTAGAGCATTTCAGTTAACTGTTTTTCATTTTGTTGTTTCCACACGTTGATAGTTCTGCTTTACTCTCAGGAAGATCATCAGAGGTGTTATCAACAGCAGCAGAGAAAGAAAAAGCCTATCAGATCAAAGACATGTGAAACACGACTGCTATCTTCTTGGGCATCTATGCATGATGAATTAACATTAGACTTCCATTTGTTAGGTTGGATATGGATGTGTGACCATGCAATGCTAAGCCTAGCACACAAAAATAAGTTTAATGGTCCTTGTCAGAATGTTCCCCCAGTTGTCCTGAACTGCTTTAATGCTTGATGGAAGGTGTTCTTCTTTTGAGCTTTACAAATCAGTGTCTGTCAAGTCCTATGAAGCAAGAGTTGCTAATTGGTAATCCTGTTTATCCTTGAAAGATGATCAAGACTTGATATAGAGTGCTGTGTTCAACAAATTAGAGCAACTACACAAATTACAAATTACAAATTACAGCAACTACACCACTGCACTGTTCAAAAGCAGTTTGGACAGTATGGAGCACAAACATATAAAAATGATTAAATTAGACTAGCATTCACAAATACAGCATTTTATTAATGTGATTTCATTGGTTGGTGCTTTTCTAATGTCTGTGAAGGTTCTTGGTCATCCGGTCATCTTCTGTGGTTAGCTGTTGGTGACTGGACTTGATCCACAATCATGGACCATGTATAAACATAGGGAGGAGCCTTCTGGTTTGCTGACTGAGGACAACCCATGGGAGTCTATGGGGAAATTAGCCTACTCCCTACTTGATTTACACCAGTTAACATTTTCATTTTTGATCACCTCCAATCCAATAGGTGTCTGGTTGCATTTATGTGTGTGAACTTCTGATCGCAAAACCTCAACATGATGCTGGCCATATCATGAAACTCGAGCCTTCAAAACAGTTATCATCAGAATCTGATGGGTGACATCACCACTGGCTGCCACTTTGTCCACATGGCAGTTCTGAAACCTGTAACATAGTTCAAATTAAAATGAATTAGGACCCTTTCTGTTGAAGGCTTCACTGCATATGTGTAAATGCTCTAAATCATCCAAAAGTGTAGTGAAAAAAGCAACTGGACTTAGTTAAAATTCTTGAAGACGTTTCACCTCTCATCCAAGAACTGAACTGAAGAAGCCTCTTGGATGAGAGGTGAAACGTCTTCAAGAATTTTAACTAAGTCCAGTTGCCTTTTTGACTACACTTTTGGATACCATGACCTAGATGACTGAGAATTTTCACAGACAAGCTCTAAAATCATTTTACATTACCTGTGTCCATTACCTGGAAATCCTTGTAAGGAATTCCTGAGATGCTGGAGTGTTGCTGCCTTAGCCTTTTTTTTTTAGCTTTACGGAACAGTCTAAATGAGGGGAAGTCGGTGAGAGTCCGTAAAAGAATGATCGCACATGCAGTAGGTAAACCTAATGTTCCTATTCATTTCTGCGTTTATTGATGTTTCCCATTAAAACATAACTGTAAAACACTATAATAAAACTGCAGTCACTACACATGAACTACTATTGTACTACTCTATAATTGAAAGTGGCATATTACTGTGGAAACCATACTGTATGGTTTCTGTGAACCACTGATAAATGGAGCTGTTCCTCAAAGGGCAAGTGGTGGATAGATCACCAACAAGTCATTGTGCAACCTGTCCAAAAGGTGCATTAACATTTCTGTCACCTGTTTGTAGAAAGGTTAAACTGATGGCAATGACATGCCCAGCAAAATGCATTTGCTGATGCAAATGAGTTGAATACAAATGTCATTTATTAAAGTGTAGCTAGAGCGGTGAGCAAAAAAACAGTAATGAGGTGCAGCATGTAAGCTACATACACAAGTTATATGAATTACACCCATTATCCTTGTGGGTGATCGCTTTTAGCTGACAAACCAGCTGCTCATTATGGCTGCTTCTGTGGCTGTGGCACCTATACATGTCACACACACCCTCCATCCCAAGATCCATGTCTGAGCTTAGATTCTTCATGCTGCCTCATGGGGATTTTGCATTGATCCACTCATGCTCTGATTTTTAAATTATGCTCCTCAGAGAGAGGAGAAACACACAAAACACATCAAGTTGGTATCAAATTAAAATATATTTAGAATAAATCAAATTTATATACAGTGCATGTCCAGTTCTGTATGAAAATAAAAAAGACCAAGTGGAGGTCACACATGAGAAGTTTATGTTAGGCTGGAGCCATTACTTCTCAAAGCTAAATATAGCAGGATAATGAGTCATTCTGAAAAAGACCTCATGTAGCAACACTATGAATGTCTGAGATGCAGGTGCAGAATTAGTGTTGGTTCGTTTGCGAATGATTTGTTCCAACAGGTTGGATTCCCCAATCAATACCATGGCTATTGGAAATACTATTGCAATTGGTAGAGAGGTATTGGTAGATACACCTGCTAAAATATTTTCACAATGCAATATGATGATACCTTTGCATCACATCACATCACATACTGTATGTGAAATAGGCAGCAGGTTCAATAAACTAGTAGCATGTGTCGCCCCTCAAAGTACTAGTATTTCATGGTTGTGGTCAGCAACAAACTTGCACATCCCTTTTGAAAAGTTTATCAGTGGTCAGCGTCTCCCGTTTGGTCAGTGAGAATTGCTTCCTTTTCTGATTCAATCGAAAACACAGGTATAATCAGCGTATTGATAAAAAGCGGCCAGGTTCAGCTTTTTCTGCTTTGGTGTTATTTCACTTTCAGTACCAAATGAATTTACTTTTGTCAACTGCCAGCAGTGAGTTTCTCAATAAGGTCATAGAAAGGTTATGCTATTGTTGCACTGTTTACACTGGAGGCAAGCTCCCCAACACACAGCACAAATAAAGAGAATGAATGAACAGTAGGTGCTAAAGTAGACAGCAGGTAAGCTTAAATATTTCCATCTCACAGCTGCTATAGTTATATGTATGTAGCTGTAACGTGACTAAATTAGAGGTTGACATTTTTTTGTAATGGGGGATTTTTAAAAACGAGGGCAGTCAATGAGATGTTAATTTTTATTTTACATTCCTTTCTTGCCAACATGTTTGGTTGGTTTCTTGTTTCCCTCCATCTGATAAAATAATCTTTTAATAATAAATAATACACAAAAATTGTTAAAGCTACTTATGTCCAGAATGATATGGAACTTTGAACATGAATGTTTTTATAGTAAATCCGTTGTTTATTTGTTTTTTTGTCAATACTGTTTGGGAATGTCTTCTAAATTTCCCTGTTTTTTAAAACAGATTCTCAGATCAGCAAATTATCACAAGTATAGGCATATTTCACAAATAGCAGTAAAGTCTACTCCCATGCAACATAATTAAAAGATTGAAAGACATACAGTAATTTGTTGTGAGCTTGTGACTTCTTTTATTAACAGAGTTGAAGGTCAAACGAGAAATACATTTCTATGTGACCCACTGTTTTTCTGTAAAACAATAACAAAAAAAAAAAAATAGATTACAGGAGGGAGACACACAGCAGGAGGTGTGCAGTCTGAAAAACTCGAAAAGGTCACATTAAAAGAAAAATGTGAAGGAAAACACTTACTACAGAGGAACTGAGGTCTGTTGGTATTCAGTCATGAGAGGAAGAATCTGTGTATTTCATAAATGAATATAAATAGAATACATTCACTTTTAAATCTAGCATCATAAAATACCTTTAACCTTAATCTCATTAATAGTGGATGTATTTTCAGGGGAATCACCTTGAGGCGGCTCTACAGAGAAGGTACATGTGCTCCACAGCATTGTTGGAATTCAGGTCTACACAAGCTGGAGGAAGAGACAAAGGCAGAGAGGTGTAAACGGGATGAAATAAGTCAGTGTCATCAACAAGAAGCAGTGAGCAAAGTGCAAACAAGGCAAGCAGGAGAGTGATTGTTGAGAACCAGGACTCACTTTCATCCAAGGCAGTGAGCAGCAGAGCCCGGGCAGCTCAGAATTGTTTAGGAAGGGGGGGCAGGGGGGTGATGTCAGGCAGGATGCAGAGGTGTTGCACACAGGATTGTTTCCTAGAATCTCCAAACAAGAGCAAATGGTACATCCAGTGGTGCCAATTAAAGAAAGGATTAAACTACTATGATGATTTGTACACCTATTGAGTCATTATGAGGCATTTCCTAAATGTTCTCCTGAGAAAATGTCTCTAAACATAGTGATAATAAAGCCCTTTAGTTAGGATTCTTGTCTGTGGGGCACATCTGTAAAAAAATCTATAAGATGGATGGATGGATGGATGTGTCTACAAAATGTCTAGATATGACATTTGAGAGGGCTAGGTAAATTGTGTTTCCTAAAAATACTGAACTTGGTTCTATTTTAACAATGGTAATATTACCTAGGTTACAACACAGCAGTTGTTCAAAACCTATACCACTATCTTCCCGTTGCCCTAACTAAGTGCTTTGTGACCCAACACCCACTTACACTGTATTCATGCAAGACCAGAACAGGAATAGTGATGTAACAAATCAGATGGACGGGGGTGGATACAAGATTTTATTTCTCCATATATTTGTGTGAAGCGTTTGTAGATGATTTCATACATTTCTTAAAAAAAGGGAAAGTAGGAATCCTTACAAGGAATCATTTAATGCTAATATCTGTGCACAGTTAAAATTTGGTGCAGATCTGGATAACAATCTGGATTTTGTAAATTAAAATAAATGTATTTTGGGGGGGGGTCTTCATTCAGTTATTACACAGCTGTGGTTTTTCTTTATATAAATGTAAAGTATAAAGTATAAAAATAAATGTAAAGTTAAAGGTGTTCACTAGCTCACCCCCAGTAGTTGCGTTGCGTCCCATCTAATTGCATTAGTTACAATGCATCACAGCATGCAGCACTGTGCATGCAGAGACGGACCGAGACATTTTCACTGCGGGGATTGAGCGCTCAAAGGGCCTTGTTGATACTGTAAAATCTTATTCTTTTATATATGCATTTTTATGCTACTGATTGGCATTTATTTCAGGAGTACAATAGTTGTCATCCTGGAAATCTACAGCAAAATCATGAACCACCTTTATAACAACATATTCCATTTGGTGACTGGTTAAGGTCAGGGAGAACTTGTGTTCTGATTTAAGTAAGTGCCATAAATGCCACAAAATTTCCTTAAAATTAGCCAGTGTATTTCCTTAAAAACAGGACTGTAGAAACTCTGGGGTCAAAGCTCACTGAATAAACAGAAGAGGAATACCAACATATAAAACTTTTAATAGTGCTTTCACAGACAAAATTTGTTTTGTTACAGTATCAAATTATCCCTCTAATATTGTTGAAGGAAGCACCAATATACTATCGTAAAACTCGCTCATGCACCATTTTTCCCCAGAAGAATGTGACTAATGCAGATGGTTACACAATCTGGTACTAACAGAATTTACAGAAATGTTGAAATAACAAAAGTCTAGAGGTGAAAACATGGAAGACCACCTGCCTGAAAAAAAATCATTCCCTTAGGTAAGAAAGAGGGAGATAAAAAGAGGCAGTAGATGGATGACAAGCAAATCTCCCCACATCAGAACAGAAGGTGAAAAACATTTCGGATGCCGAGAAGCCAGATCTGTTCTCCTGACTGAGCCGAGGGTGCTGAGCAAAGCCAGGATATCGGTCCTGACAAGAAAAGGTTCAAGTGCTCACTTGGCTTCTGAGTGCAGGGAAAACTGGCTGGAGAGCTGAAATGTATCCACTGGAAAGAAGGGGCTTTGTGAGTAACTTGCATCAGTGGAAAAGCCCAGAGCAGTAGATGTAGAGATAAAAAAAATGGCAAAGAAATTAGGAAAGCTACATTGGGGCACACTGGAACTAAGAATGGTGGGGGAAAAAAACAGCCTGTTGCAAATGTTAGGGCTTTGATAAGTGTTTGGATTTCGAGGAGTCTTTAATTTATTTGAATGTGATTTCTCTGTTTGTGTGTCCAGTCCTAATTTCTGAGGTCTTGGCTCATGTTAGAGTTAAGATGTGACTTGTGGCTAAGCTGGTTTTGATTTGGGTTAAGTTCATATAAATGGAAGTCACTGCAGTGTAAAACCAAGAATATCCCTACAAACCTGTGCATTTGTTTTTTTTTTGTGTGTACCTGGTATTCCTTATGCTGTGGGGACCTAAATCTATTCATACAGTCACATTATGGGGACTTAAACTACTACATTTTAAGGTGAAGCCATGCTTTAAATTTAAGATGAGGTTAGGGTTAAGTTCGGATTGGGGTCAGGCTAATGGTCAAGGTTAGATTAATTATCCAGGGAATTAATCAGTGCAATGTCATCTGAAGTCATGGGAACAGTGTCTTTGTGGGGACATTTTGACTTTTGGGGATATTTTGCTTGGTCCCCTCAAGGTTAAAGGGCTTTTTCAGGGTTAAGACCTGCTTTGGGTTAGGTTAGGGTAAGGGTTAAGCATTTAGTTGTGATGGTTAAGGTTATGTTTTGTAGCTAGTGCATGCGTTAGGTCTATAAGTGTCCATGCAAATAATGTAAAAACCACTGTGCGTGTGTGTTCACAGGCCTATCTCTGTGTTTTTTTTTTTTTCTCCACTTGGCTGTGTCTGTAGTCTGAGATCAGGACAGTGGCTTTCTCTTTGATCACAGATCACAGGCTCTGCATAGCCATGTGTTCTGTCAACCATTATTTATTGATGAAACAACAATTTTAGGAAGACACACACACACACACCACACACACACCCTCCCGCTTTACGTCATCAGGTCAGCTCAGATCGCTGGTTAACAGATGAGCCTTGAGCTGAACGGGAAACCTGCTTCTTTCTAACATAAAAAGAAGGTCACTGAAGGTCCATCATCACTGAACAATGAACACATAACATTGTCATGAGGACATACAGCATTGCGTCTTTACATATAATACATGTAAGAGGAAAAGATTTAAGGTTGAATGAATAAAAATGATTACACTTTATCCTTGTGTAATAAAACTGTCCTTGCCTCAAAATGTTGCATTTTTTTCCCATCATAAGCCCTCATCGTGCCTCGTGTAATAATACTAAAGAGCATAAAGGAACTTCTGTTCTCATTTTAGACCCACAAGCTGGGCCTGTTTTCTCTTTCAGCTGTCACATCTCATTTGGTAATGTCATGCCTGTAGCAATGTGGGCAGTGGCCCCTCAACAGTGTATGTCACTGCCAGTGGCGGTGCTCGGACTTGCACAAGGCAAATGTGAGGTCACGGATGTTAGAGAGGACCATCTTCCACTGGGCAAAGTCAGAAAGGATGAATCATTACATAAGAGTGCTTTGGGACAAACGGTACTGGTCCTGGTGCATGTCCTAGCTCAAGCTTAATTTAAACATAAGATGGCCCAGCTTCACTTACCATGCAATTATCCAAAAACTTAGTTCTTGACTGGGAAAATTTTGCATAGTTGACAAGTCATAGTATTGCAATTCAACTTTTTGTCAACTCTAACTTTGTAAGTTGCTTGTCAAGTGACCCATATTATTAAGAAATGTCCTAGTAGCAACCCTAATTTAAACACAATATAGCAACCTTATGTTCATTCCCATGAATGTAGTGATGCTGCAGCAACACCAAGCCAAAATAAGTTTGTATCCAACACACTTTTTTATAGAATGTTTTTCATATTTAAAACATTAAAGTAGGAAGAAGGAATTCAAAACTCAGGAAACAGGAATTTCTAAAGAGGCATGTGAATGCATGGTGAGGGCAGCAGCCCAAAAGCAGTTCATTACTCATTTGCAGTCGCAATTTACCCATTTATTTATCTACCTGTCCTTGTAGCAGTCTCTGTTTCTTTTTTTTTCACATACAGTTGTTACTCTCTCTTTTGAACACTGTGGCTGCAAGACATATGATGTAACTTACTGGATATATCGGCTACAGCTTGTTTGGATTTAGTTAAGGTACATTCTGGCTGCAGATCTCTGCATGTGGTTTTCATTTTCTCTAAAATAACTCCTTGACTGTGTTTTGACTTTCTCAGCAATTTAAGCCACTGACTGGTTTAAATCATTTCAAATATTTATGTTCACACAGGTTGGTGTATTTTTTGGCTAAGTTGAGCCATTAGGGCAGCAACAATTGATTCAAACTACAAAAATAATTGAAAATCACATTTCTGTTGTTTTAGAAAGAACGTTTATTTTCAAAAGCAGCAGTAAATATGCTGATCAACAATATACTAAAACACAAGTATTAATGTTGTTGCAGATTAGTGTAGGTTTTTATCCTGCTGAGGCCTTTGCAGTCACCACAAATTATTCATTTGAAACGCTGTAATGGACTGATGTGTTTAGTTGTCCAATGAGATTACATACAAAAACAATGTAAAGACAGGTAGACATGAGTTTTGCATCAGTCAAGCTGGGTGAAAAACTGGGAATTTGCATTGTCTGCTTTAGTTTCTCAAGTTAAAATATTAAAACTTATTATATGCAATGTAATAATTCGCAATGATATTGCAATGTCCCATTCTTTCACCAGAAATTGAAAGTTGCTGTATATATGCAACTCAAGCAAACAAGACTGGGTGAAAAGTGGGAGAGAGAGAGTGACTGAAACTACCTTGTACAACTGAGAAGGTGAACAAGGAGTTATGATGGAGTCAGGAGTCAAGCTGAGGAACTGCAGGCAGAGGAGTGAAGAAACTACTCGGCTGGTAGTTTTAATGGAGAGGCTGGGTATTTATATATGGGAGGAACCAGGGGTTCATCTGTATTTATAGTATTTGGATTTTGAATAATGAATTGGATCAAATCTTGAAAATTGGTTGTTTAAATGTAAAACTGCATTTTGCAAATTTGGTCAGTTAACATAGTCTAATCTCTGTTTCAATCTTTATTAGTATGCATTATTCATCTTTTTTTTTGCATTAGGATAAATTGGGTCCATAAAATCCAGCATTCTTCTGATCTAAGCAGAATGATGGACTCACACTGGAACTCGTAATATCAGATTTTGTAATCTGTTGTTTCTGGACTTGCACCAAAAGTGCCTTAAAATTTGTCTCTAGATTTCATGATATTGGATGGTAAAACATAGGAATTTTCTGGGGTTATTAACGAGACAACGTGTTCACACGTGTGGATACTGAATCACTGACCTTTTTAAACTGTACATGAGCACAGTGTGGGCAGAAACTGTGGACATTTGACAGAATAGGACACCATGTTCACCCTCTCCTTAGCTGTCTGTTCTCATAATGCTGAGCACCCAAACACTGACTCGTGAGATTTTGTCCCTGTCCATGTCCCTGCACATTTCAAGGAATTTTAAATATCTTTATGCCTGAAAAGCGATTCAATGTGTCAGTGAGACCTCCGCAGGATTTTATTTCCAGCCTCAAAACAGTCGTACTTCTTCAGATTCCACTTCAAGATACAAATGAGAAGAGATGTATTCAATGAAAAGGCCCACGTTTTAATCAGTGAATGAGAGGAAAGCAGTTTGTGTGTGTGTAATGTCAAATGTTGATATGTAATCTCCTCTGAATATTTTTATCTCATCTCTACATTTCATGGTTTTGATTGTAGCTTGTATTGTACAATGTAACTTTTTTTTCTTTCCTAGCTTTCATCAAAGCGGTCAGTTTTTCATTTGGATGACATTATTTCATAATTTCTTGCTCAGATTTTGTAATTTTGTAAATGCTATCCTCAAGATATGCTCTCTCTCTCTGTCTCTCAGTGCTGACTGCTAACTGCTTACTTGTAAATCCTCAGGATCATGAATAAAGGTTACCATAACCAGAAAAGAATATAAAATATGCCACTATCACTCTAGTATGAATGCAAGCTCCTCCAAACATGTCCAATTTTCCAGCAGATTAGTACTTTAGCACATCTATAACCATGCACATTTCACAGCTTCCCTGGATGAGTAGAGGACCTGCAGTTATGACAGTGTCGTTACGTGGAGGAACACACAAGATCATTCAATTGATTTATGTGTTAAAACTAGTGAATGATAACCAGTGTTGGAAGGGTAAAGCAGCACTGCATACGGCAATGCACACACACCGTTCTTGTTTAAAGTTGTGGTCTTTCAAATGCAGTGGACCGGACTACGTCATGAAAATCTGCTTTTGTGGCACCATCACTCGGGACTCCACGGGCAGACTCAGCCGTACTTTTTCTACCCCATCCCACACAAACCCCCGCCCCTTTATTCACTGTCATTTTTTTTTTGTGTCCTCACAGGGCAGTTCACCAAATGTTGTTAACTGTTGCTAAGCCCATCTGTTACTCCAACAGGCCCTTCTGTACTTCACTCTGTGCCAGCTTTCGATTGTACAAACTGTTGAGGTCACATAACTGAATCTGGTCATACCTGGCAAAGGCATGTATCTTGGGCGAACCAGTCACAAATGGACAGCTGCATGTTTACCAGTGAACACCTGGTGTTAGATTGTTTCTCCACATGGTTCTCCCGTATCCACTTACCTCGTTGCTTTCTATGCAGATAAACACCACATCATATATGTTTGTAAAGACCAAATTATATTGTTGTCAGCAGGTTCACTTTTGACAGATGGGTCTGTCAGTATGTGTGTTTTGGAAAAGAGGCAGAGAGAAAGGAGCATGGAGGGCCTGGTTGAATCAACGTGCTGCCCACAGCTCTATAATAAAAAGAACTACTCACTCAAAGTTATAAAAAAGTGAACATACAGTAAGTGTGTGGTGTTAAGTGTTCATATTGTGTTGAAGAAATCAATGTATGGGAGAAAAAAAAATATCCTTAAAGTGTGATTTGTACACATATTTTTTTTTTTGTATTATTGTTATCAATGAATCTGTTTGTTTTTTTTATTTAGCTTAATTTAGAATTAAGATGAGTGTTTCCCAAACCTCAAAATAATGTCCAGTGTCTCACAAAAATGACATTTCCACACAACTGAACTGTATTATTGAATTACATATCATATGGTACATGTTTTTTCCCCCAAATAACTTTTGTATTTGACATATCACCCTCGAGAAACAGCTCACACGTATTTGATGTAAAATTACTATGCAAAGATGGAAGTTGGTGTAACAAAGTAGGAGGAGAGATCGCAGAACCTGTCTGTTGCAGGGTTACACATGGTTTACTCACTGTACCGAAACCTTATCACATCTGTAACCAGGAAATCTACTGTATATCACAACCCTCAGAGTTAAAACAATGAATTCTGTATATGTGTTCATCGGTAAATATAGAGATGATTCTATCAAATCTCAAATGACAGACTAATTCTACTGTCAAACCAATATCACTAAAAATTAAGTTATCATCGGGTAAAATATTCTGTTACACTAAACATACTGTATGTGAAACTTAAAAAAAAGATGGAATTGCATGTTTGAAGTTGAACTGTTTCCTGGTTTGATTTATCTGTTGACTAGTTGTTGAGGTCATTTAACCATTAAAATAAAGACTTCAGTAGTCAATCCTTTCTCATCCCCCCCTCCCCCTTTTCCCCTGACATACAGACTCTCCTTTTTGCAGTTTTGATGGTACCTGAACTACAAAGCAAAACATCACATTCAAATTTAAAATCTCTCCGAGCCACGGTCTGAATCCACTTACTAACTGAAGCTAAATTAGTCTTTCTGTATTTAGTTTACTTATGTAATCATGTCCTCCTGGGAAGCAGACGTCTGCTTCTCTTGTCTGGTTGCATGAGTCTTTTGACAGACAGATACATCGTAAGGGAGACATCAACTGTCAGCCTAACCTGTCACAGTGTCAGGAAGTCAATTCATTAATCATGTTTGACGCCACGTCGGAGACTGAGGTCTAAAACACCTGTGGCTGCGGGCCACGTTCTCTGCAGTTGCATGTGCAAGCGCTATATGTTTGGAACGCTCTTCAAACAGAGGGAGACATTAGAGGGATTGGCCATCATCCTTCTTTAAAGTTTGATGAGATGAGATGAAACTTTGACTGAAGTCATGTACGGCATCTGCAAGGATGAAAAGCCTTTCATCTGTTGGGGTGGGGTGGGGGGAGAGTTTAATCCAGCATGGTTTGTTAAGGACATCTGGACAAGTGAGTGTGAATAACATCCGTAAATGTGTCACAGTAATGGAACTTGACAACCTGACAGCATCTGCAGCTCCTTTTTTTTTTTTTTTGTTTTTTGAAAAAAATGTATTTTTATAGATAATAGTACAATGATAACAGCAATCCCAACACTACTTAAAATCCTTGCTGTGAAAACATTAGCACTTAGCTTTAACTGTGATGTGGTGCACAAAGCAAGTAAACATGATCAACATCTGCTTGCCTTTGGGCTAATGCTTGAGCGAATTATGATAAATTGACCGGTTGCTTAAATTAAGACACACAGTATCTTCAGAGGTTAGCAGGTGGTCCTCTCTTTCTCCCCTCTTGTCGCACCCATTGTGGACATGCACGTGCAGCAACAGTAATTTGGTCTTTCATTTTAATTACAATGTAGGGACCTTGGTAGAATCTAAATCCTGATTGGCTTTTGCACGAACAGGCGAAGCAAATTGTTCACTTGCGTTTACAGTATACTGATGTGTTACTTGTGTTGCCCAGCAAGGGTGACACGGAATTTGTTTTCTGTGTGTGCCATAGCATTGGCCTTGCATGTAGTCTCAGAAATAATGTTTTGCATTTGGTGTGAATGCACCTGAAGAAAAACAGCCCTGTATTGTATCATAAATATCATATAAATGACATAAAGTATGTCTTTAGTTGATTGCTCTCTGAGCCACAGAGGAAAACTAACTGAACATACCATAGCCATTTATATGACAGTTTTGCCATTCATGATCTCCTGGCATAGATGGGATTTTACACAAATCCTGTTTCTTCTTTATTGTGTTTGATGGAGGCAATGGTAATATTCTTGTGTACCTGAACAAACGGCTTAAGAAGGACATTATAAATGTGTTGCATGTGCATTACAAGAGTAATAAATTGAATATTAATGAGTAGATTAGATATACTCAATCATGGGTAAGATGAGCATAAATCATTTTGGAAAGACACATCATGCTATGTGATGCATTATTGGTGTTTCAAAGACTTGCACACATATGCATGCAGGGACACAGAGAGATTGCAGCAATGAGTTTTAGGGCTTCTTTTCTAAATGTTTTCTAAAATGTTATTTTCCAATATTTGAATATGCAGTGCAAGTTCAAACTAGGTTTTCAGTTTGCGATTTGGGATGGACTTTGTGGGACAAGCATGTTAAGAGAGTCCATATGACCTTGTCGGTAACCACCAGTGTTGGTTAAAAAGTGTGTGTCTGTATGTCAAGAGCAACCGGGGTCAAAAAGAGACATATGCTACAGAGGTTGGATATGCGCCATGAGAGGTGATGTGAAAGGTCAGATATTGTCTGCTTGTCAGTGACTGAGTTGTTGGAGGTTAGAGGCCGTTTGAGATTGCAGAATTCAACTGTAGACCTAAGCTGCAAGACATAAGCTGGTTCCTGAAGTGCAATAGCAAACCAGTGCAGCTTAGACATTATTTTGTCTATAGTACAGCCTCTATATTTTCAAGTGCTATAAAAGAGCCGCTTCGGCTGGTTATTTTGACAATACATGTCCATTGATTATATATTGTAATATTTAGAAATAGTGATGTTATTTGCATTTTAAGATAATGCAAATAATGTTTAAATGTTTAAATTGCACAGGAGGCTAAAACAGGCATAAAAGAAAGATGACTTGCACTATGGAATAATGCAAATATGAATTTAATGTGTACCTCACTTTTAATTTTCAAACTAAATACATTTTGGTGCTACTTTGAAGGATATAAGTTAATTTAAATTACATGCAGCATGTGCAGTACATGCATATGTGTGTGTATATTTATGACCTACTTAATCTCAAATCAAGGACCATTTTATGTGCAAAAGGCAGAAGGTGATTTTTTTTTTTTTTTACCCCTCAAGAATTAAAACAGCTATTTTAGTTACCTCACATGAGAATAAGACAGAATAGCTACAACAAAAACAGCACAGCACAGAGAAGCTTGAAGGAAGAATCATTATGCACAGTGATGGGTCCTTGTATTTGAAAATCTGTACTTGTTTAAATGAGTCACTTCCATCCACTCAACATTTAAAGCTCTGATTTGACTTTCCATGTGTCACTGCTTTGTCAGTCTCCTCCAGTCAATCACCACTTATGTAAATACTATTCATTTCAAAGTCATTGGTTTAATAAACCACTGTATTTTACCAATAAAAATACAGTTTGTAACATCTGATCTTGAACGTTAGTGTCGATCCGAGTTGCAATAAACATAGCAGTTGTTAAGTTAACCATTTCATATTGCATCAGAACTGGCAACAGTGTGGTGGCACAAAAAAATCAAAAAAAGGATGAATTATCCAACTGATACCCACCCACCATTTCTTCAGTTTGGTTTTATTCAAATACTGTATACATGGATTTATAAAACAGGATTAATGGAAAATACAAAAGGAAATGAAATCATTAGCCACATAAATATTGATTATTTGTTCCTTTAATTAATGCTTAAGTAAAGTCTTTATGTGATATTAAGGGTTTTTGGATCATATTGGATTTTACATTTCTCTTTTCCGATATCAAGTCTAGTGATTTTGACCATTATCGGAATGCAGCTGATGCTGATTTTCTCCTTGGCTCTTCCCCAGTTGTAATACAGGATGACATGATATGGAATAATATATTGATGTGCATATGCTTATTGCCAGTGTTTATTTAAATCCACTGTAAGAGAGTGTGAAGATGAGCTAAAGTAGGGGAAAATGAGAGACATAATACTGAATCGCTTTGGGGAATTTTTACTGGGTGTGCATGTTATGTGTGTATGCCTTAGTGAATGTGTATATTTGTATAAACATGCACACAGAGTTAATGGGTGAGATGGGATCAAAAATACAAATAGACTGGTAGTATATTACTCGAGGGACACTGAACCAATTTCACCTCATGAAATGAATCGGGGGGTGGGAATCACTGCTGTCACACAGTGTTTACGGAAAACATCATCGTGGATACATTTGCAAAAGTGAGGGGAAAAATAATGAAGTGGCAGCATACATGGCAGTCCATGAGTGGCTGGCATCCGTACAGGTGTCTGGAGTGTCAGGGTGAAAATAATAATAACAATAATTGAAGCAGCAAGCAGCATTGTGCAGGCCCTTGCAGCCGCTGTGCTGCCAGCAGGCGGCGCTATGTCCTTGACTTACTTTTCATGTGCTGAAGTTTCCAGCCGATTGATAAATGTCCGGTAAAGCTACAGGGCACTTCATGATTTGTGGTGAATGGTAGAAATTTGCTAACATTTCCCACATTTTCCGTGGCCACACCTTTTTGAATCTGCAAGACTTGTTGAGAACTTTTGATCTTTGATGTGTTTAGTGCAAATTGTTGCATTTTTTTTTATGTCGGTATGATAAATGTGGTCGGATGAGTTCGTTCGTGTAAGAAACATGTAAATCACTAAGATAGATGCCAAATTCAAAATGGCCAACTTACTGTTGAATGGAGGCCATGATTGCCATTGACTTTTTTTGTTCATCTTGGCCTGTGACATGTTTCCACCAAATTTATCGAGATGTGGTGCAACTTACTTTCTGCTTTGTCCTATCGGGTTTCACCTTTGGGGACACTACTTTACGTATTCCCCTCGTTTTATAACATCATCATTCATCACCAGACAAAACCTTCACAGAAGCCTAACATCTAACTCTTGCTACCTGACTTTACCGAGGTTGTGCCAGACAACCTTAGTAAAACATTTTTCCATTTGCATCTCAGTATAGTATTCGTGCAACCTGCTCAGCAGGGACAGTGCTCAGAATATATTAAGCACGCAATTTTTCATTTCAAATGTCATTGCACAGAATCTATCTATTTAATAAATTTTAGTTGAAGTATGTGGGGGCCCCAAAAGAGGCTATTACACATCAACTTAACATAAACTGCACTTAAAAGTGACACAATGTACTGTAGTTTATGCTTTCAGGATCCCCCTAAAGTTGGAAAACAGTACTGCCTGTCACAACTGTCACAAAAAGCAGGACCAATATTCACTCTTGGCCTATCACTCTCCCACTTTATCTTTGACTTCTGCGAGAAAATCTGCAAACTCAGTCAGTTTCTCTTTTGTTCTTGGAGTGACCTGAGCCAAAGCTATATAGTGCCAGCACAGGTGATGGAGACCTGTCTACTTATACCTGTTATAAGTAGACAATAACTTCAAAATATATTTGCAGACATTATTTGAAGGATGAAATAATACATGGTGTCGCTTTAAGCACTTATTCCAGATTATTTATTTAAACAAATGTTGCCATTACAGCATATTGCATATTATTTCTGTGTAGTCCAAATAAATGCATCTGGAGATGCATATAAACTGTGCAGTGATCATTTATGTTTCACGTATTTTTACATGCCATCAATATCATTTTGTCCATGAAGCACAGAAGGGCTTACAAAAAAGAATCAGCATGATAATATGCTCCAAGGGAAAAGCACATTAATGCTTAGCAGGAAAAAAAAACATATTATGTATGATTTCAGTATAGTATTCTTGCATGCTATATCCTAAAAACTCAAATTAAGATCTAGAATGTCTAAACAAAACATTAATCGTCATCGAAATTTACTGAAATGTTCATTGTGACGATGATAAATTTCAAATATGATTTTTCAGACAATATAAAAAAGTGGCTTATCAGTGGTGTAAATCTTAAGTAAAATCCAAGCGACCAAAGTGAAATGCTCTGGGTGCAGAGCAAAACTGTTTATACTTTACCAATCACAGTCTAACACGGTGGGTATAATGCAACATTGTCATGATAAATGTCTTTATCTGAAAACAAACCCTGCAAACATTCTGGGCTTTTATAAATGTGGATACAATAGTGTAAGTGTCACATTCAGGCAATTTGAGATGTCATCTGTAGTCATCCATCACCGCCAGCTTCATCCTGTTAAAAAAAAAAAAAAAATAAAAAAAAATTAGACCCTAAAAATAAGCAGTTGGGATATTGCTTTTTACTCTTCTGTCCATCATAGACTTAACTTTTGTTTAAAACAAGACTTCACTTTAACACGAGTTTGAAAAAAGACTGTAATAAAAAGATAAATTTCTGAGGAAATATGAAAAACTAGAGCACAATACCTTTGCTGTAGCATTTTCTTTCTTCCTTTTTTATGCAAGTTTGTCACTGTGGTGAATAACAGTAATGCTTGATAGGCAGACAGAGACAATTACCCCCGTCATGTACACATTTTTTAAAGGAACACAAAGCCATATGTGGACACAGGGAGTGATTTTTCTGATGTTGTCTGTAACCTATCACTTAAGTTTCTATTACAAGATGTCTCCTATCAGGGGATGCCTCTTTTGGACTAATACAGGTTTATGCATTCCCTTGGCAATGTTGTCTATGAGGGATTTCTCCATTCTGTCAACACAAACAACCTCACTAACAGCATGTAAGGTAACATCTAAATAGCTAAATAAACACAAACTAGCTATTCAATTAAGCTGAACATTAATCACCAGAATTTACTTGTTGGATTATTTCTCGCTCAGAAATAGAAGAGCTAACTTTGGGCTTCATTGAAAGAAGGCTGTGACATGGGAGCCGAGCCGTGGCAATGTAACGCAATCAGTGAGCAAATACAGACTCTGCAGGGAGTCACCCATCAAACTGAGAAGAACTGTAGGTCTCCTACATTGGGCACCATGTTTTCATTGTAATTAATCAGTGTACGGTAAGCTGAAAACACTGTAAAAGTAGGACACGTGAAAGAAGGCAAAGTGGATCAAAGATGAGTTGAAAGCTTTTTTCCAGTAGAACTCCTCAAACGTTTTGTGGACCGCTAACTCTCCAAGAACTTTCCAGCTTCTACAAGTGTTACCATGTTTGTCGACTGCCTTTATTAGCTGACGACTGCCCATTAGAATCCCAGTTTGAATGTCTTGTGCACAAAACTTTTCACAGCAATGGCATCAGGTTGAGCATCATTCAGACGAGTGTAAAAGCCACATCTCTTCCTGCATCTGATCTCAGAATGACATGCTGTCACGTAAAGCATGTGACATTGCCATCTTGCATTCATTTTGCAATTTAGTGCCCACTTGTGTCAGCAGCAGGCTGACACACGGTCAGATAAGATTAATCATGATTTCTGAATCATGATTTCTCATACTGTGTCCTTACAGATACAAAAAGAAGGTATGTTCTGGTATTTAAAGGACTAGAGGAATTTATAGGTGTTGAAAATAAATATGCTTCAACAACTCCTGGAAAATGTTTTTTTTCCCTTGCTATATACTTTGGGGTTGTATCTCCATCTGCCTTACTCTGAATGCAATATCTCAATCTCTGTTACATCAGGAAGTGAAATAAGAAATACATCGTAGCATTGTAAGTCCTCTGTCTTCGTCCAGTTATTTATTCAGGAATTCCTAAAAAAAAAAACTGTGGGATCATTGATTGGAATACATCCACCAAAGGATTATTGATCCTCTCTTTTTTCCTGTTCGATCCAACCATTGTTATTTTTTTGATAAACAGGCTGCATTAGACAAAACAACATGGGCAGCAGAAAAGTGAGAAAAATTTATACTCTCTATATAGAAACAAGAAAAAAAGACTACATTGAATTTCAGAGCTTGGCATTCTTTCATCCATGAGGTGAAGCTACAGTCTTGATGATCTTTTATCATAACCAATATGTCATTTGTCATAGAGTGATTTGCTGTCGGTCAGAAGAGTTGATGTATGCGTGACATGATGGCGGAGCGTGACGTCACAAAAACCGTGCAGTTGATGGTCTTTTTTTCTGTTTTTTGGTCTGCCCTTTAGGACTTCATGCATAACAGCTTTCATTTCTTTTTTAGCATGCTTACTTTAACATGTAAGGGAGCAGAACTAAAATGCAACAGTGTCTCTTTTTTTTTTTTGCTTAGTCACAATCAAATGAACCCAGCTACAGGTGTGAAAGTGACCTCAAATAAATGAGGAAATATATCTTTGTGTCTTTTCTCTGCTCCAACTTAAGTGACTGCATCTCAAATAGTGTGCGACCGCATAGGTGTGTGCTTGTACTTATATCTTTATAAGTACCATGCATATAGACCTAACAGATGAGGACATTTCAGTGTAGTCAGGACATTTTGTTCACTCCTTTGGTAAATTGGCTGTTTAGGGGTTTAGACTTGGTTTTGGTTTTAGTGTAAGAGTTACATTTACTTTAGGGCAGAGGTTCCCAGAAATTCTGAAAGAGGCCAGGTATAAATAAATGATGCATGTTGCGCAGAGGACAAAGTATCGACAAATTAAAAAAGCTGCACACAATAACCAAGGAATTACAATACTGGACAATTTAAACGAATTGAAGTAGTAACAACATGCAAGCTAGAACATAGTCCTGAGTTAAACAATGCTATTTGACATGTCTAGGATTGTCCTTCTTTAGGTGGGGCTTTAAAATCTGCCAAAGGGGGGTCTGCAGAAAAGTTTCAGGAAGCACTGGAATAGTGTAATGGTTAAGCCTTTAACTGTGAAGTAGCCTTTGGGGCTAGGGAATGTAATTATACTAATGAGGTCATGACTAAGCTCGAAGTACTACTGTATATTACATGTGTGTCTAAATGCAGTTTTGCATAAACTGAGTTTCAGTGTAGGAAGAATACAGTAAGCTGTACGTGTATTATTATTATTATTATTGTTACTTCAGCAGATGTGTATGCCAAATATTTTTTTTTCTTGTTCAGATCAATTAAACTCATGAATTAGGAGAGGTTACCTTAACCTGCACCAAAACTCTGGTAAATGATGATGTCAACTTGAGACAAATTTCAGCACTCCTCAACCAACGCCAACGTCATTGTGACAGCACAGCAGCCATGGTGTCTTTATAAGAAAACAGACACACTTTCTGAATCACAGCACAAAGCTTTACGTAACCTCAGATGAATTCCCTATGAGATGGAGTTTTTAATTCAATTTAACTGGGCTAGTGGACTCTGACAAGTGGTACCTAATCACATTATCAGTAAAAATATCTTGTCTTTGAAGATACAACTCTCTTGTTAAAAATCAATCGGATAGCTGGAAAATGTCACGCTTTATGAGGGTCTTTATCTCCTTGATGGAGCAATATTTCAGCACACTTTGACAGAGCAGGTTACAGAGAGCATGCTCAGCACCAAACCATCTGTGAGTTGGTAGGCAGGCAGACGGCCGGGCAGGTGGGCACCAGTGCTCAGGGACTCCAATGCCTTTGGAGCCTAGATCCTAGAGTGAGCCTGCAGATTACAGCTTCTAATTAGTCAGCAGGCCAGAGTGCAGGCTAACTCCACGCCAAGCTCACACACACACACACACACTTCACGTAATCATTACAACCAGATGAATAAAACTCATGTATTATACTGAGGTCACAAACTTAATTTGCTCATTTTGTTTATCCCCTTTACTCATGAATATTTATTCACTGCCTTATTAGCATACCATTGATTTACATAATGTGTTTGACATATGTTTTTAAAATAAGGTCTTAATCTGAGTAAGGTGTAATTTTTTTTTATTTTATTATATTTTTTCAGTAACAAAATAGATGCATATTGTTTTCAGATAATTTTGTACATGACATACTGTTCATACGTGACACAGTGAAATATTTGTTGCTTATTTACTTTACCATTTGATATGCTTACTGTATGCTGTTGTAAGTTGCATTGGACAGCTTGTGTATGTTGGAGTTTCATGAGGAATGGCAGATTTCGCTCGTGTGTTGCTAAACATTTTAAGCACATGATGTGGGGAAGGAAATGTAGAGTGACTTCAGCAAGGTTACTTCATAGACTCATTAAAGTTGCAAGAATTTCAACAGGTTGTTGTTCTGGAAGTCTGGCTACGGCTGTCAGGATAGTCCGCAGACGATTATGTTGCAATCACACATATGCGTTAAGAAGCTTAAACCCAGTCTCTTGGGTCTGAACTGCGTTACGGATCCATTACTTGCTTTGCTCATGCTGCTTATGGCAGAATATGAAAAATGTCCAACTTCCCAAGCTGCAGCACAAGCTCTAGCCAATGAAATCATGATGTGCAAATACTTCACCACAGGCATGAGCCAATCAAATCATGTTAATGAGTTCAAGCTCAAGCACTACACCTGCCTAATGGAGCAATCAGATAAGGCCTTTGCTGGCATTTTTGTTTTGTTTTTGGCAGACAGAGTGGACCCAACAACCACAGACACAAGGGGTACAAAATCAGCCATCACAGAGACTGCTCTATTAAGTACCAGGAGCCATCTCCAGTTGTCAGACATGCCCACTTCAACCTTTGCAGCTGTAGGATGTAACTTTAACAGGTATAAATTTTAGTGAGACTCAAATCATTGTCAAATGAGTTCACACAACAGTGAATAAGCCTATCAGCTCCACACAACTCTCTATATATTTCTCAGTATAGCAGTATTTTGCTCTTGAGTTGTCCCACGCTTTAAACAGGACATGATACTTTTTGCTTTCCAGACGGAGGCAAGAGCAACATTGTACTAGTAAAGACAGACAGCTGCAAACAGGTTGAAGTATGACTGAAAACACTAAGTGGTGCCCATGATCAGAAGTGATATTTTAGTGCTCAAAAAATAAATAAATAAATAAAATAAATAAATAAATAAATGGGATAAATGTGTCATGCTTCCTCAGTCTGGTCTGATAGCATTGCTTGACGGAGTCTAATTTCAGATGAAGGACATTGCATATGTGTAATACATCATTTCTGGACAGGAAGACTAAACAGAGGCCAAATGATAACATCAACAACATGAAAAATCAATACAGATTACACATTGTAGCTTCAAAGCAATGCATATATGCTAGAGCAGTGCTGCAGGCTGATATTTTGTTGAACCATCCAACATCTGTACTTCTTGAATTTGTGATACTGTTACACTTAATTACAGAGCATCTATCACACTAATCTCTCTTTTCTAAAGACTGGAAGCGCTTCTCTTTGGTGAGGCATCCAATGAAAGATGGAAGTGTCAGTCTCAGCTGATTTTTTTGAAAACCCCTTTTTTGCACAGCTTGCAAAGTCATTCCTCACTTGAGATTCTGCACATGTAGTTGGCTTCTGTTTGTCCAGAGAGAAATGTCTTGTGACTGTGGTCAGTTTTTATTAATTTATTTATTCTCAGTATCAAGTGTCGGTGAGCTGCTGTGTGGATATTCCTCAGAACAAACGGACACAAATTGCAAAATGCAGCAGTATCTACAATAAGTTGAAAAATAAATACATTTTCCATGAGCAAATATGGCTCAGCAGAGTCAGGTATTAAACTGTTAACAGAGAAGGGGAGACAATGGCAATGAAGCAGGAGTGAGTCAAGGTGCTCCCCATAGCTCTACACTGAAGATTTTACTTATTTAAAAAAAAAAAAAAAAATCAATATGTTGTGGTCAGTGTTTATATTGTGGCTAGCTGCCACAAATAAATCAATGGATGGGAAACACTGCCGCTCGTTCTGTCATACCTGCTGCTGCTTCATTTTGCGGGTCAGGATTTTGGCTTTTTTGTTCACCTTTTTCTTTTGCTTATTCTCACTCAAGCATTTTTTTTTCAGCCTCCAATTATTAGTGACTCAGCACTGTGACTTTGCAGCACATCTGACAGACCACACTTTTTTATTAAAGTGCCACTGCAGAAGAGGGTATATTTTCTGAAACATTTTTTATGTTGATATGGATAACTTGTTTTGTCAGGGATTTAAGTCAATAAGTATTACTTTGCATTTCCCTCTGGTACCATAGGAACTGGGCTATTTGCCATCCTCAATACTGCTATTTATTTTTAATGCATAACAGTTCAGAAATGGTCACCGCCTTGAATTGGATACCGTAAATTTGTCAAGAATGGAAGCCTTATGGAGCAGCTCTGTGACCAAAATATGCAAACTGCATTGTTGTTGACTTAAGGCACTACATTTATTAAATTTAGCTGGCCTCTGTTACAGAAGAATCCCCTCTCAGTAATTGAAAATGACTTGCTGGTCTGAATATAAATTCACACACCACAAAACCCCTCATATATAGGAGATACAGAGAGCAGGAGAAGGCTTGGTTTGAAGTTGTATTATCATTTGCATTCCTTTACAGTTCAGCAGGCCTGCTTAAAAGTGTCTTTTAATGCCCCGAGTAGAAATGGGATGTCAATTGTGGGGGGGATGTGCAGGTGACAGCCCTTGACCACCAGTTTTCTCATTGGTGGTAAGTGATTGTGGAGCAGCAGTGTCTGCTCTTTGGTTATTTTACTGGCGCTGGATGTAACAGCTTGGAGCACTTGAGGGAGAATGCAGAGCAGCAGCTTCTGAGAAGTGTGCCTGAAAGTGATGAGCGTGATTATTGAATCTTTCTGAAGACAGACGGTGCTCAAATATTTGTGTACACATCAAGCTGTGAAAATGGAAAACTCATAATTTGTGCTCTAGTCTGATTAATAAACAGCAAACAAATGCTGCACAAATACTATTGTACCTCTCTTGTTTTCATACATTTTGGATGACTACCTTGGTTGTGCTTCCAGTCAAGGTGGATATTTATAATCATATATCACAATTTGCATCAGTTTTCACGTGTTTTGACTGAGCATAAAGGAGAAGCAGATATTAGTACAGTAGTACAGTATGAAATAACAGGCAGTATAACAGTTGTTATACTGCCAGTTATACTATAAGTTTCACCCTTCAGGTCATATATTCCAAGTAAGAAATGCAGCTTCAATGTTTGTGCTGTTGGTTACAAGTCTCTAAATTGCAGTTCTGTGAGGAAATATTTTGGCTTTAGATACATTTTCTTTCATTGCATATATTCTCACAGTAACAGCTGTGATGGTTATGATGAGACAGACAGCTACAACAAATAGCCAGTGGCTTTGAATCCAATGGTCAGTGAGTCACTCATAATGGGACAGAACTGAGATTTACATTTTGCATCAAGTAAGCTGAGACTAGATAGCCAATAGATTCTTCACCCAACTGTATTTTTTATTTTTGGAATTTTTTTGATTGACACTTATAAACTAATATGAAAATTGGCCTACATTAACAAATGATGAATTATGGATCTGTATTATTATATATTATATTATCTTTTAAATAAACTAAACACTAAGATGCTAAAAATACAAAAGAAGATATGATTATGACATATATTTTATCATCTAATATTAACGGGGACTGACTAAGTTATTTTAACTCATTCTTATTTATTATTTAACTCATTCTCAAGAAAGGGTTTAGTTCTGAACAATCTACATTTGTGGTTTAAAAATTTGCAAGAGCAAAAAGAAGCTTAACCATATTTATTTGACCTTATCAAACCTGTGGTTGTTCTACTGCTTAATGTTCAAGTTATCATAATAGTAATTATGTAAATCTTATCCCAGGTTAGTAACATTTTCCTATTGATTTAAGAGAAATTATTTGACCTGTTTTCTCTCAGCCTGAGATACATCACACGCCAGCATCTGCACTGATGTGTCCCCATTTCTTCCAGTATCACATAAAATATTTAACAAAACTAGAATTAACTACAGAAAATCACTTACTAAAATTCACAAAATACTAGTATTAGTTCTGAAAATGAGATACATTCATTTTATATCAGATGTGTTTAAATATACTTTATCTATTATTATTATCATTTTTAGGATGTTTTGACTGATTAGGGGTTAAACCAGTAGTCAGGTTAAGAGGGGCAGGAAGAACTGTGATTGAGGACTTCAAACTGTGGAGGGCAGCATTCAACCTCTCAGTGTACAGCTAGCCAGAAATTATTAGGAGGAGAAGAAGGGGAATTGTTGAGTTGTGTGGGCTAGACCGTCTCATTTCCTACAGCATCTGACTTCCATCTCCTCCAAGTGTGCAGCTTGGCCCTGCCGCTTACACACTTTGAGGATGCAGCCTTGACTATTGAGACGTCTCTATTCTAATGTTCTAATTCTGATATTCCCACTAAGTCTTCAACCTGCACTGTGTCATATTGGTTATGTGGAAGAGAAAAGAGGAAGCTCCCTGTTTCAGTGATGGGGTCATCTTCTGGACACAACAGTCACTGGCATCAGTTATGTTTCCATAGCAGCAACACTAAAGTAAATGGCTGTTAAATGTCACATGTTGCATGCTTTTATCAAAACCTT
Source organism: Brachirus orientalis (assembly GCA_016785285.1). NCBI lineage: Eukaryota > Metazoa > Chordata > Actinopteri > Pleuronectiformes > Soleidae > Brachirus > Brachirus orientalis. Next base: position 1,229,793 of record JAFBJR010000081.1, on the reverse strand, counting down.
CAATTAAACTGTCAAATCAGCAGCTGACATTGAAGCATTGGGACTAAATTGCAGTATCAGTCTTCAGTAAATAATCATATTGACAAGTGGCACCCTCTGCTTTTGTAATTACAAGGCAAATCAGAAGTCCACCAACAATCAGCAATAATCACTCTCCAGACTCGAGCTCATTTCTGGTTGTTAACAGACTCATCTCTAAAAATGTATGTTTCAGCATGCACATGCATTTTTATAACTGCTTGATTTGACTTAGAGTGAGACTCTGCATCTGTGAGGAAGTGCCTAACAATCAGACTTTTGTCAGAGCAGCAGAGTTTACAAAGTTTTTATGATTTAGCCATCTGGTGAATGGAGCTGAATGGGAACTTCTTATCTTGGACAGAAATCATTGTCACTGCCTGTTCCTTCTTATATATCTGTTAAGGTGTACCTGTGGGAAGAATTACATTCCTCCCAAACACACTGTATTTTGCTTTTCACTGAATGTACTCAGGCAATATCACGGGACTCTTATTGTGGGTGTGTTTTATTTGGACTTTTGTAGAGACCTTTTTTCACAGTAGATATTTTGCAGAAAAATTGCAGGTGTTATTGTTATTATTAATTGACGGTAGCTGAGTGTGTGACTTTGTACATGCAGTCAAGGACATGCTGGCCTGCTGTGGCAAGTCAAAATGTCTGCCTGTAAAAATAACAGTTTTGCTCTGGAATACATGCTAAGCTACGAGTTTATAGTATTCTGGTGGCATATTAACAACAAGTTCAATGCAAATTTATCAATGCAAAGACACAAATTGAATTACATTTTGTATCACTTGAGCCTTGTGAAATCACACTCATCATTTCTGTGAGGTGTCGTGAAAGCAATCACATTTAAGATTCTTATGAAGTGCCGACATAGTATCAAAAATGTGGCCAGACTTTCAGTATAGTACTATGACCATAGTTAACTCTAACTTAGCGAAATGGCAGGTGCTCCTGCAATCTTATTTTATATATATCTATGGCTACCTTTGCTGTACATTTACACTGACTTACTAATAATTACAGGTGCCAAGAATTTAACATCAGTGCAATAATGTACAGTCAAAAAAAGGAAAAAAAAAGAAAAAAAAAAAAAGTGAAGTGGTCCATGACTAATTTGAGAGGTTGTCAAGGGCATTTGGCACTGAAATATTAGACGAGAGAGTGTTACAGCCTACAAAAGTGATGTAGCACTGTCAAGTGCATCAGAGCATTGTGCTGTGCCAAATTCCATACCATTGTAACCATTTAGGAAAATCCTCCCAGTAAACTGGTATTATATCATTATGAATATTTATTTTTGGCTTTTGTTTGAGTTAAATATTCTTAATCACAACTAATAAGTGTGACTGGTGAAAACACAAATTGTCTTATATTCATAAGAATTGACACTAAACATGACGTGATGTGACATACAGGTATACCCAAGATAAATTCTTGCCAAAACTTGCAGCTCCGCTCCTTGTTATGTTTAAACTTGGTGTTTTATTTGTATTTTGCCAATATATATTATCTATGTATATAATTAAGAAGAAAGAAAAAGAGAGTCCCTGACTATCATCAAGCCAAATATTTCGCCAAAAGCTGCACCATATTTCTGGAATAATTTTTGGAAGAGTTGGCCTCCATTAGCCTCTTGTCAGAAACCAATGCACAAAACACTTTGTTCCTTATTTAAAGCAGAACTTCGCAAGTCTGGTCACTTTTTTGCCTTTTTATCCATGCAGCTCCCTCACCTTAAACATTCATCCATCGTTGCACTGACCCTCTCCTGGCCATGCATGCTTGTTTCCAATGGCTTGGAAACAATGGGGGGGTCCAGTGCCATGCAGCAATTCCTGTATCTCGAGAGACTTTGGAAGACCCTCTAATTCTGGGGACGCTGGGTCGGCAGGTCTGATCTTGCAAGGCTGATTTTCCACTAACAGACAATAGGGGAAGCAGAGACAGCCCCCAGTCTCCCTGCAACAAGCCATTTACCCACCACAATGACTCAGAAGCTGCTAAATCAGGTAAAACTCCTGCACAGTTCCGCTTTAATAAGTTCCTTAAAATAATAACAATCCAGTCATTTTTTTTTTCTTTTTAGAACTTCAGTATGAATACTCAGATCAGTTTGAGGAAGACCATGTTTTTTAAGTATCACCCTCACCCCTCCTTATCCTGCAGGGGAAACCCTGTGCCACTCTGTCACTTTGAAGCAAGCTCTTTTAATGAACACCTCCTACATACAGTATCACTTTCATGCCTGGGTGGTAATTACCTTTGTCTCAACCCAAAAATTAATTACATACCCATAAATTGGCAATTTACCCACTGAGGCAATGCTTACACCCGTTATAATACGATTCCCTGTCAAAAGATGGATGATATCTCGAGTGTCTGCCAAACTGTGTGCATTCGTCTGCTTTCCCTGAAGGTCAGGCTGTCGAATGGCTGCCAGCACAGCTCAACACACAATCTTCTGGTCATTGTTGGTCTCAGGTGTGTTCTCAGGAGCTGCAATCTGTTCTCACTAGGTTGGATGACACCAGGAAACAAACATTGGAACAAGTGCTTCATGAAAACAATTACACCTGAGTCATCTTTCTTCCTTTGACATGTTCTGCACAAAAGGCAACTGTGTGACAGTTGTTTGTAATTCACCTAACTTTTCACAGTCATTACCTGTGATCAGGCGAGGGTGATGATGCTTTTCGTAGTAGTTAGTGTATTTTAAAGGACCATTGCACAACACATTTCATACATTATAAAGTTGTATTTTACTTAACACTAAATTGTATTTCCATGGCTTTAACTTTCCCCAGTGCAAGGACCAGGGTCTAAATTATATTCTGGAGGGAGCATCTTTTTAAAACTAGAAAGATAAATTGAATGCAGTAGGGTTTTTTGCAGTGCTGAACAAGCCCAATTGGTCAAAACCTATAGTGTTTAATTTCAGTTGCTCAGTGGCATTTCTTGAATTGTAAACACTCATAATGAATATTTGTGTTGGTTTGCTGTTTCTCATTTTATACAAGGTTTTCCATTATCAATATATGAATAAATGTGTATTAAACACTGATATGGTGACAGTGTTGTTTTCAGTGTGCTCTTAATTACTGCCATGGCTGGCATGGAATAGTGTGTTGTTGCTACTGGTTGTTGGTTGCTACTGGTTGGTTGTGCTCCTCTACTCTACATGATGGAATTTCTCTGGACACAACTTTATCCTCCACATGAAGGTCATGGGGATGCTGGTGCCAATCCTAGCTGACATAGGGTAAAAGGTGGGGTCACACCATGGACAGGTGGCCAGTCCATATAGGCCAACATATAGAGACAAACAACCAGTCACTCATACCTGCAGTCCACATTCCCTTTGAGTCAGATTAACTGTCTTTGTTCCTGGTTATGTTCCCTTGTGTTTTTCATCTGAACCACTCTCTGTTTGCCTGCTTACTTGCTTGCGTGTCTCCTCCTCTGCTCATGTACCAGCCTGCTTTGCCTCTGTATTTCAGTTCTTCCTCTGCCCTGTGCGGTGTCTATTTGCTAATGCTGGCAGTAAAGTGAAATGGACACAGCAGGCACTTCTTTTCAAGATGAAGTTTTTTGGTTTTTTTTGATTATAGTTAGTGGATAATGGCTCCTTGTAAGGATAAAAAAAGAGTCAGCTAAAGGCAGCTGTGCAAGATCAATTATTTGCTGCTACTTTAAAAGGTTTACAATGTTTGTCTCCTTTTGCACCTGAGATAACAGGGGATCAAAGAACTTAGTAGACTAGAAGCAAGCAAAGTCTAAGACTTGTCAAAGTTGCCCCAGGCCAGTAATCAAGAGCCTTTGCCTACTAGTAATTTAAGTCCAATTGTACCTTATGCACCAACAACCTGCCTGTTTCTGAATCTTTTGATCTCATGAGTCATTGCTCTTTGCCGACTTCAAGCTTGTTGCTGAGCCTGGTACTGTCCTGTCCATCTTGACTGCGTTGCTTTCAACAGGCCTAGAATTTTTTCAACAGGACTAGAATTTTGTGAATGCTGTACAAAATGCACACGCAATATTAACATATTTATGGCAGTGTATTCTCTAAAAACATACATTTTAATTCTCACTGCAGCCAATTTATTTTTAATTCTCATCAGTACCAACAGAAATTTTATTCATAGAGGACATTTAATAACAATTGAGGATGACCAAAGTGCCATCCACAGTGACAGAAGATTAAAACGATACACAACAAAGATGTGGGAGTCCTGTTCAACCTATATTAAATATCTAGGAGGAGTAGTAGGTAAAGATGATTAAAAGATCTCAAGGGTCTGGGCATGTCTGATATGCCAGGGCAGGACATTCCAAAGCCGAGAAATGGGCTAGTGTCACCTCTGGTCTTTATCGTATAACTTCACAATTTAGGGATAAAAGACAATATCAACATGGGTAGATTAGAAAGAACAATAAAAACCATTCGCACTGTATTTTTGTTAGCGTGATTTTTCTAGTTAGTACTTGGTTTATAAATGCACCATGTACACCACCAAAGTAATAACACTACAGCAGGGAAGCTGGCAAACAGATAAGACACTGTGTCTTACTGAACATATCAGTCAAATGTTCACAGACACAGTTTGTTTTTATACTGCAATCTCTCACAGTGCTGCAATATTGTAGTGGCTCAAGGTCTATTAAACAGTTTTATGGTCCTGTTCACACTCTCATAGTGCTTGGTTAAAGCTTGAGAGACACCGTGCTCTGTTTTAATACATATAACATTCACAGTGACTGAATATATCAGAGACAAGGTTGCCTTCACTTATACTCACTTATGTCAATCCTGTTGCATATTTTAGGACATACTATAGCTGCGCAAGCAAACCTCAGTCAGTCACACCATCCTCCTTGGACTGTCTAAGATGAAAAGAAAAAACAACCACATTCGTACAGCTGAAAAATGTTACTGTCAAATGCTTCAGCAGAGCCTTGAAAACTCATTTTTTTATCAGACTGGCCCTTGGGAAGATACAAATTATTAACATATCCCTGATAAATCATTTGCCCGATTGCCTTTTGCTTGCTAAAACTTTACAACATTTCATACTTTACTAAAACAAGGATTCTCCAACCAGAGGTATTTAATGATGATGATGATGATGTCTCTGATGGATCCAGCAAGAGTTAGTTATAAACATTTAATCTCTGTAACTGGGACATTTATGTGTGTTTGAACAGCTTTATAGATTCTCAGGTCTCACTAAGACGATGCGTACTTAAGTGATATTTACCTGGGTTATACAGTATAGAGTGGTGATTTACATTCATATATCCCTGATCCTATGAGCCATAGAAGCTCATTTCTACAGATGATGACATGATCTTTACTGTCATTGTGATCAAACAAATAATGGAAAGCAGTGTAGCAGCAGATACAGTGCAAGCATAAAAACAGACACGTTATGCGTAAAAACCCAGATTAAAACATTACTAAAACTGTTTGGAAACAAAACTTTGCAACAGGCAACACGTTTATTATTTTTAATATCGGCACAACCATCTTGTTCATACTGTATATTATGACATACTGTAATTTTTTGAGCCAGTCTATGGTGTTTGGTGTCAATATAGGTATACTTTTTATCAACGTTTTTCACAAGAACACTAGAGAACCGAGGAGCCAGACTGGCTATAGCAAAAAGATCCCCCGTCTTTATGTTGGTGTGTTGTTCTCACATTGTGACTCATCTGCTGCTGCAGAGAAGTGGTATAACTCTTCCTTCACCTCCTCCAGCTTCCCCCTTCATGCTTTTTCATTAAAAAAACACCTCTTATCCACACCCTTCAAGTTGTTCCTTTGTTGATTAGCTTGCCATCTAACAGCAGATACCAGCAAGTAATCACTCTACTCTTTTTCTCTTGCTCACAAAATGTGCACATGAGCATTATGAAAGCATTATTTGTTTATATTATTATTATTATTATTATTATATTAGTAAATTGCCAAGAGGTTGCATGCCACTGCTGACTAACAGTCTGCATAATTTGCTTTACAGACCACAGTGACCTTGATCATTGACCAGCAAAATCACATCGGCTCATTTTTGATTCCATGTAAATCGTTTGTACCTAATTTGACAGGATTCCTTCATAACATTCTTGAGATATTGTGTCGACAAGAATAGGACATTCGTACTGCATTGAGACACAGCCTCCTGACTGAGACCAAGGTTGTCTCAGTCCCAAGGCTCTTCAACTGCTCCATCAGATAAAAAGGTTTTGATGACAAACAAAATTAGCTTGATGCATTGCATGTGATAAGCCATTTATGTCTGGATGTTTATTTTAATGAAGCCAGTTTTTGCATCAGCAATAAATGTTGTCTTTATACTGTAGTTACTTAAGTCAGGGCTGGCCAATATGTAGAATATTATTATTATTATTCATTATTTATAAATATTTATTTATTTTTAAAGTAGTGTCCAACACCCAGGTCAGTAATAACTAGACTGCAGTCCAGATCCAGACCCAGACCCAGACCCAGACCCAGACACTGTTCTTTGCGGACCCATACATGTAACCATAAGTCATTTTTGTAATGTTTTGGCAGAGCCTTTTAATTTTAATTAGTGCATCTTTTGTAGAATGAGAGGACCCCAAACACTGCAAATTACCATTTGACAATACTTTGTCAATCATATCAGTGAATTGGGGCCACACTGGATGCATCAGTAGAGCATCTGCATCACTGAATGTCTTGCTTGGCGTTTCAGGACAGCTACACTGCCAATTTTAAAAAAATTAGTTTCAGGTGTGTCTCAATGGAGTGAGCCACGAGCTGCCAAAATTTTTACAAACCGTTTATTTTTATTTTTGTAGTACAACATGCGCAGAAGTGACAGATGCACAGCATACTGAAGAGTTCTGACATTTAATTGGTGACACTAATAGAATAGAATCGACTGTGTAATTAAGTTACAAGTTTTTATTTTAGACCCTATACTATTTTTATGTTCATCTAAATTGCTTTTTCATGTTTTCGTTTTTTATTTTTCCCCTGACATGATGAAAAAAATGGAACAAAAAAATGTTAATACTGTTTCATTGTACAACTTGATTTGAATTGAAAATCAGTTGTTCACCCCACAGACACTGATGCACGTATTTAATTATAAAGTATACTAGACTTAACCAACTGCACTTCTTATATATTATAATGTATAACCCTAACCAATTGTCTATCGTTACACTGACAATCATTTTCTTTGATATCACTTCTGGCTTCACATCTGTCTACAGCCACATTCAGAGGCTCTGTTTTCAAGTCGTTGCTTTTTTTGTCACAAAAAGTCATATCACTGTAAAATCCAACATGTGCCACTTGTACCCACAGCTCTGCCATATAAAATACAAGCCTTTGCATCAGCATCATTATCTGTACTGTGCTGGAACCTCATCTCTCCATTTATTTCCAGACAACACAGTTGTTGGAAGTCATTAAGAGTCTCCCTGGAGTCTCTTCAAGACAGTTGCCACAGTTTGCAGATCCTGTGCTAAATACATCAAAGGCCGATGTCACAGTTCAGAAGAGAAACGGTTGTCTCTTTTGCTGCTGCAGGCGGACTGAATGAGCTGTAACACTCATGTGCCCTTGTAGGCCTCATCATAGACATGATATAAACAAAATCCTCTCCTTTATCTCATTTCTAATAACTCATATATGATTCCTGCAGTCATACACTATGCCCTATAGTATGTAACCTTGTTATTGTTCACTTTGTCTACTTAGTGTTTTGGCATCTCTTCTCATCATTCAATTGATTTCAAACCTGCTCTTATTAATATGGCATTGCTGCTTGTCCAAAGAATGATGTTCTGACTAAGTAACTCAGGAAACTATGTGGTTTTAATTTCAGTGCTGGTGTTTTTCACCTTTTTATTATACCTCCATAATTTACAACAGTTGATTATGGATAGAATTTGAACCCATAATGCTCCACATTACTAAGTCTAACTTTACACTAATGCTTCCCTATATCTTACTTTACCCCATAATCCCCTAAATTTAACCTTACACAACTCTCTACAGACATAGAAAGTATGGAGATTATGTCAACTCCAGCCTTAAAACATGTTGTTTAATGGCTTATAGGGAAAAGTCCCCATAATTAGGTATTCAGGACCACACACACAGACAAAGAAAACAAACAGTGACTGAAGTAGCACCTTAGACTTATTAAATCAGACCTTCTGTAATTAGTTTACCCTGTATCTTTGAAAAAGGATAGGAAACTTGAGCTTGCTGCAGGCATTTGCCTCTAATGCTGCAGTGATGTCTCTTGTTTCGCCTCTCCCCTCCTCATTGTTTCTTTTATTATTTTCATTATTATTTTATGTATAGTTCTTATTTGTGTGTGTAAAATTTAGCACATTGCAATTGACAGTTTTTCATGTCAGCCTTCCCTTTCAACTGTACTGTAGAAACTATGTAGGCTTCAGTTTTAGCATCAGATCTCAACAATATTTAGTCTGTCAAAATTGCAGCATCCATAGAATTTCTGCCAAATGAAAATACTTTCACCTACCCTTTACACACCGAAGCTTTAAAGAGTTAACTGTTATTAAGAAATCTCTCTGATTGGTTTTGGCAAGTGTGCCAGTGAAGGATTGCTGCCTTTGTTCAACTGTGCTTATACAGTCAGTAGGACTTTTACAATAACTTGAGTAACACTGACATCTGCTGGGACTGCACTTATAAGAGAGAACCACAGTTTATACAAACCTCCAAGTTGTGGGCGAGCACTGAGCTGATCATGTATGAGCTGCACCGACCTCTGTTGTGTCCTTGAGATAAAATGAAAAGACAGTACGAGTCGAGATACAGGGAGAGCAAATGGAGCTGCCCCCAAGTGAGGGAGGCGAACGTGCTGTAGATTGCAGACATGTGTCAGTTTTGTGGGATGTGACAGTGGGGTGCAATGCTTCATCAATCATTATTACACTTTCTCTGACAGGGATTTACATCGCCACCCTTTTAATAGCGACAACGGCATCATGGCAGCGATCATTTTGAGAGATTTTGAGAGTAGCCACAGACGACACAACCTCTGCTTACAAGCTGCTTACATGCTCTCTGTGGTTGCTCTCATGCTCTCAAGTAATTCCTCTTTGTCTTTCTTTTTTTGTTAGGTAAGGCATCTTTCTGAATCTTCATCTTTAGAGGACAGCATATGTCTCCGAAGGGTATTGTAAGATAAATTCTCTGATAGGCATTTCAAAAGCACTCATGTACCATTAATGTAAATGAGTCCCTGTCTCTTGTGTGTTTATACATGCAGGAGGGCTGTCTGTGTGTATGTGCTCCACCTTATTATAGTTGCTCTGTCTCTGTTGATATTCATCTTGCTAATTTACAGTTCACTCACTCCCGCAAAGGCTCTCAATTTGTCCTGACCTTAGTTGTTGCCCAGAGACTTGGACGGAATGAGTTTACATCCATCTCAGAGAGGGATACCGCTTTGTGCCAGTGTGTGTGTGCGTGCGTGCGCGTGCGTGTATATGCCTGCACGTGGGCTTTTGCATGTTTGTGTATGTGAGTGATCAGGTGCCATTAAGACCTAATTAGGTCCAAATTGCTGTTTGTTACTTTCTGAATACTGATGACCCCCCTCCACGAAAACATCTCGACTGCTCAGAAGGCGTGACATGCCACTCGATTAGCCAAGCTTGAATGATCGCAGCTGAAGACCGACCTCGGTGAGAATCACTGAAGATGTACGGCGAGCTCCTGGAGTGAATACTGCTCTACAGACTGAATCATGCTTGCCTGCACTGTCACGTTGGCAAAGACCATGTCACACAATCTTCTGTGGAACAAGCCAATTCATTTTTTTTTTCTTCCTCACTGGGCCCCTGAAAAGAACAGCAGATGAATCCTGCCTCTCTCTCTCTGTGATGGTATTTTGATTTCAGTTACCCATTTCCACTTTATCACAGTTTGATAAGGTCACCTCACGCTGTCACCTGCACTATCCAACTCCATTTACTCAAGCGCCCTGAAATGCTATTATCAATATGAAATGGTGTCCAGACAGACAGCAGCTCTTCCATGCAGCGAGGAAAACATCAGTGTTTACTGTTTAGAAATCAAGCCCTTTCTCTCGGTGCCAGCCACTATCTGTCTTCAATGGGGGAAAAGGGAAAATCTCCAACAGGGATTACGAATCCCCTGCTTGTTTGTAGTGATGCAGCGATTCACCGAAACAAGATTATCCTAGTCCCTGCTTACAATTTGGACCCCCAGATGAAATTGTAAATGCCAAGAAATATTTATTTTGCTGAATAACCCCCCTAATCCATTCCAATAGACTCCATGTGTTTTAGTAATTGCATAGCAATGGTTTTTCTCTTCGCTGCCCAGGCTGTCAATACATGAATGGTAGTACGACTTGTCGGCTGTGAAATATGATCAGAACGACCCAGATTCCTTCCTCCTTCCTCTAATGAGGTTCTCAGTCATCTTGTGGCATATTTTTACATTTATGCATGTTTTCCTGTAAAGAGTGTCTATATGTTGTGTAAATTAGATGTAATATTTGTAAAAGCAGGCAAGCGTATAAAGGGGCTTTCAGCTTACTTCAGTTTGTTGAATGGTGAAATGCAAATTGCATGACTGAGGAAATGTGTTTTAAGTGATTAATTCTTTCAGCAGAATTCTTTTAAAATAGAGGCAACAACCATCACACGGAGATGCAGGATTAAGCCTGCAACAAAAGCCATTTTAGAATGACAATTGAAAATCACTTAATGAAACTGCTTCCCATTTTCTATGCATGGCGGTCTGGGAAAATTCCACATGGGGCCGCATCTATGTCTTACAAGAGTCACTGCAAGAGAAAAGAAACAGTATTTTCGAGCAGCACCTACAGCAGCACAACAGCTGCTGTAGGTCTGCAACAGCTTTAAAAACATTTTGATGGCTGACAGACTTGTAAAAAGGGAAAATTGTGCCCTTTAATTCCAACTCCATACCCAAACTCCTGTCCTTGCACTATTTTGGTGAGCAGGTAGAGTAGGAATACTCTGAGAAGTGTACAACTTTGTGATTATCAGTAACTCCAATCAACAGAATGAGGCCTAGGAAGTTTTGAGTAATGCTGAAATGGGGTAACTCTGTTGTCTGTTATTTAATATGTTAATTTTCATTAAAATATGTAAGTATGATGAGTGATCTTTGTAGAAGGGCAGCTGGATAAGTGCATTCTAACTTCACATTTTTGCAATGGTGTGGTTGGAACAGATTGCTTATCTAAATAGGAAATCCTCTTCAGATCAGTCCATTTCATCTTAGTTTTGGTCTTCCATCCACCATAGGATGCAGCCCATCAGTGGAAATACAGCTAATGTACTGGAAGTATGATGTACAAATAGATAATTCCATTCACTCAGCTGTTTTTACTTATTGAATTTTGTCACACTTATTTGAAAGAAGTCTATAGTTATTTTCTGCATATTTCAGTAAATGACCTGGTAATTCTTTGGTATCAACCATTTAGAGTCCTATATATATATATATATATCTTATACTCTCAATACTCTGAATTAAGTTGACTTTCCCCATGACAATTTATGCTTACAAATTATGTTACCTGAGCAATTATGATCAGCTGTTAATTAGATGTAGATCTAATTAACTCGCATGTAGATGTCACATGTGAGTTGAGTTTTATTGATAAATTGTCACTCTTAAACAGTCATGTTATCAGGCTCAAAGTTTTGACATCGAGAAGCCACTAAATACTATTTTAAGTCACTAAATAATCACAGCTATTATTTTGTTTGTTTCTCTTAAGTCGCTATATTTTACTCTTTCTTTATGGAGATTGAGCTTTATCCTGCATTAGCTGGCGTGGACAAATCATTCAGCGATACAATATATTATCTATGCAAAGAGAAACTTTTTTCTTGAGTTCATCTAACTCAAGAAAAAACATTGAGTTAGATGAACTAAGAGGCTCCAATTTTCTGTTAATTCAATGTCGCAATGGTTAAGATGACGAAAGTCCATATTTCAGTCCAGTTTATACAGTACGTCATGGTAAACCTGTACATGTAATGGCCCTCATTCTGCATTTTCTTACAGTACAGCACATAACACTGATTTATCATCAACATTCAGTGTATTTTTATTTATATTATATATATTTTTCAAAGTGACATTGGTATATTTTCTATATGGAAATGAGCAACATGGGAAAAGAAAACAACTATTGGTTGAATGATATAGACTACAGCAGCTATTCTATGGCTAATAAAATAAACAGAAACTTGATTTGAATAAAATAAATATTGCATTTCAGGTCATGGGTATGTGTAGTTGCATATACGTGCAACTTTCTTTTTTCTCCTGTTTTTCCTAGTTATATAATCCATAACAAATGTAAACAGGAGAAAGAATAAACCTTAAAATAATAATAATAAAATCAGAAAAAAAAAATACCATCACAATAATGATAGTATGTGGTGGTTGGACAGATGTTCAAGCCTACAGATTTTTTCACTTTTATTAATATATAAATATATAGTATTAAACATAGACATTTGTCTGTAATTATGACTGACATACATAATTTCTTATTTGATTTGATTTAACTTATGTATGTAGCTTGTTTTGTTAAAGTTACACAGCTGGAGACTGTCTTGGAAACATTTCACTGCAGCTGCACTAATGTTGTATAAATATACACACATGTGAGTGTATAGCATGTAGATAATGCATACAAAAGTAAAAAGCTGAATCCCTAGTACACCTGTCCACACAGTTTAGCTGTCACTACGGCAACACTGAAAAACTGTACCTCCAGGCTGTGTAAGTCTCTGATGCAAGAACAGGTCTCGGCTTTGACATGTTTGTGGTTTCTTGGACCGTGCGTGTGTGTGTGTGTGTGTGTGTGTGCACGGATACATGTGCATGAGACAGAAGGCAAGAAAGTAATTAGACACTGTGTATAAGTATGAGAGTGAGAGAAAAAAGAGGGAGGCAGCGGGAGAACATGGCTGTGTGACGACTTGTCTCTAATATTGTTCATTGTCTGTGGAGATCACAAAGAGGATCAGTGTGACAGTCAGTACAATAGGGGAGCAACTCCTACAGCGGCGCACTTGCTTGTCACAATATAACAAAGAGAAATGCAGATCATTTCCATTATACATTAATTTGTGTTTGAGCTCAGCAAGATCCTGCATTCATATATTCATCACATGAACAGAGTGCTCTTCATATCGCTAAGGTCATTTCCGCTCATGCACCTCATTATTCAGGCATTATTTGGAGAGTTGAGACTGAGCTGGTTGTATTAGATCGTATTAGAAACAAAAACTAAGCAGCTGCGAACATAAATTGTGAAATATAATATCCGTGTGTGTTTGAAGCCAAGCTCCACCATTTGCTTTAGCATCCATGTCCTATAGTGTGAGTGGTGCTTTCGCAGGTTTCATGTTGTATAATTAGCCAAGGAAGTGAGGCCTCCAGCATGATTTCATACCCACAAGGCAAATATCAACCCATTTCATTTACACACCAAAAGTAGCTAATCAGTTCGTATTGTCACTGGGAAGGCCTGTTGAATGTTGGGCCGAGCACGGATAATTTCCCACCGTTTGCACTGCAGGATATAATTTACATTTACAGCATGCATCCCAGCCAAATTTCAATTCCGCGAGGTAAATAACCACTCATATCACTTTATGAAATGAAAATGAGTTTTGGTCTGGCTTCAAACAAAGACTGGTTGGTTCCCTGTGAGGATGCAATATGAGTCTAAATGTTAAATTAAATAAACAGTGTAGCCTTAATAGCAGCATCTGCAACATCTTAAGTGTGCAGCTATTGTTTGTTGTTTATTCCTTACACGAGATTGTACAAGGTACATTGTCGGTGAAATTAAAATTGTGACATGCCCCTATTGTGCTAAAAACAAGATAAGATCATTTTTAATTTAAATAAATACAGAAATGAAGAAAAAAAACTGAATAAAATAAATTAAAACAATAAAATAAAAAGTGAGAGTTGTGTGTGGCTGGAGAAGAGTCCAGAATCCTGATGGCCTGTGGAAAGAAGCTTTTCCTCATCCTCTCTGTTCAGGCCATGTAGGAGCGGAGGAGCTTGCCAGAGGGCAGCCACCTGAACTGTCCATTGCTGGGGTGGTGAATGTCTGAATATTTTCCTTGCCCTGGTCATGCAGCTACAATTACAAGACTGCAGATAAAAATACAGAGGCAGGATAAATCTGTACTGTCATAGGGATGCTTGTTGAAAATTAAAATCGCATATTTTAATAGAGCATATACGCAGCATGTCTATATAGCGACCGTGCTGAAGAAAGTCCACAGCCTGGAGGTTGTAATGAAGCGCTGCTCATCTGCACTGAGTCTGTGCACCACTGGGGGGCAAAGTAGCACTATCAACCTTCAGCAGCAGTGACCCATTTTCCCAAATGTTGTGCTTCTCTCATGCATTTGTTGTCCCTCCCTTTTGAAATGAAAATATGTATGTGAGCACAAACATATAGTGCATTACCATATGAATCGCTCTGCACTGAATGCTGCGTCACCGCAGCAAAGGCCAAGCATATCATTATCAAGTTGTAGACATCAGAACATGACACATTGTTTTTTGTTTTTTGTTTTTTTGTTCCTCCCCCCCTTCTCTCTTTCATCATTAGCAGAGATGAGGAGCGGTAGAGAGAGAGAGAGAGAGAGAGAAAGAGAGAGAGAGAAAGTGAGATGCCCAAGGTGGTTTTTATAAGTGCCTGATTATTAGTAACATGCGTTCAGGAGGATGACATGTCACTGCAACAACTGCAGCTCTTATTTATTTACCAGCCCTCCAACATTACAGTAAATGCTTCTTGGCAGACCTGACAGGATTTAAGACTACAGTTATGTGGCCATAAATAATCCACCTCAAGTATCCTCTTAAACTTCAAAGAGATGTTGGCTGCAGATTAGCATTTTGCCTTCAATGTGGGAGGAAGGAGACTAAAAATAGTTATGTTGTAAGGGAATAGCAGTCCGTGGACTGGGTTCTTGTTTTTTTTTTTTTTTCTCTTTTTTTTTTGTGGATGTTAGCAAGTGCATGAGTGAGGATCGTTCAGCATTAGCATACAGATCTCACGCACACATACAGTACCGTCACCGTGGCAATGTGCAGCTTTTCATTATGTTTCCACACATCAGCAAGTGATTCATAGTTCAGCTTAGTCTTAGTGGGAAGTGCCAAAAAACAAAACCTGTGTAACTTCTCATGCACAGCAGGTAACTGAGAACCAAATGCTATTAAGACCTACAGTAGGTCATGTAATGAAACTGGGAGGCTTGTGTCTATCCATATTGCTGAGATATAATGCTGTGCATAAGTTACTTGAGGGACTTCCTAAGCCCACAGCCTACTTAGCATCATGTCAGAGTGAGTTGCAAAGGAAGAGGAGGAAAAGGAGAGCACGGTAGCAGCTGAATGGATTGCATGATTCACGTTTATCTTTGCTTGATAAAGACCTGTAATGTCTGGTACTGGTACTGAATGAATATCTTTATTTCGGTTACATTCATATAAAACGTTAACATAAAGTGATTGATCATTTAACACAAATAACCGAAAAAGGAATAGGCTGAAGCTTGTGGCTTATATTTTGCCTATCCTGTACAAGGAGAAACCCAGAAAATCAGAAATTTAGAGAAAGTATATAAAACATTGTCTTTTGCACTAATGCCGTGACAAACCAATATGTCCAGGAGTTAAAAGATGTTCTCCTTGAACAGTGTTATGAAATAGCTCTCAACAAACCCAAAGCATGTCCACTAATGGTTTACATGCACAGACAGGCTAGTAAGGACAAACAGAACTCCTGAGGTGATCCATTTAAAATCCAGTGATAAATTTAAAAAATGTGCCTCATATAAAATACTGAGTGAGAATTTAGAGTGTGGCAGTCATGCAGTCTGAAGTGAAGTGAGTAAATAGCCTCAAATGAAAAAGTAGACACTGTATTACATTTTACTTTGAACGTATCTATCGGACACCTTTAAACCTCTATTACATTCAGTGTCGAGGTGTTTACACATATATGAGACAAGAATAAGAGCAGATTCTGATGGTGATAGACAGAGAATATGAGTTGAGGCAGTGGAAATTGATAACTGTGCTGGTGTCACCTTTACCAAAGTGCCTATAAACTATATCGCTGCCATGCATTTACAATGGAGAAAACAGATATAAAAGGAGATTGAATATGGGTTTTAACAGAGATACCACTTCCAGTAAAGTCTATTTTTATCGGCTAAATGTTTAATAAGCATGTTGTTTACTGTTTGCTGATGTCAGTTGTATGTTGTATGTTTACACACCACTCAAATGAGGCCGAATAATCAGCAATTGCAGGTCATAGAAGAGGAAAAACATGCATGATTGTGAATAGGATGGCTGGCTGTTGTGTTGTATCTTTCCGGAATTTTCTGTCAGTGGGTGATTTTATTTTCATTATATTATACATAATGATTGATTATAGAACAGAATGTACCTACACATCCCGTTTTATATTCTATAGGTTGGGTATTTGAGGGTCGGCAGAGAAAATAGTGTCAGGGCTAAGACGTAATAAAGCTTAAATATACTCACCTACTGTTCCTGTCACCCCAGATCACACACACAGACAATCATAAATATTTTGTGCCAAGGACAGGTCAGACAAAGGTCCTTCAGCTGATGTTAAAAACCCTAGCCAGGACAGACACATCATCACTATAATGTTATTCTACCATAAACACATTCAGAAAAACTGTATTTTTGTATCATGAAATCTGCATAAGCCTGTTGTATGTACAGTAGCTTTGAGAGATTTTTTTTTGTTGTTGTTCATTTTTTTTTCACTGATTCAATGTTTAACAAGGCAAACAATTCTCTGGTGACAAGCAGGTGCTTTTTGGCAAATGAACATATCTCGCTGAATGGTATACTATTCTAACACTGCAAGAAAAAAGTACTCGCAATAAACTGACAGTTCCTGTGATCAGTGAGAATGGGAGAAGTCTGTTAATATTTCATGAGACTGACTTTCTAGCTTGCCTACATAAGGTCCATATGATTTAGTTTGAAGAGTCACAAGGGGGAACTTGAGTCTTTTGAGCCAGTACTTTACACTTTACTGTACAATAATCCTAATAATATGCATCACCAAAATGTAGGATAAAGTAATTTTTGTGTGAAATAGATGATTATGCACTTACCGCAATAATATGAATCACAATTATTTTGGTCAGAGTAATCATGATGTAAAATTATCATTCCATCCCATGCCAAGGTGAGATCTTTGTACCAAGGTATACAGCAGATGATCTATTATCAGTCAAAGCCTTGAAACCTCAGAGGAAGCTTATTGTAGCTCTGTGGCATTGGCTCGTTGCATTTCCCCTCTTTCATCCTGCAACCCCTGTGTACACAAGCAATTCAAAGCCGAGGCCACAAAATGGAGGCGTAGCATTTGCCTACTAAGAAATCTGGTACATGCATGTATTCACCTGTCAAAAGCGAGCCGACTCCATTTAAATCATCAGCCATATGCCGAGGAAGATAATGTGCAAGTTCAGAGACTGCCGACTAAATTATTTCAGAGGATTAGCTCCCTGACTGTCATCAGCTTGGCATTGCTGAGTCCCCAACTAAACTGTAAACTCTGACTTTGAGAGGGGAAAGAGATAGCCATATAGCTTTGTTCACTCATGAAAATTTGTCTTGGACTTATAACACAGTGCATCACCAAAAAATTGTACAAAACACACATTGTCTATTCTCACTCACTCACTCACTCACTCACTCACTCACTCACTCACTCACCTTGTACCACTTTTATCCTCCACATGAGGGTCACTGGGGGCGCTGGTGCCTAATCCCAGCTGACATAGAAAGAGAGGTATGGTACACCCTGGACAGGTCTCCAGTCCATCGCAGGACCACACATAGAGACAAACAACCATCCACTCTCACATTCACACCTATGAGCAATTTAGAGTGTCCAATTGGCCTAATCCCCAAATCTGCATGTTTTTAGACTGTGGGAAGCCAGAGAACCTGGAGAAAATCCACGCACACATGGGGAGAACATGCAAACTCCATGCCGAAATGACCTTTTTCCGACCGGGTCGCAAACCTGGGTCTTCTTGCTGGGAAGGAAAGAGTGCTAATCACTACACCACAACCGTGTGGTGCTCAAGTCTGTACAATTGAAACACTCATTTTTAAGAGATGCGGTGGTAGAGCAGTGAACAGAGCACTAATTTGACTCACTGCAGAAGCAAAAACAGCCCCTCCTGCTTGTGAAAAAAATAAAATAAACGAACATTCCCCTGAGTATATTTGTACAAACATAGACAATAACATCAACTCTTTCCTCCCTCTCAATAGTGGGTATGAAGGCAGCAACTACAGTATTGGGATGTCAGATCCGTGTGTGTGTGTGTGTGTGTGTGTGTGTGTGTGAGACAGCAATAAGCTGTTTGGTAGCCAGATTGCTCCCTCAAGCAAAATCTCTGCTGACCTGCAGCTGACAGGCTGCCACACTCTTTCCTTGCATCCTGAGCCTCCAGTGAGATTATGTGTGCTGTAAAGCCAGATTAAGACTTCATGACAGTCACTCCATCTTGGCGATTTGTTTATAATATATTGCGACCCAAAAGTTGCTTAGGGTATTCCACTCCATGCACTAATAGCAGTCCATGAAGCACTTGAGACAGCCTGCTGTAGACACTATCTGAGGAGGAGGAGGAGGAGGAGGAGGAGATAATTTATCTGATTTCAGCTGATGTAACTAATGCTGACAGATGATATGGAAATGGATCCTACCTCTGCTTTGAACACCACATAAGTTTTACAGCACTCCACTTATCCCTCCTGCTGCTGACATTCATAGCGGTGGGTTATTGCACGCAACAGTGACACTCCAAACTGCTCCTTCTTTTTTAAATGGAGACGATACATGTTGTGGTTCAGATATTACAGGGACACAACTGAGTGTTTATAATCCGCAAGGGGATTTGATTCTTTTTACTTTATTCATTTTAGAGAAAAAAAGGATATGCATTGATTCAGCCCAGTGAGAGTGAATGTTTAAATCAGATACTGCCACACCCACCCCGTGCGCGCACACACACACACACACACACGTACACACAATTAATATTTAGGCAGCTCTGACATTGCTTCAATTCACATGCCAATCAGCCACCACTGGGCAATTAGATGGGAGGCAGAAAGAAGACCCAGCTGAAGCTAATCTGATAGGAGAGAAAGGAGTGGGAATCCCAAAGTGGAGATGGATGAAGGGGGAAAATGGGATGATGGGGGGAAGCTGGACTTAAGAAGACACAAAGAGCAAAGATGAATACAGAGAGGAAAAAAATGGATAGTGGGGCGGTTGAGCTGCTGACACAATATAGGCTCTCCTGGAGAAGTTTAAAAAGCTTGCTAACTGAAGACAGTGCCTCATGGAACAATGAGACTCACAAGCACTGTGCTATTCAGCTGATTAAACCAAGGATGTCGTGCTACACGTGCTGCTGTGCTATATTTGCTCTCAGCACCAAGGATATAATTCCTGGGTTTGCTTTTCTTTTCCCTCCCTTGCCATCCTTTGTTTCCCCTCTCAGTTAATTACTATCTAATAAAAACAGAGAGGCCATAGAAAATTTCCATCCTAACACAGCAGAGAAAAAGGAGGGTTGCACTGTTCCTTGACCAATAAAAATATCTATAAACACAATGGGCAATCTTGACGGAATGGTATTTCAACTCTAAAGCTAATTTTCTGAAAATGAGCCTGAACCAAATTATGTATGTAACGTAATCATGGCTAATATTTGCAAATTGTGTCATGGTTGTAGGAGTTAAGTGCTCCACTTCACAGTTTGAATGTACTCTTTTAGAATCAGTGACTACAAATAATTCTTGGCCATGAGTTTAACCTTTGAACTCTGCATTGTTTTGCAAAGTGCTCTAGTATAAGTGCTATAAGTGTTAAGTATTATATCCTGTCCTTTGTACAAGAGGAGAGTGCAACATGCATTGAGTGCAGTTCTTAGTCAATTTGTGTGTGCTTTTTTGTGTGTGTGGAAAATCCCACTTAGTGCTTGTACTCTATGTTGCCTTACAGGTGATAGTCTGACTAACTTTAGCTGTAGTCTTTTTGCATCCATTTTTAAAGCCTGCTGAATCATGGATTGTATGTCAGAAAAAACATGACTGAAAATATATGTGCTTCTTCATGTGGCCCCCAAAACGTGTCGCATGCATAAATCTTGAATTGCACCCTTTGCGGTTTACTAATTGTATTGTTTTTAAATTGTGATTTGGATGTGAAAGCCATTATTAGTGCAGCCCAAGGCAGGTTGATAAGTGTGGTGAAGAGGATGGGTGCTCTTCAGATGCAGTGTGAAGCTATTTGGACTGGGATTTAAGTGGAAGACCTTCATTTAGTCCCCAAGTTAAATTATCTCCTCTCTCCTCACATGACATGCTCTATTTCCTACACAACAAGCAATGACCTTCTTTATCTTGAACGCTGTAATTAGGCGACCAAAATGTACCATTAATCTGTTCTAAGCTGCCCCAGTCAGTTTGTGCTGAATGACAAGAATGCAGTAAAATATGGCATATTTAGCGAGCCAGATTTGAGTCTATTTTTAGTTAATATGAGTCATTTTTTTCCCCCCCAATCAACGCACAGTTATTCCATATAAAATAAGCTTTGCTTTGACTGCTTACATACAGCAGGATGTGCAGCAGTGCCAGGATGAAGATTTCTATGCTTATTCAGTGCAAAGGAGTTTTATTTTTGTGAGGTTCTTGTTGTGACTGAAGATCGGCAGACTCACTTGGGGGTTCTTTTGACCTGTGAGCTTTTTAGACTCCATATACGAGAGAGACAGGCCTTTCTGAGTTAGCCTCCTAACCCAGACAGAGACTCATCCACTTCCACTTGCAGCATGAGAGGTTATGAGGGTAGCTGCACTTAAATAGCCAATGACCCTGGCAGATTATAAATTTGTTACAGTATACTGTATGTGCTAAGCCATAGGTTGGTAAACACAGTTCAGGTTGGTAATGTGCTCAGCTCTAGTCACATACAGTATAAGCCATCCTGACTTTCTGTGCATTATATTTTTTATTCTGACATTAGCCAAGACGTGTTGCTGTAAGTTGCTGTCTGTAGAATCAGCTGCATAGAACATTATTTACATAATACCACAGAAATGGGGAGGACGAAGGCCGCTGTGCGTTGCATTTATGAAGTCAAAGCAATGAAAGGTGATTTATAGTTTTGAAAAGCTTGGCTTATCTTGTGCAAACACTCATGTTCCCAGTTAGACTGGATAAGGCAGAAAACCTGCTGCTTATAAACAGTACTGAGCTGTAGCCTGGCCTGTATATTCTGTACCAATAAAATGGATTCATGTTTAATTTTGGGAATTTTTTTAGAGCCCTAACCAGGTGCTTTTTGTGCCTACACCCACTCACTGTGGTTAAACCTAAACACATTCAAAGCAAATAAAGGGTTAGATACCCTCAATTACACCACAAGCCAGTTAAAACAACGTCTAGTGGATATGAATGCCTCTAGGCATGTAAATAATGTAGCAATTTTTGTTGGTAAGGAATGTGAGCTCTGACATATCTTTGGTCTGCAACTGGTGACTGGGTCGACTGCAGATGTGTGATTTCAGTAAGATGAGCTCTGCTCTCCTCGTCTCCGTACATTCTTGTTAGAACCCAGTTCACCGTCTAAATACAAATATATTAGAATGTTTTTCTTAAGTAAAAGGTTATGAATTTGCATTTGGTGCAAGATAGCTGGCAGCACTTTAAACCTATCATGACACAAATACATCTCATTATATCTTCAATAGTATTTTGAGGTTGTGAAATGGCTCATGTTGGGATTACCTGTTCACAATGGAGTGAAACTGACCTTTACTTACAACTGTAACAGAACAAGATTTTTTTTTTTTTTTATGCAAAGATATGTGTTTATTTATTTTCAGCAGACATGCACTGCATGTGTGCTCATGCATTTCTAACAATTTGAGATCACTCCTATGTAGAGCAGACTGAACCCCTGGGATTTTCCATCCAAAAGTGAAGGGATGCAGACAAAAGCTCCATGCTCTGTAAACAAGTCTCAAACACAAAGCAGGGCTAATACAACAAGAGGAGTGGGTATTACCACCTGAAATTTGTTTAGAATAGAACATTTAAAAAAAAAAGTTTTCATACAGGATGCCTCCACATACATAGGGAAAGGGGAGGGAGAATAGTTTGATAAATCAAGGAAAAGTAACCTTACTTTGCGTGATGGCATGCTCTCCAAAGAATTTTGGTTAATCAAAATGAAGAAAAAAAGAGAAACTTAATTTGTGCTACTTTTCTAAAAATAAATGCTTCACTTTAAGATGCATTGTTTGATTAGAACACTTTATAATCCTCCATGTTTAAAGAAAACATTTTGTAAAAATAAAAACATTATTAAAACAGTTTTGCATCACACACATTTAATTCAAAAGTTGGATCAGAAAGTCTATATCCTGCTGAGTTAGCATGTTTTGCACAATTTTCTCTGGGTTTTCTCCAGGTATTCCAGTTTCCTCCCACAGTCCAAAAAACATGCATAGTTTAACTGGACACTCTAAACTGTAAGTCAAAATGTGAGAGTGAATGGTTGTTTGTCTCTATATGTTGCCCTGTGATGGATTGGCAATCTGTCCAGGGTTTATCCATCTTTCACCCTATGTCAGCTGGGATTGGCTCCAGCTCCTCTGTGACCCTCATGCGGAGGATAAAGTGAGAGACTATTAATGAATGAATATTTAAACATGTATGACATGGAAGCATAAAGGATATTTTCTCTGGACCTCTCTTAATTGAACTGACTATCGCTAATAAGTAAAGATCATGTTCGTCCTGCGACTTTCCAGGGGAGGAGGGGCGTTGATCAGGCTTGTTTGTGTCCCTGCAGTTTAAAGCATGTGTGTCATACTATGCCATTTTATTTCTAGTGCCCATTGACTGATTAACATCTCAAAATCATGTCACTACATCTGTCCCCAAGTGTTCAAAGCCAATATCAACCACCCACATGGCGTTTATTGATTTCAACAATGCAGTCAGGATCCATTTGTATGTTAAATAAATGTCAGCAAATAGGCCTTTTCCAAGAATTAAAATGCTCATACCACTTATAATAGAAGAAAGCACAATCAATACCTTTCCATGATCCTTTAAGTTATTCAATACTGGTCTCTTTCACTAGGTAAAAAATAAAACTGGGTTTTATTTTTCCAGTGCACTGCACAAAGACACTATCTCAACATCTTAGACTGTTTTGGTGAAGTCATCAAACTCAAATGACAAAGAAAAACAAGAAAGCCTTCCTGAGTGGGTTGGCAAGATGAATTGAAGTAGTTGAGATCTGAAACCTGTGTGGTAAGTGGTGTCGGTGATTAAAAGAAGTGGCCATGGAAGAGAAACATAACCCTAATAGATCGAGTTGAAAAACAGAAAAAACCTGCTGGTAGGTAGCCCTCAAAGCTGTCGCCTTGTCTAAGTTCATTTTTTTTTTTTTGTACCTGTCCCTCACATGGATTTTTCTCAGAGAAGCTGTCAATACTGTTTTCTGTCTTCAACATGTCTATGATGTTCCTGTTGTACCACGGAGACAACTGACTACCATTCAACTGTAACTCAGGTGTAATGATGCCTTGTTCCCCAGGAAGTGACTTGTGTGAAATGATAGTGTGAAAAACACAACCCCTCACCATTCATTCACCATTGGTGTTTCAACCAGTTAAGACACACAACTATTGTTGCTGTTAAAGGACAAATGAAAGCTGGAGTCTTTGCCCCGTTCCCATCCGCGTCCCTAGATTTGCAATGCAACGTTACAAACATTAATTGATTGATATTAGCTCCACACTGTGGCTGGAGAAAGAAAAATAAAAAAGATCAGGAATGGCTATGTCCCCTGAGGACCTTCTCCTCCTTTTACTTCTTCACTGCACATCTGCCCAATGAAAGTGCTTTAGAATGAATGACTGGCAAACGTGAAAATTGCTCACCAAGTCTAGAGAAGTGCCATAAAAATATACAGCATTTACAGTGCTCTCCCTTTCCCCGTCTCTAAAAAATTGTTGCCCCATCCAACCAATGTGACCCTTTTCCTCTACAGACACCATGGCTTTAAATCAAAGTCACACTGTTCCCTTCCTCTTTTTACTGACTGTCGTAATTCCTAAGGCCATATAGAAGTGTTACTTGCATGTATTCAGGTATTGATGAATGCTGTTATTTTGCCTGGGAAAGCTGCGTCATCTGTTCTATACATGTACATTTATTTACAGTACTTAGTGAGTACAAAATCGTACAAATGTACAAAGCTACAAAGACACCGTTAAACAGTGAGCATGTCAGAACATGCTGCAGAGGTGAAGATGAGGTCCCTTATTTCAGTTTTAATTTAAAAGTTAAAACTTTGCGTCGGATTCTATATTTGCCACGGTTGAGGTTAGTTTGCTAACCCGCCAGCCCCAGCTTGGCCGGCCAGTCTCCTCACTCCCTTTACAGTCTGCCCTGGAGAAATAAGATTGCTGAGAATGACCTCTACTCACTCACCCTGTAAGAAAATACTTTGACCTACAGAGCAAATTTACATGTAGCACCTTAACAGTAGTGTAGCCCCTCACTACAGTCAATAACAAACAAATGTAATCAATACATGCAGGTCAAATGTCAAGTAAGTACTGTAAAATATCCTGCACATACTGCATCTAATGTAGTGTATATAGTGCATTCATATACATAAATAAGAACATGTTTCTATTCTATGTTGCAGAAATAATGCCATTCTAATGAAAATAAACATAAATTATAATACTGAATGAATAAATTAATTGTGTTCTTGCCATGAGCATTATATTCTTTTGGCACATAAATACAATAAACTCTTCCTGCTGCATTTTATGTGCACATTAGTTCTTAGCAAAAGTTCTTATGACAAAAGTGACTATTTTTAGCTTCATACCATGTTGACTGATCACATGTAATTGTAAACCACGGTGACACCCTCATTGCTCATTATAAATATTAGATAGACTGTTAGAAATGACAGAAATCATTTCTGTCACTGAACGGGATGTGTGAAATGAAGTGCATCTGAAAAACAGAATCAGGTGGCATCACTGGAGTTACAGTAAGCGTTATTTAATGTGCCTTTAGTTGACATTTCATAAATAGCCCTGTAGAATAAAACTCAGTTACTGAACCATCATACAGCCGGAACAAGCTATAAAGCTATTTTATTCAGATTCTGTCTCCTCCCCTCATTCTTATGCCAACCTGATTATGTCACTCAAGACAGGATGGCGGAAATCTTGCTTAGAGTTTTCCACACAAGGTTTGAAGTGTACATAAAGTGAACACATAACATAACAGCATATTCATCTTTAGTTATTTATTTATTTATTTTGTAAATACCAGCACATGGATTTATGCACACACTTTTCCATATAGGCGCCTGGCATGTAAAGAGGGTGGATTGGGGAATAGGTCCCTGTGTAAGATGCTCTGCTCATGTACCACACTGGCTAGAATTATCTTCAACAGCTTGTCATCAGTTCCCATTTGTTCATTTTATCAATAAAAGAACTATTCATTTTTAACTACTCAACTGAAAAATCCATCCCCAGAAATGGAATTTCTTTAAACATGAGCAAAAAATATTTTTAATTAAATTGAAAAGAAAAAGGCTTGTTCTAAAGAAGCCACTCTCAGATACAGATGTGTGAATGATAAAGCTTGGGTCTGCAAGTCAGAAAGAAATGCATCCCTTACATTCCAACACCCCCCCCCCCCCCCAACCCCCCAACCCCCCCCCCCCCCCCCCCACGCACACACACATCAGCCATCTCATTAAAGCTTCACTCAAAAGTCACTGTCTGCAGTGGAACTGTGAATTCTGGTTGCACTCCCTCTTTTTTTATTTTTATTTTTTCCCCTGTGACTCACTAGTTAACTTCTAGTTATCGCTGCAGTGTATGCCTCTTGGACTTGTTGAGAAGTCTCATGCTCATGAGAATGTAGGCAGTGTGTGTGTGTGTGTGTTCAGATAGGCAGGTTGACCGACAGGTACATTAGCCAATCATTCTATATTGTCTGAAAATATTGATTGTTTATGTTTATTACAGGATTACATTATGGGAAGAATATTTTAACCAACAGTGTATAAAAAAAGTGTGTCAGAAACAAATGAATCGACCGTATTTACCTTAACTCTAAATTGGAGTTATGGATGACGTTTTTATAGCGAGCAATTTCTAGACCTTAAGAACAAACTCTCAGGATAAACAGAAATAAGAGCGCTTTTGACACATCCTGTATTATAATCCTGCTATTTCACTAACATCAACTTTAATAAAATTGTGGATTATTACTTTAATATGTACCTCATCTCATACCAGCTTGACATTTAAAGCTGTGGGAACTGGAACATCGGATATTCCTGTGCGTCGTCTACTGAGGGATGTTTTTTTAAGGCAGCAGTTCTCTTCTCCTGCCTGACCGGCACTGTAGCTAACATGACGACATGAAGATTACTGTCTGTGCAACAGGGAAAATGAAGTAGGAGAAGATGAAAGGATGTTGCAGAAATAAGAGTTTGAGGTGTGTAATAACATGGAGACAACCCTTTGGCCATTCCCACAGCTCAACTTTAGAAACTATCTGGATATAAACACATTTCCAGTCACGCATATAGTGTTTGTTTGCAACGAAAGACGTTTACAAAAATATAACAGACTACCATAGTTATTTATAGTAACATCGTGTAATTCAATATAATTCATGCAAATTGAATCAGCCTTCACCGAGATAGAAAAGTTTCCGCTTTCAACCAAGTCACCAGGCAGCTTTCATATGCAAAACATTTGAACTTGTGTAATTAGTTCCTAATTTACATATAGGATTGAAATTCTCGCAACAAATGACATGACCCAAGGTCAAAACTGAGACAAACACACCTCAAGATTAGAAAGAAGAGACTAGGCTGCAGTTTTCTTGGAGACTCTACAGAGAAAAGCAGGCTTTTCATTGGTTTCACGTCCACTATATAAGGATGAGCCATGAAGTGTTTTCAAGTTGAATTTAAAAAAAAAAAAGTGCGTGTTAGGAGTCAATCACAGAGGACGGAGAAAATGTAGTGGACATTAAAACCCGTATAAAGTATAAACACAGAATACTTTTCAAAGTACTCATTAGTGCAGGGATAAAAAAACAAAAAACAAAAAAAATACAAAACAAAACTGGACTGTCCTCCCACCAGAAAATTTAATCATCTGCATTTTCAGCAGACGACCAAAAAACAAGATGTTTACTCTCGAGTGATAAAGCTGTCAAGCAGCCGTAGTAATTATGAGGAACAAAGGCGAATGTAATTTGACTTTTTTTTTTTTTTTTTTTTTTTTAATAGAGCTACAACTGTGGGGGGGGGGGGGGGGGGGGGGGGGAGTTCACTTCTGGATGTGTTCCCAAATTCTTCATGTTCTAGTTATTTTAATCCACACCACAATTTGATCTGTACTTTGGGATTTTTTTAATAGACGCTGAGGAATTATGTGCTGCTAAATGAGGTGTCAGAATGAGATGTTGTATCTACAGTTTCTGAAAACTATATATATATATATATATATATGTGATATTGTTTTAACCATTTGCTGCACTTTTGGTAGCCAACGAGGAACATTTTCTGCTGATGACTGTGGTTAGATTTCAACAGAGTGAGTAATCTGTGGTTATGTTTTTGCTACTTGGCGCCTTCTTGACATGTTTCACACAACCACCACCGCCTACTCTTTTTCCTCCTGGTGAGAATTTTGCTTCAAATACTTGAATGATGTGAACTTAAAATGACACAAATATGAAAGAATTTGCCAAAATGTCACATTCAAGATATCTTCTTCTCTACCGCCCAAGGGAGGTGGAGATTTTTGTCTGATCCGACCTTTGTTTTCACACACCCAAAACTTCAAAACATTCATGAAAAAGCAATCTTTTATGTTAGAAGCATGTTGTTGTTTTAATAATCACAATGATGTCTTTAACATCTTTTTGTAGCCCATTCAGTTTGACTTTTTCCTTTGCTCAATTAACCTGGGTTTAAACGTTTTTATGAAATAAATAATTGTGTTTTAATACTCCTTTAGGAATTGGACCTGATATTCTGGTCACCTAGGTGAAGATGGTGCATGGGCACATAAATGTTGGCTTTCAAAATATTCTATCAACAATTAGAAAAATAAAAACCAACTGCCTGTAAACAAAATGCTCCAGTATACACTAAAGGGACTTTGGGATAAACTGTTTGTAGAGCACCAGATAACAAAAGCAACATTTCCATGCTCTACTTGCTGAATCCTTCATAGTGACAGGTGGATCAAATGTGAGTCTGTGAGTATGATTTATTGAGTTTCATACCAGCCCATCTCAAATGGTGGATACTTCTGCCTGCAGGATGCAGAATGATTACTGTCCACTAATTCCTCATCGTGAGAGGCATATAAAAAATGACATCGAAAGCTGTGCAGAATGGCTAATCAATACTGTATTTATGGCCAGCGTGGAAACAGCATTGCTCACTTGCCTGAACAACAGGGCTTCCGTCAATACATTCCCAGTGGATTTCTGAAAGAGGATAAAGAACATTTCTTTATTTAGAGCAACCAAAACAGAGCAGTCAATATTTATGGTGGAAAATTCAGTCACTTGAAAAGTGTTTTTATGTAATTATCACCTATCACATATTCTGCTAAGTGTCAGTCCCTCTGCTTCAAAATGCCTCTCGACCAAAACAAACCATGTTGACTGTCTGTCTCTCCAAATCAGTGTTTAGCTTGCATGCTAGGTGAATATGAACATCACTCTCTAGAGCCCTACATTTCATTTCTTTTATCTTTTTGCTCTGCTTTATTTTGGATCAGATAACAAACTGGGTATTTTTCCACCTGGACAAGGAATTGGTGGTTATAAATCTGAGTTTTCAGTGTTATAAAGCCAGTTCAAGTGTAACAACACCATGATAGCTTTTGCTGCACCTATAATGAAAAGGGTAAATCACAACAGAAGTCCAGTTCAGCTGGTAACATGCAGCTAAACTAGAAGAGATATTAAAAGTTACCTTACATATGTGCACAATCTGGGAGGGTGACTGTATCCTATGTAGTACCACAGCCCAGTGAGACGTGGTTGCTATGGTAACTTAACACACAGATGATCAAAGCAGCTCTGGCCATGTGGTCATGTGTATTTTACTTTTGGGTTAGCTTGAGAGGCTGTTTTGAATTTGCAATCAAACTACTTATTTCAAAATTCATATGAACATAGTTGGATGGAATCTATTACATAGACAAGTTTTGTCATAAATGGGGTAATAGCTGAGCTGTGAGTTGCATCATCACCATCATCACCATGTACCATCTGACATCAGATACTACCAAAGGCTAACAGTTCAAGCAATCATATCAGTCAGTCAGTCTGATCTAAGTGTTCAGTTATTTGGCCAGAGAAGGAACTGATGAAATTTCGAAAGATCCTTAACAGGGGGAAAAAACATCCCTTATGTCTTGTGATGAATTGAAAGTGTTACAAAAGTTTCAGCATATATAAAGGCTGATTCAGAGTGTTGATGCATTTATTTATTTATTTATCTTTGGAAATGAGCCTTGTTCCCCCACGTCATTAGTGAGATTTATAAATCATACAAGCTTTTTTATCATCACTCAACATGACTCATGTATGATTTGTTATCATTGGCAGTGCTGCACAAGGCAAGGTCACCAGTTCTAACGTTTGTTGTTTCCAAAAGCATCAGTATCTCTTCCCTGATGTGGTGAGGCTGACACTCTCTCTCTCTCTCTCTCACACACATACACACACACACCAGAGAATGTAAGTAAAACTATAATGGAGTACTGGATGTGTTGACTCCTCAGCTGAACAACTCCCCAGTCTGCCAACTACTTAGTAAACACTGTGATGAATGAGCGAGAGAGTTTCCTGCCAGCTCGCAGGTTCACCTCAAACGAGCTGATGGTGTAGATCTGCTCGTTGTGCAGTGGGCCGCGGTTGTGTTTGAAGTCAGGCAGAGTGTGTGTAAGGTTTCTGATCTCTATTGTAAACACACTGGACCTATTTGGTGATAAAGTGAACAAATGTTTGCTAAGCATAACATAATAAGCTACACTAAACTATGTTGACAATGATTACCATATGTGGTGATGGTTTTTCTTTTAGTTTTTCATAGGTTTTATAAGTTAGGAAAACATTTCAAGTGAAACAATTTAATGAACATAAAATTTTCATAAAATACTGGTTTGCAAAGAAGTTGTTTCTCCAAGCAGCCTACACGGCCTGTAATGGGTTTGCTGCTGGAACAAAACACAGTAGATGTGTGCTGTCCATGGTGCTGAACTGGATTACTGCTGAAAGTGAGCATTCTCAGTGATAGGGGATTTTTTTTTTTCTTCTCCCCCTTGGAGACATACACTGATTAATCCACTCATTCATTGTTAGACCATGAATGAGACCAAAGTTTATCTTAAGTGTTTCCATCTTGGGGCCATTGCATTGCTATTGGCTCTATCTGTAAAGGCTTAAAATCCCTGAAACATATCTTGGGAAAAAATTGACTGTTGAGTTTTACACTCAACAGGACATTAAAATATTCTTTTTTGGATCACATCTGCCTGTTCTGAGTTCCTCTTATCAGATGGGCACAGACAAACACACTAATTACATACCTGGCAGGTGACTGGATACAATCTCTCTATCTCTCAAAATCTCTTCTGATGTTGACATATATTTAGTTGCATTTATTGTTCCTCCCCTTTAGACTATTTTAGATTTTTTAGTGTAGGCCGTTGTACATAGTGCTACGGTAGCGGTCTGTTCACCAAAGTCCTGTATGTAAACCAGTTGTAATAGGATGGCCAATACAAGTGCCCTCCCTCTCCATCTCTCTTAACTTCCCTGAGATTGGCCAAACCATCGGTAACAAGACAGAACTATTAAAGGCTGTAAAGATTTAGTGCATTATATACAGTAGATGCAAGAGACACAACTGGAGATGCAAAGTTTATGTTGAAGCCTTAAAATAAACAAAAGAGTGAGTGACTTAGGTTTAAAAGTGTTTGCGCATGAATGTATACTTCTGAAATTTATTTCCGCACTCAAATTGTTTATTGTGGATATACTATTTGATTTATTGGTAATGCTATTGAAATGTTAAATGGGTGAAAATCAGAAATCTAATGCTGGCTGCCATGACACGACATGTTCCAAAACATTCCAGTTGCATGATTCTTCATCACATTTTCCAGCACATTGGCACAGGCATTATCCGACCTAAAAGAGGCAACAGGCAACTTTTGTGAACTATTGGTTGCTCTCTAAAGACAAGTATAAGATGTAAAAGGCAGATTATTTTTCTCGTTGTGTTGTACCATAATAAGCATTCCTGGATGTGATACAAATAGGGGGAGGTTCTAATTGAAGATTTTCAATACGGTACCACTATTGATATCTGGATTTTTGTTACCGATTCCTGAACATTTTTTCCCCATTGTGCATTACAGCTAAATAGTTTTAGTTTTAGTTGCCCAAGTCATCTTCTTGCAGTCAACACAGAGCAATCTTCTGCACTCATATTTATTCAGTGCACTTTAGATCTCCTTGACATGCGTTCACTCATTAAACAATTGCCAGCCTCTCAAAACACAACACACACGTGTTAAGCTCCATTCTTTTCTTCAATTTGCTAATGATTGACAACTAATTTATGATATTATTTGATACAGCAGAGGTTTCACACCCAGTCAATACCACAAAGTAATGACTTCCAATATCTAGTACAAAGTTTAGTTAATTCCATAAAGGTAATGATTTATACTAATGATTAATACTAAGCCCCAAAATACAAATGCACATTTTTGTGACAGGGATGTTTGTTTATTTCTCTGCAGAGGGAGTATCTGTAATCAAAGAGATTAAAATATAATTAATTGCTTTGTTTTCCAGGTTGAGAAAAAGTTAAAAGTTTTTTTTAAAAAAAGTTAAACGAGACAATTTTTCCTCCTACGCCTTCCAGATGGTGAGTATGAAGCCCAAAAATGTGATAGCAAGCACAGGTTATAAATGCAGAGGCTCCTGAGGGGGAAAAATTGTCTTACAATGTGAATGAACAGGTCGACAAATGAACAAATAAATAAAATCCCTAAGACCTCCTAGCACCAGGCCCACTCTCACCACCTGACTCATCTTCATCATTAGATAGAGCAACCAAATGAATCAATATTTTCCTTATTTCAAACATTGTCTTCCTTCTACACTTTCTGTGGTTTGTGCAACTGTTCCTCTTAGGATACTGTAGTGACTTCCACTCTTTTAAATAGCCTAAGCAAAGCATTAATCCCCAACCTTGACCACAAACGACTATCCCTAATCTTAATTCTAATCTTAGCATCTTATATCTCACACGTATAGTGTGTGAACACTCTCATTTGTTAACATGGGCGCCGAAATGAAAATGCAACCATAATGCAACCACAACACATCCAGTGTGAACTAGGCCTAAGGCTGATTTCGTGTCCCATTAATCATCTCAGATTTATCTTGTGATCCTTTAGGTCCCCCAGGTCAGACTTTAAGCTTGGGAATCACTGGGCACAACATGTGCGGGACGGTATCGGAAGCAGATCTCCGCCAAGGCCTGCGTCTGTTTTTCCATCGTAAAGACACGGGTGTTTCTAAGAGTCTGCCAACCTTTTTTGTATTGGGTCAGAGCTGGTGTCCCTCTGAAAAAAGACAACAGCCCCAGTCTGGCCCCTGGCAGAGAGATTGGTCCAGAGCTACTAGTGAGCATCTCCAGAGATACAAATGGAGAGAAATTTTTGAATCGTTTACATTAGTAGCAAAAAATGAATCTGTGTCTGTCTTTGCAATTTGCAGCTAATGGACAGAGGAAGCTATGGCTCTGGAAGAAGAGCACATCACCCACTAATTGAAATGTCCTTGGGCAAGACACGTAACCCCTAGTCCCTGATCAGTCTGTGAATGGATAATTCATAGGTGGATGACAAATGAATGAATGTATAGGGGATTCATAGATGCAGTTCCTTTACCTCTGAAAATGCTTTGGCAGTGATGACAACATGGAGAAAAGGAGATTTGTGGAAGGTTAGCGCTAATGGCGGGGTTATTGGGTTGGGATGTTTCCATGGGAAAAGGTGACGGATGGTTTTAGTCATGATGATCTGCTACTGTCTCTCAAAGGAGGTTTTGCTGAACAGATGGTTGCCTCGTGTCAGCTCTTAGGACCTTTCCCTTTCTGTTTCACCTTAGTGTGATGCTGTTTTTTTCATGCAGGGAAGCTAAGAGTCAACTTCTCAACTGTGCAAAGAAAAGAAAACACACTCAAATCCAGTGGAAGTGGAATAAAAACATACACTGACAGAAAATGTAGACACATGTTTCTATCAAGCTGCTTAAACCTTTTTTTTCCTCTTTTCATTTTTTTATTGAATGTTCTTGTTTCTTGATCGTGATTAAACTCTTCAATGTTTTGGAAATTCTTTAATTGAACTTTATCTGTGATATTCAGATAAAGACAATTTGGATTTATTATTTTTGCCTACATGATGAATGTAAATTCATTTTCATTAGAATGTTTCTTCAGTTTTTGGTCAACACAGATTCCTGAGAGACACTTTGTTGCTCTTTGGCTGCTAGATACTGCACTTTGTTTACCAACTTCTTGAATACACTGAGTAGGTACTCTAAAGGAAGCGGGTTTATCCAATCTGTTTCAATCAATAAAAACATCTTCCTGCTAATAAAATGCACCCGATGGCAGTGGACTTTACAGGTTACAGGTAAATAAAATAAAAAGATTAAAAATACTCTGTGGAGTTGAGTAGAACTAGTGAGTCAAATGATGACTTTGTGGGTTCATTATTTTTATGGACTTACCGCACAAATCAGTTTGATACATTGCTAATATACCATGGAGAACAACAGAGCTTTGTTTTTTCAGTATCATTTAACAAAGTAATAGTACCACTTGTCTAATGCATGTTTTTCCTGCAATAAGAAAGTGATAATGAAAGTGAAAGTAATTAGCCTCTCAAGTAACAGAAGCATGCACTGTATTATCATTTTCATACTGCTTCTTAAAGATGAAAGTTAAAAATGCAATAGTAACGCATCTATTTATGCAAAGCTCAGCCGTAGCTACACTTAATGTTGTACCTCATTGGGCAGATGCAGAGATGTTTGCAAGCGTAGCATAAACAGTGATTGTGCCAGATTGCAGATACCACATGCATCTCATAATATTACAATGGATGTAGCAACCCTGCAAATATTGCTTAATCAGCACTTCACTGTCCTGTTATGGTGGCTGTTGGTAAGTGCAATCAGAACCGTAAATAATCCTAAAGTGTTCATTGGGCCTTACAGGGCCTGATGGGTTGGGCCAGGTTCAGACAAAACATTACATGGTTTTCAGGTCAGGTTCAGTTTTGCTGACTCAGCCAGCCTGAGTAAATGTGTGCCATATTTATATATTTTTATTTAAAATCAATGTGCACATGGCCTGTAATTCATCCAGCATTTGTCTAAAGATGAAACAGATATTAAACGGGGTAACATGCTGCTTGCATGAGATAAAGCGAGGAAAACAACTCACATGTAGCTTAACTGCACTGGGCAGAACTCAGTCTTCTGCTCTCCTATGAATGTATGGTATATGCATGAGCAGTATAAATGCAGTTTCCCTGTCTGCACACCTGCAGCACACAATTTTAACCATGTGTGGTCTGTTTTTTCATACCAAGCTATATGTTTTAGGCCCACACTGTGATGGATTAACACCTGAATGAAGCTTGATGGTAGTACATCTGCGTTACATGCTATATTGATGAGCTTCATGAGTCCAGTTGTTATGTGAACTGAAGAAATAATGATGCAGGAACAGCAGGAGATCAGTTCATTCATTCTCTGTGTCTGTCTGAGGCTCAGGAGGTAAAGCTGGTCAGCTTCTAACCAGAGGGACACACTGTCTGCATGCCAAAGTGTCCTTGGCAAGAAAATGAACAAATTGCTCTTGTATGCTGTGTTGGCAGTGTGTGCATGGGTGTGAACATGTGATATTAAAACATATATGCACTGTATAAATATATATGGGAATGGGTGTGCATGATTGAATGGAAAAACTCTAATAAGTCTTTAAATGGTCATCGAGATTAGAAAAGCCATAAATAAATATATATATACACGCACTCTGAATATTGACTTTGAAAGAAGCAGAGGGACAATACGTATGCACCCCAAGGTCAAGAGGAAAGGTATTGGGCTTTGAGTTGCTGGTGTGAATCCATAGACAGGTCAAGGGCCAAGGTGCTCCTGATCACTAATCCCCATTTCTGACTGAGTGCAGATGTGTGCTGTGTCTACTCATGTGTCTGGTTTTTATGTTCCCATCTGGTGTGAAATGGGTATCATACATGAATGCGTGTGCAAGCTTAAGTAATGCAATGGCACTTCTGAGTTTCTGTCAGTTCTCACAGAATCTTATAATATGGCCTTTAGGCATCAAGTGCAGTACATCCCAGTAAATGCATTTGCACTGTAAATGGGATATCATACGATTTAGTGGTGTGATAGTATCGGAATCACACTATATGCACATGAACATGTGCGAATATGCAGAATATTGAAAAAAGCTAGTTTGTATTCTGAGGAAAGTGGAAGCTTTGATGCAAGATGCAATGAGTGCACTCAACCGTACTGGAGGGGAAGCATTTATAATTGTGATTGCTCATTCTTATCTGAGAACCAGGTGAACATCAGTCTAAAGAAATGATTGACCGAAAAGACGTGATAAATGGGATTATGTAACCTGATGTAGCAACGCAGCGATAAGTCTGTCACTGTTCACACAGCTGCAGAGAGAAAGTGGCAATTGTGACAATCTTCACCGTATTTCACTAAAACGCTCAGCAACAAAGCAGCTTCAGCTAACGAAATTAACAGGTGTTTGTTCTCTGGACGTATTGTATATCTCTGAATTAGGATGCTTTTTTCATGATCAAAGTGCTTGGTGAACCTCTCTTGGATCAGCAGGAGACTGTCACATAAAGGGAAAACTGGTAACTTGGTAATACAGCTCTAATGATGCAAAGGCAGAGTAAAAGAGGACTTTTTTCTGGATAAACTCAGTGAGGAGAAACAAGTAATAGTCCATCCAGATGGAAATCAAACCATGACAGCTGCACTCATACGTATACCACACACACCCTAACCACTTAGCAATCAGGATGACCGCAGAGGAGGATGTTGAAAAAGAGCGAGTTCTTGACATGAACTATGGAAGTGGAGAACAGCCTCCAGTTTTTGGTCACTTTGACTTGTCGTTTGTTTGGTTTTCTCACTTCTACTTTTTTCCTCCTCATCTGGTCATTTGTTCTCTTGACAGCCAATTAGTGTTTTGCCTTTCAAGGAAGACTAAAGGCCTCCACTTCCAATTAAGCCTGTTGAAACAGCCCGAAAGCTACTGGTTGTCCACCTGTGAGGTCCGATATCTTGCACTGATGAGGCAAAGTGTTCCACATTTGTCTAAAAGCCAACAGCCGACTGTCAGCTCAGGTTTGTCAGATCTCAAACATTAAAAGTAAAACACTTCATATTTTCAGGTCCTAAGTTACCCTAAGTTGACTTTTAGCCCCAAAATACTGTGCATGAATATGGCCTCAAAAAGACAACATAACAAAAAAAACAGCCGTTATTGGATTTTCTTCTGCTGACACAATGACCTTGAGTAAGTGTTGACTCCATCACAGCATTTATGATAACCATTAATTAGATGGTATGAGTCTCCAGTGTCTCTCATAACAGCCTGCGTGTGTTTATCAGGTTTGGGCAGAGCAAATGGCGTCTGTGTATCACTGTGTTCTGTGTTGATAGGTAAAGTAGCTCTCACAAACGCATCAGACCACGTAGCCATGAGAACTATTACTCACACTCCAGAGGCCTCCCATGCTGTCCTGCTGATTCAATATGTGAGCCCTCTCTTTGACTCTGGTTCCACCCACTAACTGTGATTTAAATAGGTTTGACTGCACTCAGTTACCGTCTCTATTTTGAAGCCAGCTCAACCGTTGCATGGACATGTTTGCTAAAAGACTGGAGGAGGACTGGGTGGAATATCAGCAATAAAAAAAATGTTGTAAAAGTTACATTTTTTGTAAACAAGATCTTGTTTTGTAAACAAGATATGTGCAAATACCATAAATGTTACAAATGCCTTTTTTTTTTTTTTTTTTTTTTGCATTCTTGGGTCACAAATTGAAATAACATGTTTTATTTTAAAGCCCCTTGTAATCATAAGCCCAAATAACCCTACTATCTTAGTTCACAAACTCTGATTAAAGTCAGTGGACATCAAGGGAATCTGTCAAGTGCTTTCCAATTTTCTTGACTAGTATAACAGATCCAGCCTTCAAAGAAACTGTCTTGTGGTACTATATTCTCCAAGTAATAGTTCAGAGGATCTTTAGCAGCCCTGCAGATTTTTTAATGTGGTGGTGTTTTTTTTTTCCTTTCCCACAGATTTTTTGTTTGCATGGGTTTTCTTGTTTGGAGGTAGGAAGCACATCAACACATCTCTGGCAGCAATTTGTTCAACTAATCACTGTCATGTCCATAAAGCACCAGGAAATTGTTACTGAAACAAAATAAAGGGTGGTGACAGTTTGTGACTAGCATTGTGTGCTACAGCGGAAGTGACTCTTCTACGAGGCACAAATGAGAAATTCTGCATTGTCCTGTTGTGCTTACAATACCTTGCTCTTTACCCTGGCATCTTTTACAGGAAAATGCTTAAAATCCAACCTGTGTCTCAAGAGGCTACAGTGTTAAAAGCTGTTGTGTTTAAATTATTTCTCTGAGATGATAAAATGCTGATTTATTCAATGATGAATTTAGAAAGTATTTGAACTACATATTTTTTTCATATATTTCATAAGATTATTAGAATTAAAGACTGTGGACTGAGCTGTAATACAGATTTTTATCATGAAAATTGTGCATTCGCAAGAAAATAATACCCCATGGTAAAAGGATGTTTTAAAACTTTTTACTGCAAATTACTTTTAAGGATTTTTTTAAACAGCCTGCTTTCTCACAATACTTCATAAATCATATTACACTCAGGAAGAAGCTTTACCCCCCAACACAGTGGTAGTTTTACCACACCTGCAGTTCTTTGCCCATTACTTCCATTTGGAAATGATACCAATACAATGGTTAGCTCAGCAGAAGCCTCTCTGATCTAAATAGTGATCCATTTCTAGTGGCCTCTAATTATTAAATACAGTTGAATTAATTGGCAACATCCCGTGAAATCGATTGTTTACAAGTTTCGATTACAGAATTTACGTAGTAGTGATAGCATTAGACAACAGCAACCCAGTGACTATAGGAAACCCCTTATCTGTTTGCATTTTGCCTCCACATGATTTGTCAGTTACCAAAGGTATCGCAACAATAGCAGATTATTGGTTTTAACATCCAGCCAAATTTTTGAATATTTGAACATTAAAAAAAGACTAGATGTATAAAATTAGGTAACAATATAATAAAAAATAAGCAGTATTCTCTGCTCTGAAAGGCTGTAGGCAGAGTTTGATTACTTGGTCAGCTAAAGAAAAATATGAATTAAAAGGTTTGGTGAGATCATTTTTTCCTGAGTTGACTGGTCCTAATAATAACTCATTAGTTGCATTGCTCACTTTGTCATTTTAACGTACAGTATTACCATAATGCAAACCAGATCGTGGCAACTCCAGTCTGGTTTTATCACTATGGAAAAGCTCATCATTCACCCATAAAACTGCCTTTCCTATTTGAAACCATAGCTTGTATTTAAGTATGTACTGCATACACTTTACGGTCTGAATGAGCTTAGAGGGTTTTTTTGCCTTATAATATAATCCTGAACACATAAGTGATGAGAGACGAGTCTAAGTCCACATTTCACTAATTCATTGTTCAGTCATTGTTCAGAAACATTTTTTAATATGTACTTTACAGAATATGTTTAGTAATATACATTGTGTAAAAGAAGCCCTGGCTTGAAGCAAATGTAGTTAAATGAATAAAAATATCCTTGAATGTTGTTTCAAAGATTCATGAGTGGAGAATAGGAAACATGTTATTTCAAAAGGAAGTGTTCTGAAAACAGACACACAATGCAAATAGTTTATTCAGTGCCCATTTCTTATTGACAATACATTCTGTCTCCAAATTTATCCATAAACTGGACACCCCGATGGTTCTTATCAGAATGGGAGATTGCGAGGATGTGAGATGTTGAAGAATTTTATACTGATCCATGTTTTATTTGTATGGCAAGTTGAATGTCATGAATTTACAGGCCCATATAGCACTTCACATGTGGTATATTAAGTTGATTTTTTTTTTTTTATTAAACCCATAAATGTGAAGAAATAAAAGAGGCAGAAATATAGTGATGCACTGTATGAACAGGTAAAAATGTGATGCAGGTCTATTTGTAGTTCTTGGAGAACTTGAGAAATTGAAATGAATTGAATGATCTTGATATTTAACCATATTTAACCACAAACAAAACAGCCTTTGAGTATACAGTACTATATTTTCAACATTTCGTGTTTCCAAAAAAACATACTTTCAAACTCTGGCTCTTTAATGTGGATACCAAATTTGTGTTGATCATATTTTATGACATGTTATACACTAAATAAGCCAATGAATAGTGAAAGCAACCACTGGCTGCACTGCTGTCTTTTTTTCTTGATGCCTGACCTGGATTTGCTCCTACAGTATACACATGCTGAGTACAAATATCAGAACAGACTATCAGTTAAAAAAGCCTTTGTGTTTCGTTTCTCAGCATTTGTTAATTTGCACTGCTTGACACGCTTAATCTTGGTTTGAAAATAATTCGATAACAGACACGCAGAATCAAAGCACAAGGTCTTTGTCTCAGCGTCTCTGAGAAGACTTGATCACTGCAACACTCCACGAGGAGCCTAAGCATTTTATAAAAATGATTCTCCAATTTGTCTTTTGTTGTCTCCGTACAATGCCGCCTGTGAAATGTGTGCACATGGAGGATCAAAGACATGGCTGCACTTAGGGGAGGGAGAAAACAGATCCATATTGAAATATTGAATCTTTTAAGTTTCACTCCCAAGGACACAGATACTGTATGTCTTTCATAAGGAGGGAGTCACCCTCACAGAGTTTGAATTCACTTTAGTCCGTACTGTAGCTCACAAAGTGAATAGAAAGTGGAATACGAAGAAGGGAAAAAAAAAAACAAGTCCCTGATTCTTGAGATGCTGATTGGATCAGACAGGATCGTTGGCAGCCAGTTTAGCCTTGCCTGTATTAGCCAAGGTCATTCCACTGGAGACATCTCAGATTCCATCTCTGGACTGCCTTTTCTTTTCTTTT
Organism: Brachirus orientalis; assembly: GCA_016785285.1. Lineage (NCBI taxonomy): Eukaryota > Metazoa > Chordata > Actinopteri > Pleuronectiformes > Soleidae > Brachirus > Brachirus orientalis. The sequence goes on along the minus strand of JAFBJR010000081.1, from coordinate 1,189,160 downwards.
CTTTTCTTTTCTTTTCTTTTCTTTTCTTTTCTTTTCTTTTCTTTTCTTTTCTTTTCTAAATCTAGTATATTGCAGTTCCCTCACATCCTATCTGCATCCTCAATTCCATTTCATCGGGGCATGTATTCTGTGTGTTCTTCCAGGTTATGTTTTTTTTTTTGTATTTGCCTTTTTATTAATCATGACAAAGTTCACTTGGGGGAAATAATGTCACTTGTCACTTGTCACATGTCATGCGTAACAAAGTGACACTTCAGCCAAGCAGAAGACCACAATTTGAGGCAAAACTTCGGAACATCTTTTGAACAATACAGTGTAATGTGTGGATGAAGAAATGGAGAGAGAGAGAGAGAGAGAGAGAGAGAGAGAGAGAGAGAGAGAGAGAGAGAGAGATCCACAACATGTCCATCCACAAGATATCCATCACACACACAGTGTTTTCCTTGCTCGAACCAGATGCTTTGTGTTTTGGCACCAAAAAAAGCACCTGGGAACATCTTTTGTGGTTGCACCTGCATCTGCCCCTGACTTCACTGAAATGATGTATCATTTCAGTGTTCCACCTTAACAGCAATGATTCATCAGTATTTGTTAAACCTCTAAGTGCCATTCACGTCCTGACAAATGGGCCTTAGAAATAGGTATAGGAGTTCAATTTCCGTCTCCAGTGCCATGCAATTAGACTAATATCAGTATGATAAATGTGGTCATATTTTCCTATTCATCTTCTTAACCCAAGTGCTCCTTGTGTGGTCAAATAAGCCCAGATTTGCAGTTACAGTTTGTTTTGCTTTGATCTCAATTATAATCTTCGGGGTGTGAAGGTGCAGCACGTGCATTTTGCACATGACTGGGTACGACGATTCCTGCCAGCTTGTATTGATTTATGTTAATGTAGGGTGAGTCAGGGCTTTGTCTGTATGTTCCAGTGTCCCATGTCAGTAATCTGAGGGCACTGGTTTTTCATAATTCTAATAACTGATTGAGATTTCACTGTAGATTAATTAAATTTGATTTGCTGATGACATTCATATGTATTATTGTGTTTCTGTGGTGTCATCAGTTATCAAACAACACTCTCCTTACTAATCTTTAAATGCTTACTATTGTCCCTCTAAAGGTATTAACAGAGACATTATGGGGAAGACACACACCTCTTTTGGAACACCAATGATAGTGGATCATTGGCATTAACACAAACGACTGGTTTCCCCCAGACATCTCTTATCTGCGTTTTGACAGCTGAACTGGGAAAATGTCTTGTTGTTGCACTGATACAAACACACACTTAAGATCATCTATCATCTCACCTGAGTTGGGACCGATGGAAGAGTATGATATCATGCTGATAGACAGAATTGCATCAATCTGTTTGTTCAAGAGTTGTCTCTGAATTGAGCCACGAAAGAGGTCTGTGGTAATAATAATATATTGTAGGGGAAAAGAGCATTTAAACCTTATTATGGGGAAAAAGGTGATTTTTCTTTTTAATTGTTTTCATCAGATTTGATGGATGATTCCATATGTATGCAGTTTTTATTTCCCAGTGACCAGTAAAGTAAAGTTACAGCTCTTTCATTCATTTTGATAGGAGTCTGGTCTTAGTAGTCTGAAATACAAGAAGAAGAAGAAAGAGAGAAAAAAAAAAAGGGCCCCATTGCTCCCCAAGGCGCAGATACACTTATTACCTTATGTAATAAGGATGGGTTAAATGCAGAGTTCAAATTCACTATCACTAATATCACTAATTGGTGTATGTGTGTAAATAGAGCAAATTCTAATTCTACTGTAGATGCCCAAAGGTATTACCAAAATGGCTGCCAAGTGGCAAAACATTCCTAGAGGGACCTTGGTATGAGTTCACACAATGCTGACTGAGCCAGCTCCACACAACTCTCTCTGTGTTTCTCAGTACAGCAGTGTTTTGTTTTCGTGTGTGTCTTTGGAGGAATGTCTCAGGTGACATTTCTGCACAGCGGCTAAAATATATAACTACACTGAGTCCAAAAATGGGTTTGACTTCTTAATAATGCTGTCTGCGATTAAAGCGAGAAAACTGTGAATGGTTGGAATATGGCCCTGATTTGGCAACAGAAGTTACACATTGGAGCTTTAAATTATGTCCAGGATAATTCATCCATTAAATCCTAAAACATTGGAAAGAAAATAGACTTAAAATGGTAAAAAAAAAGGAATATATCATCATTTAAAATTGATAAGACTTGGGTAATCACAAGCTTATGTGTCATGCACAAGTGTGCGCATGTAAATGTTTCACAAACATGCTTTTCACAAAAAATATTAATGCAGATGTGTTCAAAACATTTGTGACATGCTTTGTATGAAGTAAAGATTGTTAAATGTCTGTGCAAAGTATCAGCTGATTTATGGGTCAGTTAACATGTGTGTGCTGACTTTTCAGTCTACTTCCACTTTCTGCAGGACACAGATTCATAAATGCATGCTACACTGAAGCACTATAGCACTAAGCATTTTGTGTGTGACTTCAAAATTCAAAGTTTTCTACAAATCATACACATTTGGAAATTTCACATGTTTCTTCTACTTAGTGTGGCACACATTTGTGACCATGTTGAGTCTATTTTCTCTTCATTCAAAACCCCAGTGAGTTTCAGTCACATCTGCACTGAACTGCAGATTATGTATCAGTATCTACTAAGGTGCAGTGAAAAAGCACTGCACTTGTGTTATATAATATTTTAAAATCCCATAGAGAGAGAGGAAGACGAGGCAGGATTTCTGCAGAATTCCCTAAATAGTACAATTATGGGAAATTGCTAAAACATGTTGGTGGTTGCTGTTTCTACAGGTGCAATGTTACAGTGGGATGGTTTTCATCACCGCCTTTTTTCTGGTGACACCTTAAATTATTTGTTTTGAATACATTGATAAATGTGACTATGAGCCTTGAATGTCATCATAAGTCATTCATGAGAAACATAATTAAACTTTAAAATTAAAAATTATCTCTGTGTTTGTATGCAGTGGTGATGGCCAGATGAATTGCAGGGTCAGTAACCAACAGCGAGCGGTATTGATTTATACTGTGACAATGAGCGAGAAACTCAATATTAGCTGTTTAGTACATTGTGAGCTGTGCATGTCTTTAATGATGCAATGTGCGTTGGATGCCAGTTTGACAGACCTGTAAAAACCAGAATCACTATGTCATGCAGCTGTGATGCTCAGCCAAATGAAGTTGCAGGGAACATGGTTACAATCTCCTTTCATTCATAAATCACAGTGTTGAATAACACCCAGAAGCGTGTCTTCGCACAGCATTATCATGTTACAGTGGTTGCTATTTGTCACTGAGTTTATAAAATGCCATCACTTCCACATTTGAAACGTGCCTGTTTATGTGTAGGGTGGAAGTGGCTAGTAGTGCAAAATACCTGCTGCATTTATATCTCTTTCATTTCCACGGAACACTGTGTCCCTTAGTAAATCACCTGCTAAGTTTGAAGCCTTTCAAACACCCCTTTGGACAGATAAGTGATCAAAAGACTGACAGCATTTATCTTGCATTTATTGATAGATGAATGGTTCTCAAACTGTGATCTCAGGGGGAACTTTCACCTTTGACCACCAAAACCAGAGCATCCATCTCTGAATGTAATTGTATTTTTCTTGCAAGGTTTTCCTGTTATGTCGTAATCACAAGGACATGAGGACCTTAAATATATATTTACTTTATTTTTGTATTGATGGGCACCAAAGGTGAAGATGGAAGCTGCGAGTCAAAGGCATACACGGCTTTCTTTTATTCTTTTTCTAAAGAAAATATTGAGTAAATAATATCATGTAGGTCCCTCTCTGTTTCCACTAACAGGTTTATGGTGAATTTTACAAAGTTCCCTACATGTGCTCTTGAGATGAGAGTCTCATGAGTGGGTGTAAAGCAACAACAGATGGACACACCCCTCCAGCTGGCGGTACCCTCGGTGACTTTGTAGTCGAGCCATAGCACTCAAGATTTTGGTGTCTTTAATCTCTTAGTGGATTCATAAAACCAACAAACTTGCAACACATCTTACAAACAGGATTGTATGCTACATCATAAGAAAAAACATACAGTATATCATCAAGAACTAAATGCACACCTTTGACACGGAACATTTAGGCTTAAGCTCATTATTAAGGTCTTGAAACTGATTGTAACGTTTAATGGTGGTGGGGAAAAAACAACACTGTTCACATTCATGTCAATCTACTATAAGCCTTGCTTTTACTTTATTGTTAATGCCACCAGGATGTGTGTTTGTGTGTGTGTGAAGGGGAGTTGACAACTCGATTTACAGCACAAATGAGCTGTGCTATTCTCAGACTACAGCACTGCAGAGAGCTACAGAGGTATCTGTGCATTTGCAGCTAGTTGTACCTGTCTCGCCACTGCTTTGTCTTCATAGAACAGAATACAATAGAATAGAAAGCCATGCCAGGTGGCACAGACGCATAATTGCAAAGAAATGTAAATAGATTTTGAATTAATGTTCATGTGGTTATGATTATTCGTGACAGTGATCAAAGAATGAAACACCTGGAACCATTCAGGATGCTTAAGATCTCTATTTACTAATATGTAGTTTTAAAGTCACTAACAGTTTTATTAAACCTCTAAATGAATGTGTGCAGCTAGACACTGAGTTGTGCTCCATAGTTGCTCTTTAGACAAGGATTTTCAGTTCTGGATGAGGCGTGCAGACTGGGAGTTATTGTGCACCATTTACTGTATGTGTGAGTGCTCTCGGAGTAGCTTTGAACACCATCGACAACTGCCTTGTTTCACTTTTGTTGCTATGTCACACCAAGTGGTCTTTGTTCCTAAATAAAAAGCATCGAGGTTAATTCTTTTTAGGCCAAAACTCCTTGTGAGATTTATTAAAAAAAAGAAAAAAATCAGTATCTTAAGAAGAACTGCAGACCCATAGTTATTTTAAAGAAAAGAGAAAACATTCTCAGAATGAAGGTTGCCTTAGTTCCCTGGTGAGGCCCTTTTGTAGAGAATTCCCTCAGCAACCTTGAGCTCCTTCTTTGTTCTGCTAATAACAATGCTCAACAATTGGTCTTTGTGTTTGATCCTGAAAAAAATAAAAGTAATGTTGCATTTATCAGAAATTGCACACAGACTCTGAAAGATGTCTGATACCTTTAAAAGTTTAAATTTCAGCACTTAAAAGAAGAATTTAGAATTTAGTCCAGTCCAGTGGTTGTTTAAATATGGTCCAATGGTGTGTGTGTGTGTGGGTATAATGAAGGGGCTGGATATGAAGCTTGGAAGGACAACACACTCTGTCCCATTCCATCTGCTGTGCCACTGTTTATGTAGCGCACGTTAAACAAAACAGTGGTGCGTTTGGCAATAACGTGCTTCAGAAGTGGTCCACATTAAGTGACTGCCACTTAAGCATCATCCGTTTCTGATGCTGTTGCTTCAAAAGGAGATGCCTTCTATGAAAAGTACATAACCAAATAATTGCAGGGATGAAGTCTGGTTATTGACTGTAGTTGCCTGCAGACATTCTGATTGTCCAAAGGGGATGAACATGCGAACACAAATGTCTGCAATATTTCTCCTGCCATTTCCAATTCTACAGTGAAATCTCCAGATTACAAACCCCTCTTAATAATACCTTAAGTAAAATAATGGTCAGTTATTGTTTGAATTTTTCACCATAGCAGAATTATTTGGTCGGCTAGTTGTAGCATTTGGCATGGCCAGACAGGGAGTCGGGCTGTTCTGATTTTATACTTTAAAGTTTTAGTTGGACTCTGGTCCAAAATTCAAAAATCCCGTCTTGACTGGAACATTAAAAGCATGTTTTTCCTGGGTTTGCCAGATTAAAACTCTTAAGGACATCTTCCCGCAGAGGGATGTTTGTTGATCTTTAAGCACTTATTACTGAAAATTGTATGACAACATGCCTGAGTGGTCTGTTGCAAAAGACTGAGCTTGATTGACTCTGACCCCTAGCTTCTTTAACATGGACAGCTTGTCAGTTTGTCTGGTCACTGATAAGAGACGGAAAATCCGTCCTCTCTGAGAGCGCCAGCATCACTCCCTATTTTCGCTGAGCTCTACAAACTGTCAGTAGATAGCAACATTCTAAATGACAGCTGCTTATCTGAGCAAGCTCCGTGCCTCTTGCCAAGAGAGGCTGTGGCGATGCACCGACCATTTTACTGCTGTAAGTTCAGGAAGTCTTAAGACTCCTTTCAGTCCAGAGGTGCTTTCATTTTAGTTTGTCCCAGTGAAGGTTGGGTACCTGTTTAAAGATCAAACACTTCTTGAGAGCGATGAAATGGAACGAGTAACATTGTCACAATGGCAATACATTTCTAATAGGATACAGTGTCTGTTTGTTTGTTTTTTTAATCTCACTATCCAAATAAGCAGCTCTACTCTAATTACATTGGAATGTTCTATTGGGTTGATGATATCTATGTACTTGATTAGCTCACACCTTTAAGATGCTTGTGCAAAAGCACCTGGGATGTGGGTTTGGTGGTGGTGGTGGTGGTGGTGGGAAGGTGGACATCACAACTGGGTATACAGGAGAGCATCCAATTAATGTCAATGAGGCCTGATTTGACAACTGCTCCTGCCAGCCTGTTCTCTGTACTTACTCATCTGAAACATGAAGAATTAATAAGAGGTAATTCACATTATCATTAAACATGTATTCTTTTTTTTTTTTTTTTTCTTAAATTATATTCAACAGTGCCCAATTAAAAGTGTTCCTTAATGAATAATATGGTATTAGTAGAATTTCATTGTCCAGCTGGAGCAGGAAAACTTTCTTTGTTCTCCCCGTAAAATATATACATAGAGATGATTAACAGCAATAGATATAAAACATAATAAAAATCAGATAAGTTTAAAAGTCTTTTAATATTACACAAACAGTGCATATATCAAGTGGGTCAACAGCCACAGTCAACTCATATTTAAACACTCATTAAATCAAGTAAACATCTCTTGAATTTCTTATTCTCATTCAAGATGTTGCATGTATGATAAGGCAGATTCTCTTCTCTCTTCAGAATTTGAGTTCTGGGTGTATTTTGGCCTTGATATGTCATATGTACTGTGCATAAGGGAGAACCGAACCAATGCTGTATTCTGAAGATGAAACTCAAAGGCCTTTACTTTCTAATTTACTCCATGTTGTCAAACAGAATTCCCCTCAAATCTCCAAATGTTGAATGACACAAGGGCCTCCAGTCATAAGTGACCACCATAGTAAAATTCAGGGCAGGCTTGTCTGCCAAGGCTAACGGCAGTGAGGGATTGTGGCTGCAAAAAAGTCTTCCTGCTGTGACATTAGTCATCCTTGCCAGTTCAGTCGTTTCAGGGTTAGGTTGGATATTCATCACGAGTTGACTTGAGAGGCTCTTGTCGAATGACAGAGAATTGATATACAGTATTTATGGAGAAAGGATACCAAATAATACAGCTGCCAGTGGTGGAAGTGACATCACCAGCGACCTTGCTTTTTTTATGATGGTGGCTCCTTGTGTCTTTGTGTCACCTGACAAAAGAATTTGTGATTTATGATACATGATTTCACACAATCAGCTTCACACAAGTCTCTCTGTGTTCCTCTTTATAACATTGTTTTGTCTATGGTGACACAGAATGGAGTGAGACAGATGTGACATTTAGGTTAGGGAACAATTCCCACTTCTCTGAAAGACGAGTTAGGTGAAATGAACATTTAAAGAGAACTTAAGGTTAAGGAATCAACCCCGGTTCTCTGAAACACGAGGAAGGTAGTGAGATACCAAAATAAAAGTTGGAATACAGACTAAGGCTCATGCTTTCAGAAAGTTCTTCAGGGTCACCTGAGGTGTGGGGTAAGTCTCTGAGTGTAGTGGCATTAGCAGTGCTTTAGCAACAGAAGTTACATACTGGAGCTTTAAGCAAAAGCCCTCCCTTTATTTCCCATTATTTCCAACACATCTTTCAGCTAAACACCAGCCACCATTTTAAATTAGCTGCAACAGTGGAAGTTAATAAACCTCAGCAGTAGTGACCTGAAAATTAAACAAGCAGAGACACACTACTGGTACTCACAGTGCTTGGTTCATATTAGGGGAAATCAAACTCAGATTAGAATTGCATTTATTCCTCAGATTGGTGCTTAAAATTAACTGACAAACTAGTCCCAGGTCCAGAGCAGCCCTGATCCTGAATAAAGAACATGCAACATTCTGTGTTGTATTTTGTCAACCAAATGTCACATGTGTTTTTGATGTGGATTCTGAGAAATCTCTCTGAATTATTGGCCTTCCAAAGCTGCTAATTTTCCAAGTTGCCCGACAGGCAGCTGTAACAAATGAGGAAAATAAAATGAGCAAAGTAACAGTGTCAGAATAAAAAAGAAAGCAAAATAAAACAATAAAAAACTATCTGCAAAGTCAGGTTTGTTGTGATCCCATGTCATTTTGTTCTTTATAAAAAAGGGTAATTAAAGCAACAGTGTCTTCCATAAAATAGTTTTTGTTGTTTTTTATTCCTAGTTTCATTGTCTACTTTTTCACAGCATAAGTCAACATCTCAGAGGCAATTATCGAAACACTTTGATGAAAATATGGTAGTGTTTTATGTCCTATAGTAGAAATACCTCCAGTGTGTTTGCCTTCTAGCAGATGGAGAGTTTAAGATTTGTGATTATGAGTGTGAAAGTGGGAGAGAGTAAAACCTGAGCTGAACCTCTTCCATTGCTTTTAATATAAATTCACTGCAACCTAATACCATATGCTGCTGCCGTTCATTTCTGCAAACCACATGTGTGTGATCTCAGCTTTCTGAATTAAAATATGTATTTACATGCATACAGATGTGGATATCAAAGTGATGGTGTTATAGCCACTTGTGGTTCTTTGGGCTGAAATGAGAATATGAGGATGGTGATAACCATTTCCTGGTTAGGAAACAACATAAATTATTCATTTTATTACACATAACACCCTTCAACAACTTAAATATTTTACATATTTACATGCCATTTCTCTCACTTTTGCGACAAATTATGCTGGAAGTAACCTGTGGTTAGTTTGAGACTGAAAGGGCATCTGGTGAGGATGAGACAAAGATGTGGTTTTTTCCTTATAGCATCATCTCCTTCAAACCAGAATGTTTAAATAAAACCACAACAAATCAAGTTTGGTCTCTTCACTTTTACATACATTTTAAATACATACAATATTTAAAACAGTATGTCACAATAAAAATGTTACTATGAGGCATCAGGCATTATGAAAGTTTATTCTTATGCTTATCCCGACTAAAATAACTGCAATTCAAAAAGTTATTGCAATAATTGTAAATAAATAAATAAATAAATAAATAAAGATAAAATATGCTTTAAACTTTAAATTTAAAAGACAATGAAATTACTTTATCTTGCATTTAATTAGCAACAAATACCTTATTTATAATTTTATTGGGAGCAATATTTTTTTGTGATGCACAATATATCCTCACGCCCTCATTTCATATGAAATACATGGCATCATTTGCTAAAACATCACTACGGCATTTGATTCCGTTGACTCGGTTAGATGAGACGTGCTGAAAGATAACGAGAGTTTTTTTTTGTTTTTTTTTCATGACTAAGACGAGACAATGACGAGACTGCACCAATATCCTAAAACACTGACTGAGACTATATTAACATGCATCGCTGTTGATGGTAAAAACAGGAGACTAAAATGTTTTGAATGGAATACAATCTTAGATAACGTCTCTTTTAATTTTCATCAACAACATGAGGAGACAGATATCCAGCTGTTACTAGATTTCCGCCAGAGCCCCAGCTTTTAAATTTTGTTGGTTCGAAATAAAATACTGGAGTCAGAACAAGTTCATCACTCTTTACCAGCAAACTTGACACTTTCACTCAAGTTGCACTGAAGAACTCAACAAGTGTATTTTTAGGTAATTATGACATTTAATCAAAATTTGAGATGTGTGAGACACTATTTGACAGAAACGATAATTAGTGTTTTGTTATTAAGAAAAGATCAAGACTGTTTTGACTAAGTTCTCTTTTGACTAAAACTAGACTAAAAACTGACTCAAAAATTAGGACATTTGAAACAAGACTTTTTTTAATGCAAAAGTTGCACCACACAAATGCAATGTTGCTAAAATCATTTGCAGAAATAACAGCTAGCAGCAGCATTTTTTTTCCAGGCTGATCTATGAGGTGCTTTGCCATCGTCTGTATATTTGTGTAGTGCCGTTTAATGTCATGACAATATTTACAAACCCAGAACTGCAGACTCCCAAACCATGTGCCGTATCACCAGACGGCAATCACTGCATGCTGTGACCGTTAAAGCTAGTTGTACTGAAAGCAAGTTGCATGGTCATCAGTCAGGTTGCATTTGGTGAGCTGTCTGAGGCTTTCATAAATTCACTCTGCCTCTGCAATCTGTTTATCCAAACTGTTCCAATATTTTACTATAACACTACAACTAATAAAAAACTATCTTTACTGCATATAGCACAAATGTTTCACAGTCCAATCAAGCCTAATCAAATACTGTATATAAAAAATAAGACCAATAGTTCACAATAATGAGCAACATCTTGGCAAAAAAAAGAGAAACTTCTTTTTAACAGAAAGAAATCTCTGACAGAACCAGACTCAAAGATGTGCAGCGTCTGCCTTGGCTGGTTGTGTTGATGTTAAAATTAAAATAAAACAGGGGGAAAGGGAGAGAACGAGAGGAAGAGGGAACATGAACCAACAGCAAAAGAGCGAACCAATAAAACAATAAAACACAAAGAACAAGAACAAAACAATAAAACAACAAAATAGACAAGCTATAAAAAACTAAGAGGAGGAGAGAGAGAAAGAGGAGAGATACCAGCAGGAGTATATGAGAGAGAGGGAGAACAATTAGCAGAGGATGAAATTATAGAACAATAGAAAAGTAAATTAGAAGAGTTCATGACTCTACAGTACCTAACTAATGTTAAAAGCCTGTGAGAAGAGATAAGTCTAAATAAGTTTTTTGAAGTGCTGAGGTAGGCTATTTAGTTTCAATTCGGCTTCTGAACAAATGATAGGTGGAGTTCCATCACATTTATGGCAAATAAAGACATTTCTGGTCCAGAGGATAACTAAGCCTTGCCTCCTTAGCTCACTTGAACAATCATTGTGTATAAGTGTCATTATAATAACTGACCTCAGCAATGTTTGGTATTAAAAATGCAAGTTATCATGACAAAGCAAGAAAAGTAAAACGTGACACACACACACTGTATATACTGTGGGCACCTCCATTATTTTGAATGTAATGTAACTCTGTGAGAAAATGGGCCTAAACCTTTAATTTCATTATTAATATCAGGCAATTTTATAAATAGTGGAGTCAAACAGAGGACAATGCGCAGCATCAAAGGGATGCTGCCAAAAATACAAAAGTAGAAGATTCAAAATGACAGGTTTTTTTTTTTTTGTTTGTTTGTTTTTTTAGAAAAATGTAACGCACAACCCATACATCCATAATCTCAATGTCAGTGTCAGTACTTGTTAGAAATGTGTTTCTCTGTTGTTAAAATGACATTAACCGAGCAGCTATGAATGCAATATGATCCAACTAACCGTATTGTGGCACAGTGCAATTAAATAGGATTAGATTCAACAAAATATGATTTAAGGCAATACAGTACAATGTGTGCAATTCAATATGGCCCAGGAAGTTTGCGGTTCATTTCTTCATTTCTCCTCTCATCTTAGGCAGCAAATCATACATTAACTAAAGCTATGTTTTTACATTTTTCATTGCCTTTCTCCAGTGCTGCAACTCGGTAGCGATCCCAAATATGTTGTTCCTTTTAGACCTTCAAGGCATTTTCCCAACAAAAAGGTCTGACAAAAAAATCTAATAAAACCGGACCTGGACCCTTCAACCAGTGTGTCCCTGTTTCCACTCAAGCATTTGCTGATACTCAGTATTAACCGTGGAACATACAGTGAGACAAATATTTTTGTAATTGCATTCGTGTTGTCATGCTTACATTTGATCTGTAACGATTAGGTTGAACATGGTGTTACCCCTCCATGATAATGACTCACCCGGATACAACCTTAAGAAAGAATCAGACACAAGATGTGTCTCTGGAACTGGCTGCTGACAATTCAGCCTGAGTTCATTACTAACTGTATCCAGTATAAAGTTTTTGATTCGGGGCGACACTGTTGTCTTTATGCCAGTGCACTGATGCGAATGAGGGAACGCTCCCTAATATGTATGGGCTGAAATGATCATCAGTTTGTTCTGGTTCAGAACATTTGCTTTATAAGCATTGAACTCTGAAAGCAAGTAAAATAATGGAAGCAGTACAGTGCACACAGAGCAGAGAGGAGGTGGTTACAGTTCTCAGAGCTACAGTGCTCCTCCACAGAGTTTGTTTGCAGAGATATGATGGAAACAATAGCAGGGTTGGAGCAGAGCCTATTATGCTGTACTCCTGTTCATATTATTATGGGTTGGTGCGACACCGTGGCATTTTCTTTTAACACATTTTAAATACCACCTTTTAACTGTCTCGATGCCACTCCCCATCGCTTTGTACTTGAATGCCCAAGAGTAGAAAGATGGTTATATATTTGTCCTCTCTGTGGCTTTTGATAAGCATTATAAATCCTCCCTCGGGGCCTTTTCAGTCATCTTTGTGACAATATAAGCTGCAATATTGCATTCTTTGCTCTGAAATGCCACTTTTGTGCAAACACACTGGCCCTAAAATCAGTTGCACGAGACCCAGAAAAGAATCGGTTCCTCCAAAAACCAATTTTCATGCTGTTAAATAAGATAAACGGTTGAAATGTGTTTATGGTTTGTTTATTTTGCCCGGGAAGGTTGAAATTAGTTTAATGTGGCAATACAACTGGGAGAAAACATTTCACTAAGGATTCTAATTCTAAAATAGTTTTCTCGTTTAAAATAATTAATTTCACAAATGGAACTCTGTGTTTCCGAAGACAGAAGGGAGATATCTTGATCTTGGGAAGGACCTGCTCTGCCCCGTGAGAAAATAGGACAGGGAGATAATGAATATTGAATGAGCATATCTACTTCAAGCAATCATCCCCATCGACTAAATCCCATCGGCACACAAATCATCTGTATGGTTATGCTGAGTTAATTAAGATCTAGTGTGTGGAATTAATCGAGTCATGCCAGTGCAAATGTCTTCAATCACTGGACCTGTGCTGTCTCATCTGTGAGTACTTTTACCATCATGAGAGAAAGAATCCAGATGATGACATAATATAAAACATTTTTTTTTTTTTTAAACAGAACTCCACTGGATGGAACGTAAAACCATCACCCTTTTGAATCCAAAACAAACCTATAGGCATTACCAAGTTGAGATAGTTAAGACTCTGCATTGTTGTTTTTATGAGTGGAATATTGTTAGGGCTGTTATCTGGGGAAATACTGTACCCTCTCAGGCTTCTTGCACTTCCACTGATAAGAAAAATGGGTAAGATTATACCTCATTTTTCTTTTCAATACCAACATTTTCCTTTCCATTGCCACTGGTAATTGTGCCCTCCAGGCTTTTATATAGTGAGTGCAGAAATTTGTTGGCTAAAGAAAACAGGCCTGGCTGAACAAAAAGCCCTGATGAGCTATTTACTGGAGTTGTTGTGACACACACAGGAAAGTCAATCACCTTTTATTGAGTGAAGAAAATTAAATAAGGAAATCGGTGAAAAGCAGGACTGAGTATGATCGCAGGTCTTAGACAGTGTCTGAGTTTGTTTGCAGTGACTAAATGTGTTTAACTATTGTAAATGAAAATTCAGCATTATACCACAGCTCTGAGATTGTGCTCATCTAAAAAAAAGAGCACAAAGACCGCTGGTGCAGCAGCTAATTATTACCCATAGTTGGGTTTTATTATTAGATGACCTGCAGTGGCTGTAATAATTATGATTGCAGGAGGAAGTTAGGTAACATAGTGAATAGTAGATGGACTTTCAAACTGTAGAATGAGGTTTGTGCCCATTTATTTAACAATATTCTTCTATGCCAATGACAGCTGTGGCTGAAGGTAATACATTTTTTGAGTCATCCATATGGCCAGCCTATTTTTAGGAAAGCGATATATTCAGGCGACCGACTTTGGCACAGATCTTGGACTCAAGGATGAAGTGATCAGAGGTCATGTTCAAGGTCATTGTGACATCACAAATCTTTTTTTTATTATTATTTAATTATATTTTTGAAGAATGCTTTCACATAATCATTTGAACTTCTGCAGTTTGGACAGGTGTTCTCTTGAGCTCAAGGATTACTTGCTTTAATTTGGGCGACCTAATGTCAAACGTGACGATGCCCTGTCCTTTTAGCTCAACATATACGTGAGTGTGAAAAAGTTTTTTTTATCCATGATTGTTACTTTTAGCAAGAGGGAAGAACAAGCATAACATAGCTAGTCAAGGTGTCAATTAACTTGAATGTATTATCTTCTTTGTAACTTTATGACATCCCTTATACATTGGAAACATTATTTTTGATCAATAGAAGCTTTTGGTTGCCTCTTTAGTCCTGTTAATTGCAGTAATGCACTTGATGCATCTGCAGGTGCCAGGGTCATCAAAACAGGCAAAACCAGCAAGTACTTGGAGCCCCAAGCTGAGAGGGGGACCCCGAAAAGATGTGATTATGATCAGTCATACTCAGGAGACTGCCATGACACCACGGAAATGCCAAAACTCAGCCCAATGACACTAGCTTGTGATCAGTTCATTTCAATGTCAGGTCTCCCTGGGTCTCTCTTCCCTCAGGAGTCAATATACAGCACTCAATATTTGACTTTAAATGCAGATCATTTAACCATCTTTGTCTCAGTGGCCAACACACAGACAGCAGTCCTCTATTACAATTACAACATCACAACTCCACGGTGCTGTTTCATTGAAAATATAAAAATGAAAAGGAATGAGACACATACCACAGAGACAGCGATGTTTCACTGCTCATCATCGCTTGGGCACATTTAGCAGCCCACAATCATATCAAGTACGCCATGTTGCAACAATAATAATCTAATTGAAATATGATGGCGGCACAGACTACATATTGTAATAGTCTTGTTAAAAATAGAAAATGCATCTTTGTTGTTTTCAACAGGCTGTGGAATTCCATGATGATGAAGTTCAATGGCAGTGACAGCATTTATTATACAGCATGGCAGCAAATCTACAATTTTTCAAAATAAACTATCTTATAAATGGCTGTTAATACCAGTAGCCTTTAGGCCTAGTGTGCTCACACTTGCGCACTCTCAACAGGCATGGTTTGAGCTACAGTACATTTGACAGGACACATACAGTAGATACTTGGTGATGAAGTGCATTCATTGTCACTATTATTTACAAAACACATGAATTTCCTTTCATTCCACTCATAACTATTTCAGCGCTCCGTGCTGCTAATCAGCCTGTGCACCACTGGTGTCCTATTTCTGTTTAGCAGCAAAATAAGCTATGAATTTAATTTATTTTGTTTTCGGAAATGGACACATGGACATTCTGTCTCCACTGCTGAATCCTGATCAAGGAGCGCACTGTAGGTGGGTGGGCACAAATCTGTGTTGGCATGTTGGTGACACAACAATGATATTTTTAGCTAATTTAAACCTTGGCTGTAGTGAGTGGGCCACCCAGGTTCAGTCAGAAGGATTAGCTGCAGGTTGTCCAACTCAAAGCATTTTTTTTTAAATACAAATACAGGAATTTGTAACCCTCACTGAGTGATGCATTTGATTCACTGTGAAGACACTATGAAGACAAATGTCTAGTCTAGTACATGGTATGCTTGTGTAAAACAAAACGGTTAGGATTTAGAGATTTATGTGATAATTCTGTTTAAATATATGTGCATGTCTTTTTAAAGGCCTACAAATATGGTTGCAACAAGTTCAGCCAAGGACACTGAGACTGAGTAGGCAATGCAGCTGAGAGGAGGATCCCAAGAAGAGCAGAGGTAATCTGCTCAGCAATGACAATTTTGTGAGACACGTTTTATGATTGGCCATGAGACTCCAATAACACCAAAGTGGTTAGAAAACCCCTTAACTAGGCCCATTGCCAGTAGCTTGCTGAGGTTGGGTAGATCTTTATGCCCCAAGCTGCCCTCATAACATCACACACCTAAGCACAAACATCTTAAAAAGTAATAACAAGCATCTGAATGTGCTGCATTTCATTCACTAAAACTTTCACTTAAAAGTGGAAGTAATGATAGAATCGGGTTCCCGTCTCATAGCTATAGCAGTGTTATTTATTTTATTTCATTTATTTTTTTTGTGGCCACATTGTCCTCTAAACCCACTCGGGCCAGGCTGTTAAAAGCATTCAAAAGGGACGCTTTCTTCCACTTCATCCCACCCTGGTTCTGTGATACCTAGTGTGCCACGCTCGAGCATGTTGAGTTCAGCCCACTCTAACAGCTACACACTCAAAGCAGGATGGTTTGCCACCAGCACAAGTGCCTACAAAAAAACAGTGCACACATGATGAACTTTTCAACTTTCTAAAAAAAGGCTTTTATTTGCAAAAACAAATACATATCATTGTTTATTTTTAGGTAGTAATTTGGGAATCCTCGCCCTTTTTAGTAGGTGTATTATACTGTATATGCTGGTATAACATCTGTTGTTGTCAAATTCTTTTGACTCTGGGCTGCCCCCTAGTGGATGTAGTTATTTGCATTCACGCCAATGCAAGGGATATGTGAAAAAACATAGGCAGTAATCGGTATATCATTTGAAACAACTAAATCTCTTCCCATATGGATAACAGCATCATAAATTAGTCTGATGTCTTTTGGTAATGACCTGTTCTCTAATGTGCCCCCCCCCATTTACCAATAATAATAATAATAATAGTAATAATGAATAAAATCATCTGACTGAGAAGTAACACAATTAGTTAAAAAAAGAACAACTTTGTGCATGTGATGCAAAAAAAATTGCAATCTAATACAAGCTTACATGCTGTATTAATTGCCAGGAGAAATAAAAAGATGATTTATGATTAAGGAAAATAAGAGTCAGTGACCATGGGTCCAATTCGATTTTGCTGTTTATCAAATTTGAAAATGGGTATAAGCAGTTTATTGACCTAATAAACTTTGCATTATCAACATGGATGCAGGCTTTGCTGTTTGCAGGTCATTTTTTGTAGCTGAAATAAATGTTGACACTGGTCAGAGTAAAGTAAAAATGTATTTATTATATTATAGTTAGATTCACTTTGCTGTTTCAAGTAATGAGATCACAGTGTCGCCTGGTCTGTGTTTTAAAAGCTAAATCTCACAACAGTGAGCAGCCTTGAACTGTAATTGCATTTACTGCATAACCCTTTATTTGTGCGTATCTTTGTAACACGTGCATGAGCTTCACATCATTTGTCTTCTTTCTGAAGATTAGAAAAGATTACATTTTCAGTTTGAGATGAACACAGGATGTGGTGAAGGAGAGAAAGCATTATGATATATTAAAAAAGGAGTTGACGGAGCAGGAGGCTTTGTTGATATCACAGCATTTAATATGTTCTGCACATTAGTTTGTGACAACATTCTAATTCACACACATGAGATTTAGAGGGCACTTCCTTTGGCTACATTTGAAGCATGATTAAATCACAAAACTTTCCAGTTTCAAAGGCTCCTACAAATGTGCCAAATAGATCCTGGTGCAAAGAGATGAATGCTTTGAAGACAGGTAATGGCAGCCAACAATGACAAACCATCTGAAGAATGCAAGGCTTTTACTAAACTGAATAACTAAAGGTGCATGTATGTACATACATGCAGTGCAGTGCTCTATAGGATGCAGGCCCTGAATTGAGACACATTTATGTCACACAACATGTGCCTTGCTAAGTGGGGCTGTACAAATGTCTATTATGGGTTGGTTGCCTGTGGCTACCAAGGACAGAACACACTTCTCTCTGCAGCATCCATCACTGAAAAGTTTCACAGTTGAGGATTTTACAAAACTAATCACCATGGGAATATATTGTATGTACTGCATACTCTGCTGGCAAATTCCCACTTTTATGGAAACCATAGATGAACTGAAAACAGCTCATCATTGGTATCACTTTCAGATTGACTCCTGCTGAGGTGAAAATTGGATGATTAAGTAGCTGAAATTGTGCGTAACCACTTTTTAAATCCCCCCGCCTAAACCACCAGAATTCCTAGCTTTCCCAAACCACCATCCATATGTCAGTGTCAAATGTGATCTCAGTTGTTGATTTTTTTTTTTTCTCCAAACGTATTAGTTCCATTTGACTAATATTTGAATAGAAATTGCTCAGTCTGATGCACTCACCTTGAAGTGAGCAGAATCCATCGCTGGAATGACACTTTCTGCCTAAATAAGCTTTATACTTGGAGTGGCTCCTCTTACTTCACATTAGGCACTGTTATTGCCACCATCTAAATTGTTTGTAACCTCGGGGTTAAAGACTGCCATATTTACATACATACAAATGAACAATTTAATGTTGATGAGTCTGACATTATCGGGGGGGGGGGGGCTTCAATGGCACCCTGGATAACCACATGCAAGCTCTGTCTTGGAGAATTACAAACAGACCATGGTGATGAATACAGTTACTAACGTGACATGTCACTCATGAAACTTTTTGCAACTGACCCATATTATTGGATTAAAAATGCATAAACAAATAAAAGTTACATCTGTTTGTTAACGAGAGGTGGTAACGAAGTGCCTCTTAGTTATAAATGTAACATAACTACTGCTAGATCATTACACTGCTCATCAGTCTAATCTCATTGTTTGATCACCTTCCAAAAACTTGGCTTGGGGTTTATCCCCAAGGTATTACAGTCTCAAAGCTGGTATCCTTCAATCTGTTTACAGAGCAGCAATGTACGGGCATCAAGCCAACAGACGGTGTTCGTGTGTGGCTCTATAAATGAAACCTAAAATATCCTCTTCTTATATACTATATTGATTATCCAGGAATATAGTTTATAGTTGGTGAGTGCAAACTGTTGAAGTTAAGAATGTTTTACATTGTGCAAGATTCCTGGCTGGTGATGCATTTCCAGTCTAGGGCACAGTAATCTTTCCTCTGTGACATCTGTTATGATCTACACATATGCCTTTGCTTTTCAACAACACAAGTGATAGGAGGGTTTTTGGGGCTGCATTTTTCTGCACCAAGACAGCATTAAAGGTCACCTCAATGCAGAGGGCAGCAGAGCGATACATGCATGTGCGCACACCCTGGTTCTTGTTAGGACGCTGCATTGAAGTCCGTTCATTAAGACAGCCTATCAAAGCCCCATCTCCCCCAACCTTAGTCGTGTAACAAGTTATTGGCTAACCTGACCTAACCACAATTCCCAACTTACTTTAGGTTCTGCCTCATTTGGCCTGGGCTTTGGTCCCAATGGTGACCACTGGTTCTGACAGGTTCAGTGTTTATACCAGATGAGGTCCTTAAAAGATGTTTCTAAACGCACACACACACAATTGTTATTCGATTTTCTTCTTAATACTCTTGAGTACTGACTTACATTTATTTGGGCAGACTAAACAAAGCCTAACTCAACCACAATTCAAATCTTAGCCCTGAACTTAGTCTCATAAACAAGGTTCTGGCTCATTATGACCAGGTTTTTGTAAAAAAAAATCTGTCATACTTTCTAGCCTCTCATATAAGATGAATACCTTAATACGGTGGGTTTATTTTTGACCTTCAAGCTATTTTATGTTCATTACTTTTAGTCAATAACCCTGCTCATGTTGGTTGGAATATTGACAGATAAAGAGAGAGAGAGAGAGAGAGAGAGAGAGAGAAAAAACAATACAATCGTCCGTGCGGTTGAGAGCCCTTCTAATATTTAACATATCGACGCATTATTATGTGCACACTTTTAATCCTGACACATGCTGTCAAGAACACCATATAGAGGTCAGTGAAGGAGCCGCTGAGAGAACATTAGCATGTCTGCTGAACGCACCCCTGCTGGGAGAATGAATGGGAGTGAATATTGCACCTATTGATAACACAGGGTGCCTGAACATTCAAATGACTCAGACACCAGCATGTAAAATGATAAGTGCCATGGACTATGCCATTATTAGCTGGTTTCTCCAACCATCACCCTGCATTAGTGTGGAAAGAAAAAGGACAGGACTTGGATTGTATACAATGTGACAAAAATCAACACCTTGAGAGAAAAGAAAAGTGTACATTGTAAAGCTTGACTGCTGTAATAAACAGCCTCTCTCTTCTTTTCTCTACTTAGTTATTTCTTCCCACATGCTGCTACTGCAGCTAAGGTGTCTGATTAAAGCTGTCTGGTAAGTCAAGACGGAAGGCAGATGTAGTTATCTGAGATCAAAGTTTGAATCAAGTGCACCTCTCCATGCCAGGGGCACTTAAGTTCCTACAGGTATAAAACAGACCTGCTATTTTGGTTAAGGAGACAGAAAAAATGAACAGTTTCTCTCCAACAACAGGAGCTATCAGTCACAAAGAAAAGCCAACCAGTCCCGCACTTCAGGCATTAAAGTTAAATAACACAAAGGTGGTTATCTGTTTCAAATAAATTAGAGATTCTGTTCTCCCACTTATTTTGATTATACATTATTAAAAATAATCTACTGGGAATTTTAAGTCCTATAACCTATAGGTTCATAATACTTGAGATTTCTGATTCTGACTACAGAATTTAAGTATAATTTAAAATTAGATGTGCTATTTGGGATATATTCGTTTGTGTTGTTTTTTCAAAAAAAAACAACCTTTTATCATAAACGTCAGTGCACTGATCTCAGAATGCCAGATATGTTTTGTGTCAGTAGAGTATAAGCTTCTGCACATGACTGCATTCATTGAGTGAGTGCTCTTTATTTAGTCCAGCCATGTTTTTTTGTTTTTTTTGCTTGGGGTATTAGCTTGCTTCAGTCAGATGCCGGCCCATTGTCTAGTAGCTCTGCCTATCCTTGCATGATATGAATAAAGATTAGCATGGATTGTTTGAATAAACCACCCATGGTCTGGTGTTAATACTTCGCAGCAGGAAATTATGTGAATGTCATTGCATGTATAAGTGAAATAAATGAGAAACACAATCTGCAAGGAAGAGCTGGACTGTAAGTGGCTGCAACAAATCAAAAGCATGTTGATTCAAAGTGAAATGGCTTTGTTCATTTGAGCATGTTAAAATCAATACCTCCTCCCCATATTTTAGACCAGGGCTAGTTGATCTATGCTGCATTGTTAAGCTTTTTTTCCCCCTCTCTTTTCCTCTCACTCTGTCTGTGTTTGTGTGATACATCAATAATGATTCATGTGAACCGTGCAACAAACAATGCCATTCTAATTTGTCATTTCTGCATGCGTGGCATCCTCACTCCAGGTGGAGCTGTGGCAAGGTCGGAGGATGTTCCTGACCTCATAAGTAGAACAATGAGGGCCAAAAACATAATGCACATGACATGGATTGAAATGGATTACAATCTTATTTTATCCTCAAAACACCATCGAGTAGAGGAGCTGATTGCCCTAAAACACTGCACATTCCTTTAACTCTCTCCATGCTTCTCTCAGTGGTGCTCTTATTTAACCCTCTTTATCCCTGTAAACCATCAAAAGCAGAAACCACTAAGGTGTTAAAGTGACTGCACATGACCAAATGTTACAGCTCTAATTGACTGTGGGGGGCGGTGTCTGTGAATTGTGTCGGCCCACCCGCACTTTCTGTACCCTTGACTCTAATTAAGACCCCATATCTAAGATTTTTTGCTGAGGTCAGGGAAAGGTTTTAATTTAAAAACCATTAAAATGTGCACACAGTCAGGGATTGTGTTTCATCATGAGCAGATATAATTTTAATTAAGTCTTATCTTTGCCCAATATCTCCTGCACAAGACATCATCATAATTCCACAATAACAACCTAGAAATAAACGCAACAACAGTTTGGTAAATGGGCTGGGCCTCACGGGGCCTAGCTGTTGCATTTGTGGAACCCTTTGCCACAGAAATACTGTTCCCCACACAGCTAAACTGCTTTCATCGAATGCAGTCATAATGGTGGAGTGGTTCACAAGTACTTGAGAAGGAAAGGATGGTGGCAGCATGTGACTAAGTGAAACATTGTAAGACATCCATTAAGCAACAGACCACATAAGGCCATTTTGAGAACAAATGTAAAAACTTTTGTTGTGGACTGTGAAGGTGTTAAAGGTGTTAGAAATTCTAGAGTGTATTTATGTGATACTGTGTGCTTTTGAAGATGTAACTTTTTTGAAACTATGTATATAATCAATAGTAAATAGTCTGAATATACTCTATATAGCACTTTTTTTAGTCTTGATCACACTTACTGTGGGTAGCCCTACAGTTTCTTTATTCACCATACATGCATATTTATGCAATGCATCTGTCTGCAGCATTTTTTTCTATCATATATAATTCAGGTCCTTTTTCATGCTGTTGGCACAGCCTGCAGGAGCAATGGGGCTAAATGTCTTGCCCAAGGACACACGGGCATGCAGACTAGTGGAGTCAGGGATTGAACCGTTGACTTTTAATTTTAGAAGATGACTTGAACTACAACTAAACAGCTAAAAAAGTCACACCCTAATTTCTATTAATGGCAATTATAACGCTACCATGTTGATTGAGGGTGCGGTTGTTTGGCAATGTAATCTTAAAGAGACAAGGTTGGTTGGTATGTGCACTTTCTGGAAGTTGAAACTGGGGAATAATGATGGTTAGCTGCCTTAAATAGGTCAAAATGGGACATACACACAGAAAGGCATGGCTAATATATTTTATTGTTTATGTTACCTCAAGGTCCACTTGTGTTGTGCTCAAGTTTTTGTGCAAGCAGAGAGTGAGCAATATAATGTGCCTGCTAAAAGCTACCAATGTCTGTTTTGTTACCATAATGTTGTATATTGACTGTGTTCATCGTAAAGAGAAAGGCATTTATTGTGCACTCACTTGTACGTGAGAAAAGACGGAGGGACACACAACAGAATGCAGCCTGTCGTCTGCGAAGACAAGCCATCAATACTTTCACACTTGCGCAAACATTTGATACCAGCCAAGAAAGATGCCATGTGTCTACTTGTATCTTTCCACGGTAAAAAGCATTTGAAGCTGTCACTGCATTGTCATTCGTTGCCTCCTGCTCAGAAACTTCACAGCATGCCAAACTGATATTAGGTAAAGAAATTGTGCTTTTTTCTTTTCATGAGACTCAAAGTCTGTCCTTGTAATTCTGTGTGGTGTTGTTAGATGTGCAGCAAAGTGCTACACTCGCCCCGAGTAGCCAGTGTCTGCTCCATGCATACAGATATGGAGGAGAAGAAATGGCCAAATAGCCATTCAGTGCACAAAGTAAATATGTAATGTGGTAAATGACAAACGTTCAGCAGTACTTATCAGGCACATGAACTGAATTACATGACCATTTTAGAATAAATTTGCCATTATTCAGCCACTAAATTTGTAAGGAAGAAAAACAATAACTAATAAACAAAAACAGAGAGCAGGGCCTGAGGCATCCTAGCAGCATTTTTAGGAGACTTAAAAACAGTTACAATGATTTATCTTTCAAAACAAAATTTTGCTATGGTGAATAAAAAGAAAAGAAAGCAACACTTCTGCCTTCCTGCAATCCTCAAGATAATTTTGATGATTTTAGCTAAAACTCTAAGGCAGAAAAACATTCATCTTCTGATGACCATGTTTTTTGGAGTAGCTTTGTGTGCACTTCTTTGTGCTTTCACCTTGAAGGTTGCGGGTTTCAGTCTGGGCTCTGCAGTCTACATGTTGATGTGTCCTTGGGCAAGACACTTAGCTCCTGACGGGTGCGCCGGCAGTGTGTGAATGGGTATGATAGATGAGTGATAGAAAAATGCACTATGTGAAAGTGGGTGTGAATGGTAAAACTGTAGTGTAAACAGCTTTGAGTGCAAGACTAGCAAAGTGCTAAATAAGTACAAACCATTTATTATTCGTGGGGGAATGTTGCCGGGCGACATGAGATCTCCCTATATTGGGAAACACATAGATAGTTGTGTGGAGCTGTGGCTTAATCCACATTGTGTAAAATTCCAGTACATTTTAGATTTTTTTTAAGGTTATTTTAATTACTTGTAGAGCACTTAATAATCTGGCTCAACAGTATATTGGCAATCTTTATGATCTGCTCATACCTTGAGACCTGACAGAGGCTTTTGTTTTTTTGTTCCACTTTCCTTACTGCAAAATAAGGTCTACGATCCTGGAACTCCCTGCCAGAATAAATAAATTGTTGTCAGTATAGATTGCTTTAAATCAAAAGTTCAAGCATACTTTTATCATTCTGCATTACAAGATTTCTACCTAACTCTGGTTTGTATTGTTTTTTTTTTAATGTTTGGCCATGCTCATGACTTATATATTCATTTTATTTTAGTCATTGTGTTCCTATTTATTTGTGTTTTCATTGCGAAGCACTTACTAACTTCGTTTTAAGACGTGCTATAAATAAAGTTTATTACTGTTAGGTGCAGGCCTAGAGGGTGGGGGGGGGGGGGGGTCTCGTTGCGTCAAGCATAAAGAGACTGTCTTTTGCCAACTCCAGAGAAAACCACCAGCAACATACTGAGCTAAGCAATTTTAAAGATTTATTGAAAAACAGCCACAATTTATTTATCTGCATTCAGGACCAGTACGCTCCCACTGTCCACCTGAACACACATGGGGGCCCCTTGTAGTAATACCAATGTAGTACTGTAAGGGGCCCCATTTCCCTTTTGCTGGATGTCCCTGAAAACCGCTCAAACGCCCCTTGCTGTAACTGTAATGTCCAATGGTTCAGTGATGCTACATCGCGTGAGAGAGAGGGAGAGAGAGAGACAGAGAACTTCAGAAACTATATGCAGCCTTGCAAAGGACAAGAAAGATACTGGATATAATGCACTGCACAGTAAAAACTGCTCTGTAAAAAGAAGAGAGAACACCAAGGGAGGAAAAACACACGCAGGCAGAGTTGGCCGGTGCATCTCTGTGAGCAGCATCCATTTCACGGCGGGTGCTGTTTGAAGCGCAGTGGACGGTGCGCATTTCTCTGATAAACGCGGTTTACTCTGTTTTTTTTTCCTTTTTCTTCTTCTTCTCTTTCCTCCTATAAGTCAGTTTCCCGGAGCGTCTGGCGGGTGGAAACACACATCTCCCCTCCTCCTCCTCCTCCTCCTCCTCTTCATCACCATCTCCTCCTCTCCTCATCTCCTGCGTTTATCCACACCGACTCTATTTCATAACAAGCCTGTTTACTTGGCGCGAATCCGCAGGTCCAGTGGCTCGCACCGCATCCTTGTTTTGTGGCGTGGAGATTTGCGCAAAAAAAGAGAGGAAATAAAGAGGGGGATTCAAGTTTTCCTGGAAGTTGCGCTGTGCCAGAAACAAACAAACAAACACAAAAAAAATCATGGGGATTTGTGGTCGTTTGGCGGTGTCTGGGAAAAGCCTCGTCGTGCTTGGACTTAAATTGTTATTCCTTGTACCTGCAGGAGTTCCAGCCAGGAGCGGGGATTCTGTATTAAAGGACAACATCACGGTCAGACAGGGGGACAGCGCCGTCTTAAAGTAAGTCCGGCACTTATGAAATCATTTTCATGAAATCAACACCAACATCAGCATCTTACAGGACTGACTAACAATGACGTGTAACGGTCCAGGAGTTACTAAAGGTCAGAATAAGCCACATGAAGCGCCTTTGTTTTACTTTAAGCGTGTATAGATATGCGTGCCATTTGCAAGTTGTGGTGTGAACGTGGAGAAGTCGCTGCCTCCTGCTCATTGCCCTTGAATGTTATTGATCCGCCTGGTAAATGGCTTGTTGAGGATGCACGCAGCTGAGATACTCCGATTCAGCGTTAGGAGCGGTGTTGTACCTAATGATTGGAGCGTGTTACACAAATACAATTATGACTTTCATTTTCACGGCTGCGCTTCTTTCTTCATGGCACTTGGATGGAATGTTTTGGAAAACATGGAGAGAGGCCGCATCCGACTGTTTATTATTAATATTATTACCAGTTATATCACTGTTATTGTTGTTATTATTAATGTTAGGCTCTGTTGTTTTCCCGACATTACAATACAATCACAGTGGACTCATGTAATGACCGGTTATATCGTGTATCTCCACACGCAATGCTTTATTTTAATGTCTTTGTTGTACACACTGCTTTTTGGGGTTATTTTATTTCATAGTGGCGATTGTTTCATCGGAAGAGTGCAGTGCTAAAAATCCAACATTCCTGTGAAATAATGCGAGCTAGGACCCCACTCCACCCACACAACACACACACACACACTGGTTTCCATGACTTCAGAGGACATTGCATTGACTTGAATTCATTTCCTGAAGACTTACTCTAACCTTAACCCTAATTACTAGTGTCCTAATCCTAACCCCATCCTTAACCTAACCCTAACCTTAGCCTAACTTTGAAACGTGTTTTCACCTCACAGTGTTGTAATTTATGTTAAGGGGATTTGGCTTCCTTATGGGGACAAAAATCAAGTCTCCATGACATAAATTACTACATTTTGAGGTTAATAATAATGTGACTGTGAACTCTGAACAGATTAAGGCCCCCACATCATAAAAAATACCAGGTGTGCACGCACACGTTTATTACACACAATTTATACACACAATATTTTGATAATCTGTTCATCTGTACAAGCAAATTAAATTAGGCAAGAAGTTTGCTGATTACAGCCACTGGAATGGGAGTATGTTCTAGTTTCTTTGCTCCTCTTTGATAGAATTTGTGATTTGTATGTAAAACATTTGAGAGCATTGTCATTTTGTGACAATCATTAGTTGCGGCCCTATTATAGATGTACTCTGCATTTCAGTAAAATATAAGGTAAATGATTGAAACCCCATAGCCTTTTTATTACATACATTTAAAAGGACAACGTAGAGATGGTTTAAATTAAACAAAAAAGAATGAAAATATTACATTGAGAATAAGCATTACTGAGTGGGAAAGTTATAAAAAAAGATGTATGTACATCAACTTGTGAAAGCAGGTTTTTCAGTATATGCTATCTGACACGTGTGCGCTGTTACTGGTCTTAATGGCAGTTTTGATGGCTTACACAAGTGTCATTTAGCAGTGGGAGCTGACAGGTTAACTCTCTAGCAGTGGCACGGATGAGCCTGGTGTGCATTCAATACCTCAACCTGTCAGAGCAGGGCAGTAGAGTTCATCTGGCACAGAGCCAGCTGAGATTGAATGTATTTGGACAAGAATTATTGCACAGCCTGGTGCCTCTTGACAAAGATGAGCAGCTAAATGCTTTGCTGTTGCACCTTGGGTTGATGAGGTGGAAGGTGGTCACGCTGCAGGGACTGCACCAGGTCAACGCAGAGGAGGCGGGAAGTGTCGTCCAAGATGGAGATCAGTTCAGCTCGGCTCTAATCTTCCCTCCTCTTCTTAGTGCATCACCTCTGCCTCTTCATTTTGTTAGTGCTGCCATCACAAATGTGCAGCAGCCCTTCGCTGATTAATACAATTACGCTCAGAAATCAGCTGAATCCTCTGAAAGCGTCCATTTCACTCTGCTCGCCCAGAGAGGTGATATGCTGAAAACCACTTCTTGTTCCTTTGTCATGTCTCGGCTGCATGTGGTTCCTCTCACGGAAACTGACAGGCCTAACGCCCTCACCTCAGCTTCTCCTTTCTTGCCCTAACCTGTGCACCCACAATAGAGGAGTCATCAAAGAAGACGTGGAGTTGCCATGACCAGAGGTTGAATCTTAAAAGGAGAGGTGTAAAGAGTGAACTCCAAAGCCGAAAATACAGCAGCTCGGTGGGGGGGGCTCCTGTGTTCACAGTGCATCCAATACTTTGTCCTGGAGGGGGATGTACTGCTGCCTGACAGTGAGCCAGTCAGACCAGAATCCAGGAAACCATGCTGTCCCCCTGCACTGCTTTGAGCTTCTCCTCTAAAACAGAAGGGGCTGGATGCACCACAGAAATCAAAGTACATCATTCTCCTCCTGCTTCTCAGCTTCAGCGGGAGTGGAATAAGGCCTGTGTTGCTGTTATATGATAGCATTGTCCACACTTTTAACCGTTAGCTGCAGTCCATGGCTGACGCTGTGAGAATCCGCTGTGAGCAGCCTCTCTAAATCCCCTGATCACCAGGGTGGATGGCAGGGTGAAGCAGAGGCTTGTAAGGGCGACAGGTTGGTGAGGACAGGACTCAGACAGGTGGGTCAGGCGCAAAAAGCCTCAAGAAGGACTTGGGCTGTGGTTTGATTGGATAAACATACAAACTCAGAAATTTTAAAATTGCAAGGTACACTGCTACATTATCACAATATCTGTGTTTTAATTCTGTGATACTGGAGCACTGACACAACTGAGTTCTATGAGTATACACCTGTTTACGCCTCAACATAAATTTGAGCAGTTTGGAAACACTAACAATATCATTAATGCCTAAAATAAACAGTTTTGGTCCAAGGACTGACCCCTGAGTTACACCACAATTTATATCACATACAGTAACTCTGATTCTATATTATTTATCTGGACAAACCATTTTCTGTTTTTCAACTAACCCTCTAGTACCTGATTAGTTAGTTTATTAAATTGAATGGCTGCAGTCCACTTTTATAAATGGGGGATGTTCCAGTAGTGGTAATTTAATTCAATATTAAGATTTTATGATTATTTATATAAAGTACTTGTTTTTGGGAGTAGCTGGAATGTTGCCACTCTATGCATCAGTGTAGGATTTGTGATAAAAGTGTTGATTGTAAGTAGCTGAACGTTGGAATGCTCACATTCAAGCAATGGTGAAAGAATGTAGCCAAGTGTATTTCATTAAATGACTTGTGACACTAAGCATTGAGTTAAATTGCACTGCTTTGTAATGTTATTGACATAATCCATCAACATATTGTGACTGTTGTTGTGATTAACAGGTCCGGAGCTAAAGGACATTGATTTGTGTTGTCTCTTAATGGAATGACACATTCCACTGTTGGCTGTTTGGCCAGTGGAGGGATGGCCGAACCAGCTTCAGCCGGTTTATAAAAGTGAAATACATCATCATACAGAGACAGGTATACGCTAACCTTATTCCTCTGCATTTACCATCCTATGGTAGATGCGAGCAGCTATAGATCCACTTACTGTACATTACTGCAGGCATTAGTGCTTTTTTTAGTGGCTTGTTAAAAAGCACACGGTTGTTCTCTTCCTCAGTCACTGTTCATCGATGTACAGATGCATTACCTGTCTTAGCAGGACTGTAATTCTGATCAAATCAGTGAAATGGCTTCACATTAATAGAGCAGAAGCTTTTATCATCACCCGCATGGAGTTATACATGTATGAATGGAAGATTTCCTTTTCTTTTTCATTTTCATTCTGACAGTATAGCTGCATGTCGGTGAAAATCGTATCAATGCATGGATTCTTTTGTTCGACATTCACATTTTATAAACATAACTATAAACATCAGAAGTCAAAGAGAGTTTTGATTCATTTACAGTAGAACACATTTTATACTCTTACCCCTGTGATGGAAACTATTAGTCAGATTATAGAAAGTGTGCTCTTATTGGTTTTATACATTTCATCAATATATTTTAGTTTTGGTCAAATTTGTCTGTTTGGAATTCCCAGGAGTAAGTCAAACTTCTCTATTTTAGATATGTTTCAGGAGATTGTATGCCAGTTTTCTCTTGTTCAGGGTAATGGATTCAACGATTTTCTAGTAATGATTTTTTTTTCTTGGGAGCCATAAGGGTGTGGAGCAGTTTTATATTGCTATACTTGTTTTTTTAATACAAAGGCTTTTTAAATATAAAGATTCCAAGTTCATACTACATATACTGAAGAGATTCTACTCTTCATAGATTAAATATGTTAGAAAATAGTGACTGAATATATGTAAAAAAAGAAAGAAAAAAAAATAGAAAGAAAAGAAGAAAGAAAAACATTGCAACTACAGCAGAGTGAGGAAATATAATAGAAATTTTAATTTTAAATAGAAATATCACTGTGACATGTCTGACCTGTCAGAGAAAAAAAAAACCACATACTTCATCTGGCTGTCAAAGGTATGCTGTAGTAAAAAGTCTATGTTTGTAATATTTGTAATTCTTCGTATCTTTAGTAATATTTTCTTATTTTTTACTGTATATCATACTTATCAGAACAAATGCTTTAATTTGTACAATTATTATAAGTACTATCATCACTGCAATATTCAACAAGGTTAGTGCATATGCATGATATACTCCTATGACGTCGTTATGTGTACTGGAGAGTTTTTTTCTTAAAATAGACTATTTTGGGAGAAAATCACAATTTATAGCTTTGCTTATACTGAAGTATCACAATATAATGCAAAATGTCATATCATCAGCAAGTATCTTGATACATATTCAGGGCTACTGCACCTTGGTTGACATCAAATTCAAGAACTCTTCAGGACCAATTTTCTCAAAATCAAGGACTGAATGTGCTGACACAGCTTAAGGGAGGGCAACTTGAAAGAGCCGCTTTGCCCATGGAGTCCACTTTTATTGATTTGCAGCATGCTCTGCATCTGGCCAAGTGATTGTCCTTGGGATCTTGAACAAGTCAGGGTGATTTTCAAAAGTTTTCTTTTCAAATTCCCAAACTTTCAAGGCTTTCAAGGACCCGTGGAGACCCAGTTTTTCATATTGCTTCATTCTCACCAATATACAGCCGTAGTAATGAATTGGTAAATTTTGCAAATATTCCCATTTCAAAGCTTTAGACATTTTTGTTTTTGCTCACCTTATATATTTGAGTTGTTTATTTTGTGGATTTTACAACTCTGACTGAATGTCTTTTACAACTCTGAGTCTACAGACAGACACCTCACTTACACATAGTATCTCATGCAAGTGATGAAGCAACAACAAGCTGGCTACCCTGGCTTCTGACCCATGATTATGGACTGTTGTGTTTATTGGAGCAGTAAAGTTGTGAAATTTCTCACCCGTATCGTAACAACAATGTATTCTCAGTGCTAACGGTTTTGTTGCACTTCAGGCGCCCTAGTTGAGCCACTTTAACCTTACAGATGTCTATGTACAGAAACTGGTGGGTGAACCACTTCCTCATCCTCATCCTTGCCTGCACTGACAGTTTGACAGTTAAGTCATGAATGCAGTGTACCCCATTCCTACACTAACTGTCTATTGTAGTCTGTCTTACTAAGCAAGCCACTGCTAACATTCTGTTTTCACTGTAATAATTTCTCTTAAGTTGCATTAAACTACTGAGGCACAGTGGATGTGTGCGTCTGTCTGTGTTGCAGGGTATCTTGTGTTTCATTTAAACACCCAAATTATCAGATTAGAGCAACCACCTTGCCCACATAAATCCTGCTTCTCAGGTGTTTTTTATGAGGTGTTTGCAGGACCAGCAGGTACATGGAAATTATATTATTTATGACACTTGTCAAAGGCAAACCCCTATGTAAACCATAGCTGCAGCTCTACAGCAGGAACACGGCAGACATACTCCTGATGTGAACAACCAAGGTGCACAAGACCCCGTAGATTAGAAATGCAGCCATTTTACTCAGCACACGCATTCAGTGTGGCCATATCCAGTATGGCGAGAACGATAGATCATCATGGGTGGTGAATGGAAGCAGCAGTGCTTTGCGGCTCTTTACCATCCACTGTGGCCCAGGCATTTCAGAATGAGTGGCTCTCCATTTTGCATTTTTAGATGGTTTTAAGAACATGAAAAATTTGCACTTCCTATATATATATATATATATATATATATATATATATATATATATAATCGCAAAAAATGTGCACTAATAAAAACTGAATGTGACAGAGCGTAATTGAAACCTATTCAGCAGATAAATGTTGACATTAATCTGCAGAAATCACATAACTCTGCTCCAGGAGAGAGGAAGACTGACAGCAGACAAAATCAGGCAAATGTGGACCAATCGGGCAGTGCAGCACATTAAATTACATTGCCTCACATTAAATCAAAACATTGCATAATTTCAACTGCCAAATCCCCCACACACACATGCACAGTGCATTTGAAGTTTAATTGCCAATCTTCTAATTACACAAACTCATTATTTTTTTTCCCCCTAAAAATAAGCACCTGGCCTGAATTAGCACCACACATTTCTTATCTTATGTAACAGAACAGGCCTGAAGTCATACTGTCTTTGGGGGATTTCAAAAACAAAAAATGGTTGAAATCAATGACCTGGCTAATGACAAGTGATGCACACTGATGTTTATTATATAGTATATAGGATATATACCGATAAAGTATCACTTGAGAGCTGCAGCGTTACCTCCATGCCTCTGACTTGCCTGCTGTGTCACTGACAGGCCCTTCATAATTTGGCTCCCTGCAGCCCCCTCTCCTAGGTGAACAGATAAGTAGCAGAGATGGCTGATTTGCTGTCTTAACCTTGCGAACCAGAGCACGGAGAGCCAAGTGTCAAGTGATTGCAGGCCTGTCGGGGCAAAGGTGCAGTCACATCGGAACGTCTCCCTCCCCTCCCCTTTCCTATCTTAAAGTGCTTGTTGCATTGTCTCTAGTGCCATTAGTACTCTTTGTCTCAGAGGGACATGGATGAGTGAGTTTGTTGCAGCAGTGAAAACACGATTAACCAAGAGATTATAGCAAGCATGTTTGAGGACAGGCGGACGCATGAAGTCGTTTTTAACAGGACTCAGCCCCAGCTAAAATTTAGATTTTATGGCTACAAGAAGAAGGGGCTGAAATAAGGGTAAATTCAGCCAGTAGTGAGTCCTGATCCGATACCTGCCTTTGCTCAGATGAAAGAGCTGTGAGGAACACACATCCAAAAGACAGAGAGTGTGTGTTTGTGTACAACATGTGTGTAAACTGCAACCAAACTGGCAAATATATTGCTTCTCTACATGTTTGTTAAACAGGTGGTTTATGTTCATATTCTGCACAAACACTTACGAGTGTCATGGTTACAGCGTTACCCTGCTTTGGTCTCCACTAAGGCACGCGTGGGAGCATGATGTGGTAATCATTGCACCAGGGAGATTGCTGATATCGATCAGTTAAAAAAAAATGCCCAGGTCGTCTCCAATATGATACTTGAAATCGAGATCAGCACATCCCTACATCATACCGATCATCAGTACTTCACACAGAACTCTTGAGCGCTTGCCAATCTGTGACACTGGACTTGACCACATAACTGAAAGCTGTACTTTCAGTTATGTAATACTTTTATACATTTATATTGTCTGCCTTTTCCAACTTTGTGATTATTTTAGGGCCGAGTATCAACCCATTGTGATATTACCCTTTAGTTTTATGAACTGTCATTTTAAAGACCCATCTTTAATATTTTGTCAAGCGCCTTGTTGGTTTTTATGAGTCAGTATTAACCATAGTTGGAAAAGTAGGGGAAGCCCTGACAGAGACTGACAGACTGACAGACAACAACACATGCGATCATGCGATCAAATGTTGGATGGTCACTGTCAATAACACGTGTCTGTGCCCCGATATATACAGTATACCATGTTGTTGTTTTTTGTCTGATTTTAGCAAAATTATCATTAAACTATTGATTGAAACCATATTTTTCCCTGGATTTTTTTTTTTTGAACAACTTAGAAATTGGCTCATTTCCTTCTTCTAGTAGATGTTTTTTTTAATGTTAGATACAAACCATTCTTAAAAGCACACATCCCTTCGATTAATGTCTTATCATTTGCAAGCCCTTTAATTGATTTTTTTAATTATTTTTTTTTTCTTTTTTTAACCTAGAAGCAATGATGAGCACTTTCCTCTAATAAGCAGTGCTTCTTCGATCATTAATACATTCAGTGCTTACAATACACACATATACAATGCACACATTTTAAATGTTCGGTGGCGATATACAGGTTGGTCTGATTGAATGGCTGTTTTCATTTTAAAAGAAACAAAACAAAGGCCTACCCTTAATTGTAGCCATTGCATAGAGCTGTGTAGAAGCATGGTGCCTGTTATTCAGTAGAGAGTGTCATTACCTGTAAAGCTCTGACATGTCCCCAACAAGAAGCCAAGGATAAGTGTTTTGCTTTTACCACATACTGCTTCACTTCTGAGATATGTTTTCAATCGCTCAGCCTGAAGCAAGTTATATATGAGAGGCATAAAAACATTAGAATTATGTGACTGTTATTTTTGTGTTCTTTCAAATCATAGCCCACACACAAAACCAAATTTTTTTTTTCTTTATTTTTTTTTTTAAGTTGAAGGCTTGACAAGAAACGGACCTCCGTAAATAATTCAGTGTGAAGAAGCTATTCTGACTGAACACAATTCCACAGGTCTGTGTATGAAGAAAGAGTTTCAGAGTTTTCAGAATAAGGCTTCAAATACGTTTGACTTCCCTGCAACAGTGGAAAGAGTTTTTCAGAAAAACATCAGCTAAATTGTGCAAAATGACTTCAAGCTGGGTGAATGTTGTTGATGTTGCATGTGGCGCCTCAATCTCTTTGAAATTGTTACATAAAGTTTTGTTCTGCTTTTGTTTTGCAGCTTTCCTTTTTTTTTTTCTTGGATCACTTGATCATCACTGCAAGTTGCGGCTAACTACCACCTGCCTCTCTGTTTAATTATGCTTCAGACATTGACTCGAAAACTGTAGTGACCCCCTACTGTGATGATAGGTAGTTAGTTACAACTAAAAAAAAAAGATATAGCTCATGGACAAATATGGGCAGACATTGGCATCTCATAAAAGGAAGTCAAAGGGGAGGATAATAGGAATGAACGTGGTGAGATTACATACTTTGCTCTTGATCATAGACTGATGTATATGATTTGAGCCAGACAACTTTCAGGAAGTCATCCAGTCATTGCTCTTGGCTCTACAGTGAAATTAAAGCAAAACTCAAAGAAAACCAAGGCTAAAACTAGATGATCATACTATGGGCATTATTAGGTTCTGATATAAACCCATACATATCCCCCATTCTAAAGCATCCTCCTCTTCGCACACAATAAATTCATTAGGACATGTAGCTACTGGAGTGAACAGACCTTGTTCTCAAGTGATGCTTTACTATAAAAACAATGGTGGTCAAGTGAGATGCTCTGGCACACATTCAATGGGAGGTTAGCACAGGTTCAGATAGGTTCAGGTGAGTATTTCAGACATAGCTGCATTAAAAAAAAAATCATAGAAGAGAGATGTATTCATCATAGATGTGCTCATTTTCTTATTTAAAAAAGTGTACTTTTCATCAAATTAGAATTTTAATGCATATCTCTGCTACAGACTACAGAACTGTGTTAAGTGAAAGTGGATTGTAATGAAAAGGTCTGTTTCTAACAATCTTCCCTACCCAGGCACTGAGTGTTGCAGTTAAATCGGAAATAGGACTGAAAGAAGTGTTATGCAACACACTTAGACTATTAAGTTCAAACGCTTTAAGTAGGTTTTTACACCTCTTCAGCCTTTGATGCAATAATACGGTTGATGACTGACTGAATACACACCTGAGAATAGGGGTCTTGTTCTCTGCGAGTCCACGAGGGTTGGATCAGTCTCCTTCTAGCATTCCCCACACATCCATCTTACACAGACTGGGTTTCAGCATTTTTGTGCTGTCATAAATCACTGAGATAGTCATTAATTTTTTTTTTTTTTAAATTCCAGAACCCTTTATGGTATGCTGCAGCCCTACCAGATCCTTCACTATTCAGAGCCTGCTACATCCATTACAGCCTTTCTTTACTGTCCCCTATCTGTGCATGTTTGGCTGCACCTCTCTGATACCATCAATACTCATCAGCAACACCTTCCATTCATGCCACATTTCTGCCAGGCAATTTATGCTCCACCGCTCCCACTCCCCTGCTTACTTCTCACCTCCCTTATTTTGAGAGCTGCTGCATCCCTCTTGTTCATCAAACTCATGTGCTAATAGCTACACAGTGAGTCTACGTCAACAAAAACACCCTCAAAGTTTCCCTTTAGCCTGTTTAGGCAGTTGTACTAATTACGTGTGTTTGAAACCTGTATTTTCGTCAATGGTCACTGCGGGAGTCTCCAGAAGTTCAACTAACTTCTTACTCTTACTAAATTTCATTGTTAAATATTTTCCTGGCGGATTCATAGTATCATTTCTTTGTTTTAGATCTTTTGCAGTACAGCATTTTATAAATGATGGTTCATTTTATTGTCAAACATTAGATAAACCACAACAGTTATTGGGGTATGGGCACCACGTGCTTGACAGCTAGTATTGTTTAATAGATACCTGGATGCAGTTTTATACAGTGGATTAGATCTCAGCCAGGCCCATCCCTACCTTTCTTAGATGGGTTCATCTGGTTTCAAATAACCAACATGTTTTTGGCCAAATACCAAACTTAATGATTAAGATTTCTTAAAGTGTGCCATCAGAGTAGGTTCTCACTTGATTATATCATGTGACTTCAGCATCAGTTCTGGCTATAAAGGACCAGTACTGCCATGCCCATTTGGTGTAAACAGTTAGGACTATGGCGTTGCGACTTATTTTCTTTCTGGCCATACAGATATATGATGAACTTAGGTAGAAAAAATGCCATACAAGCCATTATCTTATAATTCAAATTAAAAGCTGAAGTTTACCTTGCTCTAAAGAAGGTCAGTCACCTCCAGATCTTTCAACAGACTTATGTATGTGTTGCTCATCCAAAAGTAGCATTTGTCCTTCATTTCTCTTGACTTCTCTGCAGAAAGTGCAGCATAAATTAGCAAATCATTTTATTGATGGATGTCCAAAACACTTGAGGGATTTCAAGGCTTGCGTAGAAATGTGCCTAATTGTTCCTTCCAAATTGAACCTGATGTGTAATAAATTGAAAATGTCAGTAACACTGTTTAGTTGTAATTTCATATATGGAATAAGGTCATTTTTAGAATATTTCTTTGGATTACTAAAGCAGTTCAAAGTGGTTCAAAATGTTTTCTGAGAAAAAAAAAATAACATGTAAGGCACTTTCTCCTCGCTCTGTGTTTCTCTTGGCACGTTTTTCTTTACCTTTATAATCAGTCTGGTTTGCATTTACCAGTATTTGCTCTGTTTGTGTATTGATTTAACCCCACTGACTGTAAAGGCTGATTTCTAATGGTAACTACTATGGTATGTTGTTGCAAATTTCAGTTTGCTCATGTTTAGAAAACAAAATGCTGGCTTGAAAATAAATTTGTCCATAAAGTCTTATCAAAGCTAAACTACATAACACAGCTACATGTATCGGAGAAACAGCACAAACAATGTGGTTGTACTCAGACAGTCCTGTTTGAGATTTATTTATATGCTCTGACCTCCTCCTTATGTCAGCTGACTTCCTTCCTCCTAACACACCTAACAATGAAAACCTTGCTGCACATACAGTCATAATACCATAGAATTAATATTAGCATGGCGATTCCTGGCATAAGAGAAATGATGAATCTGACCTCCAAGATCTCTAAAGAATAACAGTTTCCACAGTAGAACTGTAGCTGCAGTACAAATTGATTTAGTTAAGCTGCAACACGACAGACATTAGTGTCTCCACATGCATTCATATCCCTGCCTAGCAGTCAATAAGAGTTTCTGTTTCCACAGAAACATCTGGTTCTGGATCCTCCAAGCCAAAAGCGGAACACATTTGCAGAATAATGAAGTAGTGAAAAGTTTAAAGTCATTTTCTTAAACCTTAAAGGATGGCAATTAATTTCAATATTTCCCATGTGCTTTGTGAAGATATGTTTAGATATGTTGATTAATGACTAACTTTGCTTAATTACTGACCTCCTCAGCATTATTGGCTATGTTTAATATACCACGGTAGTTACGGAGGTAGGTTTCTTGGAGCTTCTGCGATCTTGTTTCCTGTAGTAATAGCTATTTGTAATAATAGTTATTTCTCTGTTTTCTGTCATGGTTCATTCAGTTTTAAGAGTCACTTGCTAGAAAAGTAGGACATCCTTTCAGAGGTGATAAAGGTAGTCTTATAACCACTGTATTTTGTGTACACATGCTGTCTATGAGCAGACAGGAACTTTTAGCATGACTAGACTCTTTGAGGTCAGGGAGGTCAGGGGCACATTAAAGTCATGGCAAAGTGGAAACGAAAATAGAAGAAATAAGTACTTGTAGTCACTTGAGTATTACAGTTGAGGACAGTTTCATGTTGCGGAATCTTGGCAGTAAAGGGAATAACAGTCTCCTCAATGCAGGCTTTCATATTCAAGCACTGCAGTATAATCTGATGCACTAAAGGTAAGCACTGAAGTGCTTCTTGCAAATTTCAAGAACCTATGCTTTTCATATGCGTCACTCATGATTGCCCTCTTCTCAGAAATTAGATGTCTCTGACCGTTTGTCAACACAAAGTACTGGCCTCCTGTGCGCAGACAAATACGTCCTTTGTCTCTCACCTCTCCTCATGTCCTAGACTACAGACATCCGTCCTCAAGCGAAAGAGCTCCACCTTATGGAAGAATATAGCAGAGAAAAGTGCCTCCCATTGATTCTGTTCCCTTGCCAATGCTCCCTCAAGGATCATACAGCTGAGCTATACTTAAGGTCAAGCAAGGGGCTGACATAATACTGCCGATTCTTTTATTATGGTCGAAGTGCTCAAATAGGACAGAGCGCTGATGATACTTGACTAATCCTGATGGAATCATTTCAACATAAACTGAGTAGCAGCAATAGTCACTTCGGAGCAGAATGTGGTAAATAAGCCCGTTTATGGGACTTGGCTGGCAGCTGTATCTCGGGCTCATCACAACGAAAAGCCTCCCATGAACATGTTTGTCATGTTCCAGACAGTGCAGTACAGTGATTATTTTAAGATTAGCAACTTGTGCATTCTGATCTGAGACTATTTGTGGTGCCCCCATCTGCCTTTGTAATCAGTCACAGGCCAGATGAAATCGTTGCGTTCTTTCCAACAGGCTATTGATTAGTATATTGGAAAATGGATGGACTTTCTTTTCATGCAACTTCTGTCTCTAAATACTGACAGGAGAGTGAAAGTCAGAGGTCTATGGTAAATGCTACACCATCCGTTCAAACAGAAGCCACAGTCATCAAAGTGAGGATATCCATCTTGGGAAATACATGGTACTGGTGTAAGTCAACACCATACTGCCTGTCTGATTGATGTTACCATTTTTAATGCACACAATTTTGGTGTGGCTGGTATGAGTGCCCCAAAATCAATAAGTGCCCTTGATTTATTATCGCAACCAGATATCACTGTCTGAGGACAAGGAGGGAAAGCGAGAATTTGTCTCAGTCTTCTGGTTGATGCTGCTCATTAATATGGATAAACCCAAGTACAAGTCATCAGGGAAGAATGTCATAGCACATTAGATAAATAAGTGGCTGAAACCTGTGGCCGCATTGAATTGATTTGCTTCATATTGATCCCTTTCTTTCTCTACTGTTAATCACATTTGGGAATCATGTTCATGTTCTGATTTTGTGGAATTATGAAGTATTAAATATTGTAAGCGGATGGGTCTGTGTTTAAATTTGCATAATTTAGTGTGTCTGTCTAAATGTTTTAACAAGCTTATGATAAATCCTGGACATTTGAACAAATTGTAATTGTGTGTGTTGTATTTGGGTTTATATTGTACACGATCTATTCTTATAAATTTATTTTTATAATTATTACATTTCACAAAAATGTAATCTGACCAGTTTTCTTTCAGTTAAACCGTGTACAGGTTCTTGGGGTGTTGAAAAATTACTACCTACAAATATGGCATAATGCCTCTCCTTGGCTGGACGCATGCTAGTTTTGTGAACATAATATCTCAAGAGCATCTTAAGGGAACCCTTTCAAAATTGGCATAAGCATTCATTTGGAGTCAAGATTGAGCCGATTTTTGTTGGTCAGAGTTCAAGGTCACTGTGTCTTTTAGAAACTTTTTTTTTTTTTTTTTTTGGATTGTTAATGTGTTCTTTTGAGAACGCCTCATGAAAATTCTTTCACCTTTGGCAAAGATGTTCACAGGCTGACTGTGCAGATTTGGGTCAAAGCTTCTGTGGCCTCACAAAACATGTTATTGGCTTACTTCTTAAATTATTCTAAAGATGTATACACATGTTATATGAGTGTGAACAACCTTTGGGTGATCATTCTATTTTTACCTCTATTGTGATACAGCCACATGTGAATATTACAATTTTTCAACAAGACAACAGCATTATAAAACCTGGCTTCACACATGCACAGTTTATTACATTGACATTTGAGAGATGCTGTCTGTACAACTGCAGTCTTCTACTGTGCTGGCCACTGACCAGTCCTTTTTGAGATTGAGTGCGAGTCTGAAAAAGGAGTAGTCTACCTACAGTCTACCTTCCAAGATCAAAATGTGCACAATTAGAGAGACCTACAACCATTCAGACCAATTGTCCGGATATTATATGCAGAGGTACAGAGAATGTGTCAACAAACATGCTTGTTATAGTTTTCTTGGAGCGTTGGCTCTGGCCATGGAGCCAGTCACTTAACACTGAAGCAACAGCTAAATATAACGAGATCTGCTCTTTGGTGGGTGCCATGTGTGATGTATACAAAAGATGCTGGACGCTGCTTCTCTGTCGTCATCGTGTCAAGGCTGCCTCTAGCGTGCCAGGAGGAAAAAATCATTTTCTGATTGATTCCCATTTTTCGGAGATCCTGTAGTTAGCCAAAATTGGGTCCTTGCCAGACAAGTCTGCAGGGTGAAAGCAAAACACTGGAGAAATCAGTTGGGTTCATCCAGACTAAGGCTACATAATAAATGAAGGAAAAAGCAGGGAAGTACTGTAAAACATTTCTGACATACAATGTTTAACTTTTGGAAAATCAATAGAGACAATTTAGCAGAAGGCATTTCTGGTTTATTAGAATTGGTCCACCTGGGCCTTTTTATTCTTTTTGTCAGTTTGTCTTCCCTTTTTTAAAAATGTTGTCCTTTCATAACAAATATATGTGCTTTTTTTCTTGGTACTTACCACCATCTTGACTGATGATTGTACCCAGCAAAGACTGTTGTATCTGGTGTCCAAACCTTGGAGCTGTTAATTTACTGCTGTTATGACAGCAAAACCCCTCATAACTTCTTTCACACTACTGAACTCTGGGTTTCACTTTTATGTGAGCTACTTGTGTAGAGGCGTGTCTGGCAACTCATAAATGGCTTAATTGGAACCTTTCAATCAACACAAGCCATGAGAAGGTCTTTTAGAATTGTTTACTTGGTTTCTGGTCATAAATATCAAACTTTGAACTTCAGGGGGAAGGGTCAAGTTTGAAATATACAGTCTAGACACACCCCAGACTGTCTGAAGTAATTACCAGCAGAGGGTGCTGGGGGCGTAGCTTTGCCCACATCATTTCTGAATACCCCCTTTGCTCAAAAATAAGACAGATTTTTGCTGTAAAAATTTAATTTGTATAACAGTCTTACATTAACAAGGACAGAAGATACTACACTGCCTTCAGGGTGCTCATTACAAACTGCTGCGTCTCCCTCTGTTGGGAGACCACAATGCTCCCTGAGGGTTTTCAAAGTATGAAAGACTGAGGCACAAGCTCCCCACAACTCAGAAAGACAAGACTATGTTTAATTGAGCAGGTTTCTTCTTGATTATACATTTACTTAATTCCTGTCTTTGTATGTTTTTGTAGAGGCTAAAAAAGTCAAATTTGCAGGCTATGGTCCACTAATGAGCTTTTGTTACCACTAGTCCAAGAACTATGAACTACCTTTGCAAGGTATCCTTTATTTTATTTATAGTTTTTGGTTGATGGTTGCAGGATGGAAAAAAAGAATTTAATAAAATATATAGAGTGGCCTGTGCTGTCTGTGTCGGACTGTTCTGCACTCATTACAGTTAGTCATTTATGTGAGCACCACTGCATCTTCTGGTTTATAGACAGATACATGTTCCAGTAGAAGTTTATTGTTCAGACATAACCTGAGGAAAATGAATATGGGTGCATATTCTCATTTTCAGAGAAATAAATCCAGAAGATACATGTGCTATATTACAATGTGTCAGCCCAAAAACTTTGCCATGTGACCAGGATGCTTCGGGCTGTTATCCATCTTTCTGTCACTGTTTGCGTACCAGTTTGTCAGCATGTGGGAGGATGATAACCTGCACTAAACAATATTCTGACAGGATCTAATTAATTTCTCTGTGTTGGCTACTATATAACCTTTACTGTCCACTCACTTACTGCCAGACCAAAGCCCAATGGTTGGCTTGAAGTGCAATGAGCCATAAGGAAGATATAGACTATAATGATCTCTCAGTGCTCAGTATAAAGATTTGAAGTTGAGGGTTAAAGACAAGTTATAAAAAACCCTACTTTTCACCCCAGTGTGATAAAAAGCAGAAAAGGTTACACTGATGAAGCATTTAATAAAAAAGATACTTAATGTCCAGAATCCCCAAGTAAAAAAAGAATGTAAAAGAAAGTGAGGCTTTTTTCTTAGATTTTATACACCTATGGAATGTTGATGATCCTATTATAAGGTTATAGCTACTTGTTCTTGTAGGGTTCATTAGTATTGCAGCACATGCACAGCCTGTAGAAAGATACTTGATGTATTCAGGGATTAAAGTTCTCTGTTGCTACAACAAATTTCTGTCAATGGTAATAAAATGAGAGGAGAAAAAAAACAGCTGTATTGTGTTTTTGTTGTGGGTTTTGTTTTGGACATTAAATCTAATAATTTTCTAGAAAATTAAACCAATGCTGCTCTCAGCCAATAAACCTAGCCAGAGCCATGGTAGCCAGTCAGAAGTAAAGCAAGGCAGGTCGGTCTTGCCAACGGTTGGCCAAGGCTTACTGTATGTTTTTAATCTCAGTTTTTCAATCTTTGTGCTGCTTGAACGGCTGTCGGTTTGTAATCTATATTTATTCTCTTGGCTTCGGTAACGGAACTCAGACACTTGTGTTACCTCCACCAATTCCAGGTTCCAAGCTGTAGTTGGAAACATCTGGTACTGCGCCGATACACCTCAGAGTATCCCAGGTTATCAGTTTTATTGGAAAGACTGAAGAACGTCTGTCTGCCTAAGGTCCATACAACCTTATAAAAACTTTTTTGTTGGGGCCAAGTGATCGGGGCCTCTCT
Source organism: Brachirus orientalis (assembly GCA_016785285.1). Lineage (NCBI taxonomy): Eukaryota > Metazoa > Chordata > Actinopteri > Pleuronectiformes > Soleidae > Brachirus > Brachirus orientalis. The sequence continues at coordinate 1,145,884 of JAFBJR010000081.1, read as the reverse complement.
GTCTGATGCAAAGACGGGGATTATTCTTTAATCCCTGTGTATTAGTAGTGCTGGGTGGCATCACCTAAAATTTGTACCATATTTTGAAAAATTTCATATACATGGTATACAACAGTATATTGGGAGTGTTTGGGCTAATAATGATACCTATATATACAGTATATACAGTACAGTACAATACCATTTAGTCACCTCTTTAGTCAAATTAACATCCCATTTTGCCTACTCATGCTGCCGAAGATGTAGAATTTTCTTCACTGAGCAAAATAAATATACACATAAAAAATAATAGTTGTAGAGGGCACCAGCATTGCAGTCAAGGAGATAACAGCCTATATAGCCTACTGTTGTAATAGTCATATTGGGAAATCGTGGTATGTTTGCCGATATCCAATAATACTTTTTAAAGCCAATTTCTGCCCATACTGATATCATGCCAATAATAAAAGTAGGAGAGTGAGTGGCTCAGTTGTGTGTGTTTATTAAAGGAACATTCTTGGTACTCCAACACAGTATTTCTACTAAGATGGTGAGGTAAAGTGCTCATTGCTGCAATTATACAGTTACTTCTTCAGCTAACCCCTTAGCATGTGTGGTGCAGCAAAGGGTCGCACCTCAAACAGTGTTTTTCTGAGCCACATTCCGTTTTTTTTTTTCCCTATGATATTCATATCATTAAAAAAATAAATTGGTATACCGCCCAGTGCTATGTATATGAGTACAATAAGTTTCAATATAAATACACTACCAGTCAAAAGTTTGGACACATCTTTGGACCACATTAAATGAGAAGGTGTGTCTAAACCTTTGAGTGGTATTGTATAATAAAACCCCCCATATCGCTCTCTATGAAGTATTATGTATTTTGTCTCTGATGTGTACAACCATGTTGTCTTACATGATGACATCAGGAAGCCACTGCAATTTATTTCTGTTCATACAAGCATGTTCTTTATTCAAATGCCTCACACTGTTCTGTAGTTCAGTTTCCCCTTTTTTTACTCCTTTATTAGTGCTCTCTCCCATAGGACCTTTTCTCTGTGCATCATTTCTAATCAGACGTTTCAGTTCCATGTTTGGCATTTGGATTCACCTTAGCTCATAAAAAAAAAAAAGTAGTCATCTCAGGGCTCAGAGAGAAAATCAGCCTCCTTGTGGGGGCTATCTATGGTTGCTCAGTAGACTCTTTCTCTCCTGACAGACACTCCTTAATTGCTTGTTTCAGTTAAGTAAACAATGCCCCGATTCTTCAATTTTGTAACCCCACTAGTGTTATCTTTTTCACCCTCCCAGCAGGGTCCTTCTACAAAGTTTCTAAAGGTACCCAGTGTTCTTCCTGGAGTGGACATATCTGATAAAGATAGCGACAAAAACTCTTAACTTCCTCAAAACTGGAAAAAAGAAAAAGAAAAAAAAAATCTGATTCCTCTTTAGAAACTCTCAGAGATCATTTGTCAACTTCAGCAAAGATGAAGACTCTGAGAGGCACATGGAGAGCAGCTCTCTGATTTTGTCCAGAATAGCAGTTCATGATGTAGGGCCAACATGACAACCCCACCGAATAGTGAATGGCTCAAGTGAAGTCACTTGACAAGCACAGATGGCTAACCTTCAAATCAATGAAGTGAAGAGAGCATAGATTTTCAAACTTAATATAAAAGCGGGTGATTCAGAGCCACTGTCAGGAGCGATGACAAAATCCCCAACAGATGAAAAATCAAGATGGTGATGGAGGATGAAAGATGCCTCTATTAGGACCCAATTTGACCCATTAAATGCTCGAAGTCATGCCAATGTTTCACTTGATTCCAAATGAGTTTTTCACAGACTTCATAAATAGTAAGCGGGGATGTGAATAGGTGTGGCAGGTGACAGATGATACCCAGTGACCAAATCTGAGCTAGATTTGCAGGGAATGGTCTTTGCAAATTGTAATTGACAGGTGTGGAAGTGGAGAAAATAATATTGGACATGGGAAGCTATCACACTCTGGCCAGATAATTATGGTTCAAATAATTTACTGTTGCCAACGGCCATGCTAACAGGATATGGACCTAAAATATTTTTACCTCAGAGTTAGTCCTTTTTTTTGTCTTTTGTCACAGATATTGTCTGTGAACATGTCTCTGCAGGTGTGCCGAATAATGAGGGGAGTTTGCATTTTCATGCACATTTTCCTAATCTGGTTTCAAGCTAGTTTGGTTTACGTCAAAAGGGCTTTTCTAATTTTTACATGGCTCTAATTTAATTTAATTTATGCTTTATTTGGAAGGGACGGCGCATGTTAATGAATATTTTGAAGAATACCAAGAAAAACACACTTGGTTGTAGCCAAAGGGTAGTTGTCATCTGTTGTCCCCCACAAGCAAAGTTAAAAAAACAAAACAAAACACAGCACACACCTATCCAGTTAAGTTACAGATCAATAGCAGTTCAGTTCATTTATACACACACACATTTTTGTACACGTCAAAGTAGTTCAGCTCATTTATACACACTCATACTTTTCATTAGTATATTATTAATGGCGAGTACATTCCTGGTTCGACCCTAGCCATTTTTCAGCTGTGTTTTAAAAGAGTTATAGTATGTGGGGCATTCTCTTAATGTTAGAGATATGCTGTTCCACAGGTTACCACCCCAGATGGACAAGGCAGTCTGACCAAAAGTAGTACGCCTGTGTGTATGGTTTGACAGCACCTCTAGTGCACTTTCGTGTAGTACTAGACTGGTGTTAGACTATGGCGATGATGAAAGGATAGGGTTTTTTTTTTTATTATTATAAAATACTTTCAGTGCTTTCTTATACAGTGCTTCTGTAAGTTTGAGTGTCATGGGACAGGCAAGAGACCAACTCGTCATACGGTACTCAATATGTGAAAAAACTGAGTGAAGAAACAGCATGGCTTGGCTTCATGCACAGGGGCGATATTACACAGGCAAAGCAGGTGACCGCCTGGGGCCCCAGTTTGACAGAGGACAGCTCATTACATTAGTCCACTGCAATAAAAAGTTTGTGAGAACCTCCTTAAATTTTATGATCGGCATTACCAGCGAGACAGCCCTCTAAATTTTGCCTGAGGCCTTTGATTGTTCTCAAAATGCCCAGCAGTTTTGGAGTAAAACATTGATATTTTACTTTTCTGGAAACCGGGCATTCTGTGCAAGTCACAGATGTTTGATTTCCACTTTCTTCAACGTTGTTAATACACGTGATGTCAAGTTCTTGGCTGCTGTGTTTTACAGCAGTTATGAGGATATTTCGGCGTGTTTTATTGCTGTTATGAGAGTGTGAGTGAGTGTTTGCCATGTATTGTCAATATCTTTTTGATATTTCTATTTAATATGTTTTGCTGTGTTGTTCTTACAAAAACAAAAAAGGTTTTGGTTTTCTCATATGATGAGTCCGCTGTGCTTTTCAAACCATTCCTTGCAGTCACTTCACAAAGGTTTTCATAGCGATTACATGCACTTGGCCCAACAGACCTTCTGTTCTCTAAAACAGCATTCAAGTTGTAAGACGGCTTTAATCTACACCATTTAAATACTCAGTACCCACAGTATAACATTTTTAAAAGAAGAAAGGAATACCATGTTTGACAACTTTGATGCTAAGAAAATCTTTAATCTTTAAAATTTATGTCATTTTTTCAGAGGGCAACAATTAACTTCTTAGCATCAAAGTTGTCAAACATCAGGTTTATCAACTTAAATAAAATAAAATAAAAAAGCCTTACTCTTTATGCTCTTGTATGATCATCACAATAAGGACCATGTGTGGATTGTAATGCATGTCATCAGCATTTCTGCAGCCTCTGTGCGACATATTTCATGCATTCAATGAAGTCTCCGTGGTAACAACTGAACAGCCATGTTGCCAGTGTTGGTAACTGGCCAATCAATATGATTCTTTGCCAGTCAGTTTCCTTTTATAGACAGGGGGTCTCAAACAACCATGTCTTTTTAACCCCATGTTTTTCCTTTGTTAATTGAATCTGTTATTTGTGCCTTCTTCATTATTAAAAAAAAAAACAGGAACATATTTGTGTTTCGGAGGCTTTGTAACTCAAATTGCCACACATTGAAAAGTTCATTTGGGTAAAGAAAACCTAATCACTACTGGAAAATTACTCAACAGAAGCACCTTTTGTGTTCCATTATTTCCATCATACATTTTGTTTTTAATGCACCACCTGATATGAGCATATGTACTATGCAATATGCAATATTTGCTCGCCTGACAGATGATGGGAGATGAAAGTGCAGTAATTGGCTGTTTCCATGTGTCACATCACCTGAGGAAAGTGGCCTTCTGGACACATTTAAAAAAGGCAAGCTTGAATCAAACAAACATGTTGGTTTTGATATGAATGTTCAAGGGAAACTAGGCAACCTCTGATTTTAACCATGTGTTTCATCTGAGAAATAGGCCAATCGGTGGAAAAAAAAAAAGACAACTGGAAGGGATAATTATGACACCTATTTCATTTATCTTAGACAGCGTTGTGTTTTATTTAAAAAATGGGAAACACTTGAAAGTCTTAGCAAAAACTAGCAGCACAACTTAACACTGGGCCTCCATGACATGAATATCTAGACGATGGACATTTAACCTTCTACTGAGTGTCTGCTGTCCCTTTCTTGGCATTGGGTATAATTAGAACTGTGAAAAGCAGAGTGTTGACTCTCACCCCTTTCACTGTGCACTAAATTTACAGCCATCAAGTTGGAGATGGCACATCCAGCTTTTGCGGGGGTCAAAGCTATCATGGCCATAACGGTTTAATTACAGGGCTCTGAGCTCGCAAGTGCACACTACAATATGTCATATAATTGTCATATATGGATTATGGTACCAACCACAGCACAAGCTTTTGTGCACACAGTTAATGCAGCATTTATTGAATTTAAAATGCATACAGTACAAGCTACAGCGAAGCTCATCACATTTAAATGCCACTAGGGTGGTCTTTATATGAACAACACACATGGCTGAACTGTTTCACAGACTGTTACTTTCCTATTTTACTTCTGAGTCCTGGATGACTGAACGTCTTTTTTTTTTTCACTTTGAGGCACCGAGCTTTGTTTGCATCCTTTCTACAGATAAATCCATGTCACAAACCAGAAAGGATGCTGCCAGAGAAAAGGACAGGTGCAATGCAATGCTGACAGGTCCATAGTTTACTACAGGAGGTGGATAGAAAAGCAGCAAGACAAGGGGGACATGCTAAAATGTTATGCCAGGAACAGTTTTTTATGCTGGATCAAAACATTTTTAAGGATACTGGGTCACTAGTGTGATTTCTGCTAAAATGCCAAAAATACAGTATGTGCACACAGATGAATCCATCAGTATGCTTTCCTCATGCAGATGGATTCACAGTCCACAAAGAGTCCACAAATATGCACGTCAGGTTAATTGTTGAGTGGATTGCTTACAGTTCCCCAATGACCTCATAGTTAAAGTACTATAATTATAGCTTCAGTGATTAAGTGTTGGCGACTTTTTGTTGTTGTTGATGTTATTATTTTAAACAATATAACACTATTTGTAAGCTGCTTCCTTGATCTAAAAAATGGGCTTTGTCAAGTAATACTAACAGACCAGACTGGGTAATGTCAACACAAGATGCGAGAGTTTTATGAGAGTTGATAAGCTTATTAAGTACTGCATAAACTCATTTAAACTCATTTAATGGTTCAATTTCACATTTGTTTGTAGTGAAATGGTATGCAATATCATTTTAAGGTTCGTACCATGCTTATTATGCCATTCTTTAATGTAAAGCTATAATTGAGGAAAAAAAGGTTAATGGTTCTTGGGATTGAAACACTGTCCATCAGTGTTTGTACAGAATTTAGAATATAGAATATATACATGTAGAGGTTGCTTTGGTCTGCTGAAGGAGATGAACGCAAACACACAACTAACCTTGTTTAGCAGCATTTTCAAATAATTCAAACTTAAATGCTCTGCTGACATTTTTAATTTTTTTTTTTTTGCACTGAGATGAGACACATTTTCAGGACTATGACTTCTAGGCTATAGCAAGTAAACCAAGGCAGTGGTGTGGGAGCAGGTGTAGTTACTCTAGAACACGTACAGTAAACCATTAATAAGGCCCACTGAGGGGTTTTGTGCATTGTTTGATGAGGCTTAAGTTAATTATGATCTCAGTGCATCATCAAGACATATTCATCATCACACATCTCTAAAAATTCTTGAACAGATGACTGAGAAAAAAAATATTTTCAAATTTTACTCCATAACTATTCGCTCTTCAGTTGTGATTTTTTTTTCTACATATTCTAAGCCACTATTTCCTAACATACAGAATGTGAAGAGGAGAAACTCTTTATTTGCCTCACAGGGACCTTAAAATGCTTTTGTTCTGCCATTGTGGGTCTCTTTCCTGAACTCCTCTGCACAACAGATGACCAGAGGCAACCTATCCATCTATGAAACTCTCTGCTGTTATTGACACGCCTAATATTCCATTTATTTTCTCACTCTTAGACTCTTCCTTTTCCAAAGTTCGTCGCAGCACAGAATGTTTCCCATGATGCATTCAGAAACCCTGCCTTCTGTACCTATTATTTCGGAACACTATGAGTCATTAATAAATTAGTAGGGCTTCAACTACAATTACATTTCACTCACAAGTAATCGCAGCCCAAGGTCATGGGTGCCTGGGTTTATTAAAAAGTGGGGAGTGAATTTTGAAAGATACACTACATACTTTGTAGGATACATAGCCCTAATAAAATAATTTGATTTAAAATATTGTCTCTGCCCTTCTACTACCTAGTGGGCAGGATAAAGACTCGATCCAGACATTGAACTAGTCTAGATTAACTGATTCAATAGTATATACTGTATAAATTTTGGGTCAGGACAGCTAATCATAAAGGCCACATGGCTGGTGCAGTGATAAGTGACAAGGTTTGCGACCCGGTCGAAGCAAAGGCCTTTCTGCATGGAGTTTGCATGTTCTCCCAATGTGTGGGTTTTCACTGGGTCCTCCAGCTTCCACCCACCATCCAAAAACATGCAGATTTGGGGATTAGGCCAATTGGACACTCTAAATTAACCCTAGGTGTGAATGTGAGAATGAATGGTTGTTTGTCTCTGTGTGGCCCTGTGATGGATTGGCATCCTGTCCAGCGTGTACCCCACCTTTTGCCCTATGTTAGTTGGTCCACCGCAACCGTCATGTGTAGGGTAAAGCGGTAGAAGATGAGAGTGAGTCAAACTATTATAACAACCATGAATGGTGGTTTCATAATTAAATAGATTTTAATAAAAAAAAAAAAATCACATAACCTAAAAGGTTTAGCATACAGTTGCTGACAAACATAAACAGTATATATACAGTACAAGTAGTGCTGACTCAACCAAAAGTAGGACTGCAAAACCAGAATGTGTCTTTCTCACACTGAATAATAACATTGCTTAGTTGCATTTTTCCATTGTAAAACCATCAAGATTATTATTATTTTTTCAATATTTACTGATTTCAAAACCAACTATCTGATCACTCGATTTGAATCATTTAAGAACCATTCTATGTGGTGTTATAAAAACAGTCTTTGTAGCATTTTGCAATTGTGCTGGAAATGAGATTAGGGTCACAATCTTACACTTATTTTCTATTAATCTTTTGAACATTTAATGAGTTACATATTTGGTCCTTAAAAATTGTGTTTTATACACAAGCTAAAGATATTCAAGTAAATTTCATAAACAAAGAAACCAGAACATATACTGTATATGTAGACTTACAATATACTTACTTAATATAAGGTTAATTTTAAAACAAACAAACAAACAAAACTGTATTCCTTTGGAAAAAGTTTTCAGCTTTCAGCTGAAAGTCAGGGTTCATCGATCCTGGTCCTCAGAACCCACTGTCCTGCATATTTTAGATGCTTCCCCTGCTCCAAAAAACCTGATTCAAATGGTTAGCTCACCAACAAGCTCTACAAAAGCCTGATAACAAACCATTCATTTGAATCATGTGTGTTGGAACAGGGAAACACCTAAAACATGCAGGACAGTCGCTCTCCAAGATCAGGATTGAGAAACAATGACTTAAGTGCAGTACAAAATTGGCAGTGACCAACTTCATAACCAGCAGCACCACTTACTGTTTTTCTTCTGTAAACTGCCACAGTGTTGATATTTCAAGTGACCATCCCCTGCTTGTTTGTCAGCATGAACCACTACCTGAGCTATACCATCTACGTGTCGCCTTTAAACTACACAGTGTAGCTTTTGAGTTTTATTTCTTCACCTGATGTCTTTCTTGTCACCCAGAAATCCATTGTAAAGACATAGCGGTGGAGCTCACAAACAAGGAATGAGCAGAAATGTTTGGTTTTTTTTTTCCCTTGCACTCATAAGCTCAGAGGAAAGATGGAGCACTGCTGGGTGTTGTAAATAATACATAATGTCTTAAGTTTGGAGGAGCAATGGATAGTATGATGATTTTCTGACACATAAAAAAACTCTTTGCAAGGTGTCCCAGCAGATTAATACTAAAACAGGTGCAAAAGTGCTTGAATAAATCACTGATGAGGCCCTCGTGGATATACAGTTCAAATTGGAGGTGAATCTAAAGCTATGAGGGAGTATGGGATCAGTGTTGTTTTCCTTAAAGTGTATTGTGATCATTGGTCTGCTCCATGGGTGGCACATTTGCTCAACAAATAAAATAAAATGCTTTCAGGTCACGGTCGCACGTCTGATAAATTTAGCTCCAGAACAAGGGCAGTGCCACCTTCATAATCCTTGATAGTGGTCTGTCTTTCCACTGCTCTTTTCTTTCTTTTTTTTTTTTTTTTTTTTTTTTTTTTTTAAACTTTTTGGGACACTCAGCACCCAGTTCTAAATCCGTTCTGCTGTCTTAAATGAACTGAGCCGCATCACTTTGGATCAGTGCAGCGCCATCAGCCCCGAGCGAGAAAGCAGCCACACGCTACTTTAAAAAGTTTGCAGAGCTTCACAGACTTTGATGTTTGATAGGAAGACAAGAAGGTTTTTCTTTTCTTTTTTTTTTTTTTTCTAATGGCTACAATGTCTGATGGTGCTGCTCTAAAAAACACTGCTTACATTATTCTGGAAAAAAGTATTTGCTTTTAAAGGGAATCTCTCTCTCTCTCTCTCTCTCTATATATATATATATATATATATGTGTGTGTGTGTGTGTGTGTGTGTGTGTGTGTGTGTGTGTGTATTTGTTAAATTTTCAGACTGCAGGGATCAGTGTGGCTTTGTGAAAGAAACATTAACCCACTTTAAATTCACTCTGGCATTCCTTTTAATGTGACTGTCAATAAACACCAGACTCTGTTTGCAGATTTCAGACAGGTCACCATTTTTAAAGCAGTTTGAAGTAAGTGATGAATATCACAGTCATTGTGCATGCTCTGATTGATCGGTATACAGAGATATTTAGTCTAAGTAGAAACTGGAGTGAAGGCTACGAGGGATTACTTAATGATTGCGAGGCAGAAAGTCTGATATACATAATACATAAACATAATCTCTTTATCACAAGTAACAGGGTTTATCCATCAGAGGTGGGGTCAGTTTTATAAAATGAAAGCCTTCGACTGGTTCATTTCAAGGTACAACCATGTGAAAAGAGTTTAATTAATTTATTCACACAATTTCAAAGAACATATTTGTATCAAAGGATGTGACGCACAAAGCCTGCAGGGTAAATTCAAAGTGCTTCTTGTCTTACACATTGCATATTAACGTAGCACCTTTTATTAGCGTGGTAATAGTTTGACATGGGTAACAAACACTTAAACTGAAGGTTTGGTATTATCCAGTCTTTTGAATGAAATATTATTTGGCATATGTGTGCAAATCAATTTTTATCCAGAGCATCCATTCAGCTATTAGAGGGTGACATTGACGAGTGAAGCCTAGCAATATGCAGAATTGCCTGGTTATGTCCTTTGTCTATAGTCACTTTATGATGGTTCTGCTGGTGAGAATTTTTATTATTAATTTTAATTAATTTGTTCATAAAAGGCAAGGACAAGCAAGATATAGCGACAAGCAGAGATGTGGTACATGAGACAGATAACGACAGATAAGAACTAGATTCATAGTACATATACAGTGGGATGGGACATATCCATTTTTTTTTTATCTCAGCAACACAGGGTATTAAAAGGTGGTTATATATCCGTATTCTGTTCCAATTCATTCCTATTCTGTTTTTAATTTATAACAAAGTTGAAGTTAACCTTGGTTCGATTCATGTTCACACTGCATGCTTGGATCGATACGCCCTCAAAGCTATATGCTCACAATTTTGTGATTGGTGAGAGTTTTGTGGGAAGTTTGGTCTTCAGGAAATTCCTCAGAGTGTTGTAAATGAAAACAGATCATAGCCAGCGAGTCTGCGTGATAGCATTTATTGCCGTTCTCTTCTCGATGGTAATTTATCAGTGTTCTATATATAAAAATTTCCAGGTTGAACAAGGAAGGCTACGTTGGAAAAAAAAAAAAAGCCATTTACAATGATGATAAGAAGACGCACTACTGCTGCATCCAGACTCTACGAAGGAGGAGACACACTCTGGAGGCATATAATGACCTACTCACCGGAATATTTATATTCTGAAGACACATCAGGGAAGCAGCTTGATTATAAAGCTGATTTATAAATATATATTATACATATTTTTCTGCTCCATGACAATATTTGCAACAGGGTAGTTTTGCTGATTCATGGGAAAGTTGTGTACGCACCGCAAACGCAAGCAATTGCAAAGGAGCTGAGACGACCCTGGTCTAAGCTTGGTTGATTTGCGCCGTAATAGGGTGCAATTGCTGCATTCACACAAGCAAATTAGAACCAATACTGGGGAGAAACGCACCCGGTCTCGGAACAACAGGCTAGGCGTCAAAGCATCCAAACACACATTGATTCAGCTTCAGCACAAAGACAAATAATTTTATTATCCGCATGAAATGGTGCAGATTTAGTAGGGTGAATGTGTCTAACAACATTTGTTAGTAATATGATTTTGTGTAACTAATGATTAGTCTAATGTTCAGTCAGGTTTGTAAAGTTCTACTAATCTGTCTAATCTGTGCCGACCCATTCATCCATACGTACATTTTCATTAGATCCTAGCTGTCAATCACATTATGCCCTTGACAATGCAAATACAAGCTATGCTTTATTGTCTATTTAACTCTAAATTTGACCATAATTTACAAACTATTCATCAGTGAGTATAGGCTAATTTTTTCATCGACAAAGCAACACCATGTAGTATTTCAACCTTCGAATGATGTCTCCAAATATATTTTAAACTTATTGTAATAGTTTGATTAGTGGCACTATCTAACTTTGGTTCGAATCACTACAAGAACAAAAGTGAAACCAACTTAATAATTGCATGCATAATTCACAGTTCTCCAAATGAGCGAAGCTAGTGTTGGTTTGGCGTGAAGCTTACACGTTCTTTCATCGGAAATGGAAGAGACACCACAAATACAAAATAGTTTTGTCGAAGGAGTCAAAGAAAAAGTGGGAGAGTGATAGGATAAGATGCTGGACAAGAGCGAATATTGGTCCCGCTTTCACTCGCCAGTGTTAGCTGAGAGACGCTGAGGGATGTCGGAGTGATAGTGACCTGGTTCTACTGTTGGACTAGTAACTAGACATTGTTTGCTTACAAACTAAACACACGCGTTGGAGCTTGCTGTGTGTCAGGTGGTGTTAGTGAAGTCATGACTTTCCCTGTTCATGTTCGGAATTCGTAGTGGAGCAGTTTTTTTTTACCAGTTACCACCACGTATGTTTAACAATAGTTGTGACAGACAGTACTGTTTTCCAAATTCAGGGAGATCCCAAAAGCAAAAACTACATCGTGTTGCTTTAACTTTCACACAAAGTAGTGGAGTCACACCTAATCGTCATTAAGGACAATGCTGGGTGTAAATACTTCAGCATTGGCTTTAATCTGTGGATCAGGAGACAATATCCATTTTTATACCTAAACAGCACCCTGATCAGATTCCCAAATCATCTTACTTGTCTCTTTTGACATGAAGGATCAGCGACACTATTCTGAGCTCTGTCTCGGTCTCTGATGTATGACCTTATCATTTTATCAAGTCTCCAAGGCTGAGCCCAGCTACCCTGCAAAGGGCACTCATTTTCTCTGCTTGCATAATGTAATCTAATTCCCAAAGCACATCACCACAGCAGAGTGTAGGTGTCAGACTTTACCATACAGTTGCTACAATCATACATATACCGGTATTTGAAGTTCCTCTGTGATTTAGAAATCCACACATTCATCCCATTTCATTTATTTTGCATGTTCATTTTTTAGCTAACTATTTGAACCAATTCCCTCACTTGGAATAGATGTGCTAGGTAGCAGATGCTTCAATTTCATACAGCACACACACATACACACACATGCACATGTTGGGCTGAAATCATGCCTCCATCAGCTTTGACTTGTCTGTCGTACAAATATCGATTTACAGGCCACTTATAACTTGGCTCTGAAGCAACCTCTGCACTTTTATAGGAACATGATAAACATCATCAATCTTTGTACACCCTTCAGAAGGTGCCAGATGCTCCATAGCCCTTTAATCACTTGGGATTCAATGGTCCAATATACTGCATGAAAGGGTGCTTATGGTACTTTGGCCCTCTGTGTTTTGAGTTCATGCTGTTAATGTCATTAAGTGCACCTGTTAATTTTAACACCATCCAAACATGTTTTCTGTCCTCCTAATATGACATTATATTCCAGGTGCACAGTGCGCACATGTCACCAAAACCTCACAGGCAGGTTTACAGAATGTCACATTTCAATGCAATTAATAATCACATCAACCACTATTTAATGTAACTATCTGAATCAGCACATACATTTATATCTATACTGACTGTCTCGTCCCATCTGATTGCAGATCAAAGGCGGTCGGCACATTTAATGGAATTTAATTAATGCAGCTGAAAGTGTGATGCAAACTAACAACTTCCCATCTCTCAGCCAACCACAAACAGCCTCGGCATCAGATAGTGAGGATATAATAGGCTTCTCTCATCTCATAAAATTCAGTGCATTCTTTGTGGCATGTTGCGTACTACACAACATAGCATGCAACATGCAGGCGGAGCAGCAGAGCGCACGGGCGTGGAGAGACCACCTGGCTGCACAGCTCTGTCCTTAAATGTCTCAGTTTATACATTTTTGGCCATTTTTGGCCACAATTTACTCAATCACATTAAAGATAAATAAAATTACTCATGAAACAAAATGGTGTTAACATCAATTTTATTGTTTTATTGAACTACTCTCCTTCTTCGGCTTTCTTGTTGCCTCGGGACATGCTCCTGGTTGGATCCAGAAGAGGGTTAATCAAACATATTCACATCTTTGATTTTGTGTAATTCAGCGTTACATGCCAAAATGATCATGATTCAATTGGGTAAGACAAGTTCATTTTACATGCAAACACTAGTGACAAGGGCCAGACCACGACCTTGGCAATGCATTCTTTACGCACAGGTGCTTCTGATTGCATCCTCGTTACACATTTGTTTATGCTATGATCTGTGCATACTACTCGTCTTTATTACACTGGGTTTAAATATAGGTTACTAAACATGAGTGTCTTTATTAGTGGAAAAATATGTTTACCTTACTCATAATGCCAACCTCAGTACCACCAAAGTCCTCAATGCTTATGGCTCAGAGGGTGGAGGGCGCAATGTCCTCTGCCAAGCTCATGGCCACACTGGTGGAGGGGCCGACCCTGGTGCTTTTGTTTGGCCCTTCTTCTTACATCTTTGCACCATTTTTTTTTTGCACTGGGCAAAGGTTCTCAGTATGTCAGGGCAAACCTGATTAATTAATATTGGTAACATTTTGCATCATCAGCCCGTGGAGGTCTGTTTGTGTGATCATATATTCGGCCACTGCGAGCTTGGACCTCCCGGACCAGAACATCAGTTTTGCTCTGTCTGACACTGCTGCTGTCTTCTTAGTCCATGGTGAAATGAAACTTGCACTGCGCCTCACCATGGTGCATTTAAAGGTGAGTAGAGGAGCTCATTTGATTTCCGAAGAAAGTGTTAAACCCAGTCACGCCTTTCTCTCTTTCTTTTTGCTACTTTTTGCTGGTAGGAGAGACTGAGGCCGGACAGAGGAGTACTTGCTCCAGGCTGCGCCCAGCTGTGCACCCTGCGCTGTGCACAAACCCACCACCTGTGCTATGCCTGGTCTGGTCTATGAAATTAGAGCCCTAGACCAGGTTGGAGCTGGCCAGGTTTCAGTGCACCTTTAGCGCAGCCTTTTGGCACAAAATTGTCACTGTACCAAGCTGAATCTGTCGACACCTCCCCCTTTTGCGCCACCCCGCCCAACTCGGCACACCTCGGCCTATCAAATTGCCAAATTCGTGTTGCGCCTTACGAAATTACCACTGCGCTATGCTGTGCCACAAAATTTGAGCCCATGTAGACAAGCATTTTTTTCCTTAATCCATAACCAAGTGGTAAGAGACTACACAGAACTGTAAATGCTGTGTGTTCTCATTATTCATTCATCCATTATGTATTTCTAATCCTCTGAAGGTCTCGACCCAATTCTGCCATTACATTATTGTTCATAGGTTTGTTTGCCACAGTAGTAAAATGTCTGAAATTTTGAGATGAAATTTTGCACACATTCCCACTGTCACATACAACCTGTCAGGGAAATCTCTGCTACATTTCCAGCTGTTGTGATACTGATGAGTTAAATTGGCATGAAATCTGTTTTTGACTGCTATAGTTTTTAATTTGAAAAATTGTTATTTAGTGGCGGCTTATTGATAATTGTATCTTAAGTCAGGATGAGGCTAAATTCCAGCATGCTGATAATTTGTGTCACTCTCATCGTTCATCACAGCCTGCAACCTCCAAATAAACTAATTGACCAGTACAATTGTCATGATGAGAGGAAATACTGCAGAGCTGCTGGGTTAGATTGCAGTGGTTTCAGATGCATGTACCCAATGACATGCAAACTGACTCAAAATGACGTTAGGATTCATCTTCTGGAAATCATTTATATATACTGTACATGTGTGCAATAGTAGCTCAGTGGTAGAGCAAGTTGTCTTTCAACTTGAAGTTTGTGAGTCGAGTCCCAGCTCTGCTAGTCTACATGTCGATGCGACACTGCTCCTGACGGCTGTGCTGGAAATGTGTGACTGGGTATGAAAGATGAGTGATAGAAATAATGTGCTGTGAGTGAATGGCAAAAACTGTAGTGTAAAGCAGGTTTGAGTGGTCATCAAGACTAAAAAAGCGCTATATAACCAACGGTTTACATACTGTAGTTGTTAAGATATTTTAGTTTGACTCGGTTGAAAAAATATTACAATGATGATAGACGTTTTTCGGTTTTCACATAGATGTAGTGGCAATGTCCTTCCTCCTGAACAGCCTTTTAGAGAGCCAAAATGAGCATTAATCATGGTTTCAGGATACGATTACAGAACAACATAATAAAGCTTGTATTTTTTCATTAAACAAATTGAATAAATATTAAATTGGTAATATGTGATGGGAAAGTAATTTGTGAGTAAAATGCTGTTCATTTCAATAATGGAACTCCACAGCCGCAGGTCAAGAGAATGTACGTTGGATATCATGTATACTGTAAGGATACACTTTCAAATGTCACCATCATTGTCTATTAAAATCAAGTAATTGTCTTAGATTTAAAATTTGGCGCATGTCTTCCCCCTTTCCCTTTTCAGCCCCCAAAATATCTAAACCAAAAAGAAGCATGTCAGCTAGAGGAGTTAGGCATGAATCTGAATATGGAGTTCCAGCTTTAATTTGAGAAACCCCTCACTGTGAGGCAGTGAGCTTCCTGTCTGAGATCTTCTCATCAAATAAGCCCCAGAGTACATGGTCAAATTGGCTATAGAAGGTCTGGCAATGAAGTGACAGTGCCACTGTAACATGGGGACTCTAAAGTTAATATTCACCTATACAGTGTATCAGTTGATATGGCGACAAGATTAAGAGTAAGACTGAATACACAAGAAGTGTGTTCCTTTTGAGGCAACCTCTTTATTTTCCAAAGTCCCTTTTTTCCATTACAAAAACTTTTTGAAGCCTCTGCAGCTACTAACTGAAAGTACACTCACAGTAACAAGTTGACCTTTATGTGTTAGATTGTAAAGAGCAAAACTTCATCTGGCCTAGTGTGTCACGCCACTGCTCAGCATCTCTCCACCTAATTTACTAACCACCTCCGTATCACACTCACTAACCATTTGTGGCAGTTCTGAGGAAGATCTGACACGTCAACTATAACAAGTCACACTCCCGTCTGTCGGAGTGATGTATGTGAACGTCGTGTGCACCAAAGCCTTTTACACCTCATTTCCACGAAGCTCATCGTCCATATGTGCTTCAGCTAGTGGTGTATTCAATAACTCTTGCAGTAGATTTCTTAAAGATTGTGTGGACTTGTGTTTTACAGAACATTTGTTTTTTTTTGGCCATTTAAAATAATTTTGTGCTGAATTGAATCACTGGATGTAGTAATGAATACAGTTTTTTTATTGGTGTGTATCAATAGATGGAAAGGAAAAAAAATGAAAAATTTGAAGACTACTTGGACAAATTATAGGTTCAATTCCACTTTATATGGTGAAGTTGCATGTTGCAGCTGAATATCCCACACCTCACCCTTCCCTTCCAAGTGTGTTGGAGAACCTATGTAGCCTTCAATTAGCAACAAGACTGAAAAGATGTTCAGAGTACTACCAATGAATCAGGTAGGAATTTTATGTCATTCTGTTTCTGCTTCACAGCTCTCTGAATCTGATCTCACTTCTGTTCAGGTTAATGAAAAGTAGTACCATGACTTTAAAATATTACTTGCCTGTTCTGACAGAGAAGAATGTTAGGAGACTGCTGGCATTCAAATAGGGTGGACACAAATCGGTTTTTCAAAAAATACAGAATGATGTCTAAATATACCGAGTTAAAAAGAAGAGTTGGAATTCATGTTATTTTCCTCTAAAAGGAATCTTTTCAGCTTTACCTGAAAAGAAAGAATTTAAATGGAAGAAATCCTGTTTTGGTGCATTTCCATTTCTTTTGCACAAGGTTGTGCATATAAAATGGAATCCTGCAGAACACAGATGTATAAATGCTTTAAAATACTTAGTTGCAAAATATTGACAAGAGGTATTGAAAATTAAACCATACAAGGTCAAAGTGGAAGCCAAAGTGGAAAGTGGTGCAGTGACGATGATTTGAAACTGTCTGGGTACGATGTGTTGTTATTATGGTGGCTTTTCATCTGCCGTGATGGTCTATCATTCCTACCATGATATATAATTGTTCTGGTAACCATGGCAAGTAAAGTGAAATTAACCGCTTCAGTTTGAAGAATCAAGGAAGGACATGTTTGGTTTTTAGACCGTCTCATCTGTGTGCATTTGCTTCATTCACATTCATCAGTGACATTTCAAGTCATCAACAACATACTTTATGATCTGTACATGTGCCTGAAGCAAAACTTCGAATGATTGACCTTGGTCTCAAAATCAAAAGTTGGCAATATCACTGAGTGAAATTCCATCACTAATGTGAAAGTTTGCCTTAGTTGTATACAGCTTTGAAAATAGTATTAAGGTTCTTTATACATTTTAAATTTCTAGTTTGTAAGGAACTTTAGACTAAATAACAACATTACTGATTGCAGTGAAAACACAGATGATGATGATGATGATGGTGTTAATAGTAGTGGTAGTCTTTTATAAAACCTGGGAAAGGAGATTGCAGACTGGGAAAGTAGTGTGCCATTACAAAGAAGGTACTGTAGGTGAACAGTCTCTGACCCGTTTAAGCTAAAAATAGAATTAATTAAAAACAATGCTGAATTGGAAGTGGTATCTACATCTGATCTCAGAACAGTGTTCTACCCCTTATAGCAGTGATCCTCATTATTTTCTTGTGTATTTTCTTACGACAATGCACCAAGTCTCCCACACAGATTTCAGAGCATTTCTTCAAATTGGTCATCCAAAAAAAACAAAACCACGGAGCCAGTACAGTTTCAATTAAGATCATATTAATCTTAATACTAGTATGAGCAGACATGCATGTCCTTCATTTCTTCATGTTGTACTTGTAGTTTTTTGTTGCAGTCACAATGAAGCATTTAAGATGAGTACGAGTCAGTCGGTTTCCTCTTGAGAATGTGGTTGAAAATGTTAACTCACTCAAGTGTATGTGCTCGTAAAGTCACTTTTTGTAAAGTGGGAAGGTCTGTTTCAGAAACCAAACCCCCAAAAGTAGCCATCACCTGCAATGAGTTATTTGTTTGCAGCTCAATTACAAGTATTTCACTTTCTAGAGCATCCACTTAAAATTGAATTCACCTTTCTTTTTTCTTCTATCCAATCTATCCAGTTTGTGTATCTCACGCTGGCTAGAAGCACAATTGTAACCTGCTGTAAGCATGCTGCGTTGCCAGGTTTGATGGTTCTCCCCCTTTTGGCAACAACATTATTGAGGTATAAGGAGAAATACAGTATAGTGCAGATGCTTACGTGTGTGTAAACATAGTTTTCATTGTATATTTATGTAGCCCCTTTTTTAAAAAAATGTATTGGCTGTGCCATATTCTTAAAAGCTCCCGTGCAATCCACCAATTAAAGCTCGAAAAGCGGCATTTGCATGTGCAATGAGTAACCCTGCTTTAAAAGATGGGATGTTGCCTGATTTCATTCGTCTTACCAACTTAAGATCAGACAAATGCACGTCTTTGTGGAAATCAGAAAATTGACTTCAATGGCCTTTTCTTCCTACAAGTGTTACAAGGCAGCAGTAGCAAGTAAATGGAGCAAATTACGCAGTGATTTATCATCTGAGATCGATAGCAGTTGTCTTACTTAATCACCTTGGTCAACACATGTGACAGTGAGGAGTTAGGGGCATCCTGTGGAGCTGCTTTTAATAAATCCCTCTGCAAGGAAAGCCTTCACAGACAAGATTGAAATCATTGTCAGTTAATGGCTAATATTCCAAAGGTGAAGATGTTGGCAAAAAGTAGCGAGATACACAAGAGGTACGAGACAGAGTAACTCAAATTGGTAGATTTTTGTAATTGGAATAGTAAATGGCAGACTGGGGGACAGGGAGCAGTATGGGTGGAGAATTCTGGGTAGTGAGGGGTGCATAATTAGTGGAAATACTATACATGTATGTGTAAAACAGATAGCAGGGTACCACAATGTGTAACATGGTAACAGCAAGGTCTCTTATTGTTGCACTGCTTGTTCCTGTGTATTAGTGCGGATGCTCTGATTTTGTGTAAAGGCTAGGTGTTAAGTTAAAGGTACAGTATCTGTCATAGCTAAGGGTAAATGCTGCAGCCATACTCCATATATGTGAAAAAAATGGACATAGTCTTCCAGTTACAAAATTAACTCCCATTTTGAAGCCTCATGATTTGACTGACGCCATGTCAGTTTGTAAAACTAGAAGTTCACCTGCAACCCGGGTACTGTTTGATGTTGCAAGCTTGTACCACATGTATCACTGTGTAAATAACTTATCTGTGCTATGCTTTCCTGTTAAACTGGAAGGTAATTTACAAATCAGCATAATTGCCACTGAAGAGCACCTTAGCAATTTAGACCATTAATTCCTTTGGGAAATGTTTCCTGAAGCTATAAATCAAGTGAAAAATAGGCTTATTTCCCCACAGATTTTTGCAACAAGTGGAGTTGCCCCCTGGTGGCTATTCAGTGGGGTGAGCAATTTGAGTTTAAAATTATATTATAATATTCCATTGTGATATCACAATAGTAGATATTTCACCAAATTTCAAAATAAGTGTTTGCGTTGACATAGAACGACATTTAGTTCACGATGACAATGTATTTGTCATGCAGTTACAAATACATTTAGTGGCAGTCCACAGGAAATGGACTGGACTGCATGGCTGCATGTTGGTAAAGGTTAGTGTTAATGGGCAAGGGTTTGGATAAGGAGTTATGGATGACCGTAATAATCATTTTCCACTGCTTTAACACATATCGTGACCATAATGGGGAAAAAAAAATACACATTTGTTGTTTGTGCAACTAGTCATTTTACAATTGTTGACATGTGCTCCTTTAACACAGCCATGTACTGTATAGGTCTGTCACTTTCTTGGCTCTGCACAGGATGTAAAAGTCACTGCAAGATACTGTTTAAAAGCCACCCTTACCAAGCTTTGGAATCATGAGCTAAATGTCCATCTGTTTAACTTAGTGGCTGTCTAAAAAGTTGATCCTCCACATGAGGGTCATGGGGGTCGCTGGAGCTAATTTCAGCTGACATGCTGTTGGGCAAATGGTGGGGTACACCCTGGAAAGGTCGCTAGTGCACAGGGAGAACAGTATTGTTACATAACAGCTCTTAATTTCAGAAAACATATAATGCTTACTATCTGACATTGTGATGAAATGTGATTTTAACGCTTGAATATATCAATTACGATTTAGTCTACAGTACCAAGCATGCATAATTAATTCCATCGTACATTAAATGGTTGCACTAATTCACTTGGAACAAATGTCTTTCGTCTGATGTAAATTCATTCTGTCATTTAATCTGCCGTTGCTGAACCTTCAGTGGAAGGAGAGGCAATGATTTGTAAATACAGAACAACACAAAGGCTCTCCTGCATCGGCCTCACTCTGCCAGTCATCCCATCATCAATCTTTGTGTGGAGAACTCGGCGGGAGCCAGCTGGGCCTGTCTCGAGCTCTGGTGTTTGTACATAAAATAGAGCAGCAAGCATTAAGTCCACACAGGGACAGAATGAATTACGTTCTCGGATCCACAGACAAGCCAAGAAAAGATGCACCATTGTCAGCTGTGCCACTGTGGAAGCTATATTAACTTATATACTCCAAGGTTGACTTGGTCTTTGATAACCAGAGGATATGTTCTCAGCGAGGTGACAGAGGCAGACTGGCAGGATACACAGGTCAGGGAAATGATGGCCTCTTTGCCTTCGGGTCCGCTGCCTCAGATTTTTTTTTTTTTTTTTTTTTTTTTTTTTTTTTTTTTTTTTTTTTTTTTTCAGCTTTTCTTTACTTGTCTTTCTCCTCCTTTGATGCTCTGTTGCTTTGGATGTGTTGACAGCTTACAAGTCTGTGCAGCTTAGAGCTGGTTTACTCTTCCTTGTGTCTATATTAGAGTTTATTTATGAGGTCAACAGCTAATGATTTTTCCTGTAGTGCAATAGAAATCTTTTATTGTTGGAAGGTTTGGATCAGTTATGGCTACACTGTACGAAGTGCTGTAACCTTTGTAATTGTTTAGTGGCATGACTACCCCCCCAAACAGCCCAAAATCCAAACCAGTAATTTTATTGTTGTGGCTTATTGGTGAATGTATGCAGTTATTATTTGTCCAAAATAAATAAATAAATAATAATATTTTGGCATTTTTACCTCATACAAACCGTGGGATACATTAAATCTATCTGTATGATAATATGTAATGTAAACATGCCAATCCAAAAACTGTTATCCGATGCAGCCCATTCGGAAACAAATTTCATTCTGAACGAGGGGACTGGTATAAGCCGAGAAATGAACAATACTGTGCATGTCAAAACAGTCCATTTCACCTGAAAACTTGATGCATGTGAATGCATGTGAAGCAGCTGCAGCAGCAGCTAATGTGATGGATGTTACAGATGAAACTGTGTTGCTTGGCGCAGTTGATGGAAAGTTTCACTTTAAAACTGATGGAAGCAAAGATAAGAAAATGGCTGTGTACAAATCATGCAACAACAAAAATTAAAAACAAACAAACAAAACTAAACTAATGTAACCACGTGGTTTTGAATAACTAAACTGTGAAGATAGAGAAAGGAAAGAGACTCTGAGACATCGTGCAGAATATCGCGATGTTCTGAACCTTGCCTTAACACACTTTACTTTCCTTTCGCTCTGGTCTTCAAAGTAAGAGCCCTTGGCTCTGGCCACTAGTACTTGTCCAAACCTCTTGCTCTTGGCAACAAACAAATAATTGTGGTGATTAGTGTGAAAAGTGTGGCAAATGCTACAAATAAATCAAGATATGGTCCTTGAGAAGTGTAATAATATTTTCAGTTTGGACAAGGTTATGTGAAACAGCAGGTCTGAGGATGTCAGCTGAGGAGTGATTCTCTAATGCATCCTGTGGATGTAGTGGAATTACATATTTTAAAGGTCCACAGTGTAAGAATTAGTGACATCTGATGTTGAGATGAGACACTTGAGAAGGTCAACAGTACACTGCTCTGCCACAGAAGTAAAAGTTGCTGGTTTTAATGTTAAGGCTCTTTATTATGGGGTGAACACATCAAAGTTGTTGGGAAGGCAGCATCATGCTGTATATGCAGCATTTTCCTTTGTTCTCAGCAAAAGGAGAGGGGTATAAAAATTTAAGTGCCCGATGTTGAACAGACTAGTATCATCATACATGGTGAACCCAGCAGCAGTCTCTCATCCAAATTCTAGGAGCTGCTCCCAAAATCCCACAGCAAATGCAAAAGCGAATGACTGCTGCACATGTTACTATATATTACTCTGTGTTTAGTTAATTCTTCATTAGGCCACTGTACAGTTTCTGCAACATTTTCTCTCAATTATAAATCATATTCCCCCAATCCAGATGTTTGCCTCTGCTGTGTGTGTGAGAGAGAGAGCAATACATAATGATAGATAGCAAGAATGTTGGGCGGGGGTGTGGGGGGGGACTTTTCTCTGACATTGTTATTGCACAATGATAAGCTGTTAGACAGGGCAGAGGGGAATTTGACTGCAGGCAAAATCTAGGCCATACACAGAAATCATCTTCCATTTTGTAGCCTTCTAGATAGCCCATGGGGAAGAGGAAATAGTTGCTCCATTCCCTATTATGTCCTGGCTTGTAATTAAAGAAGAACCAGATGCCTGCTTGCAGACTCAGGCTGCCTAAAATCCTTCTAAATGCAGGTGAGATTAGTCCGTGTGTGGCTGTGTGTGTTTTTCTATCCTCTTCAGGAGGTATTCTGCTAGAAACACCTACCTTGTCAGGACCTCATGGGCAGCAATGGGACAAAAAAGCCAACTGTGAGGTCCTGGTTAATCTTTGGTTATGTGTGAGATGAGGTTATGTCTGTATGTTTATGGTTAAGGTTAAGTTTAGGCAAGAATGTTTAAATTCTGTGAACATTTTCAGTTCTAGGTCACTCAGGAAAGTTTTGCTTTTGTAAATTGTGTGCCACTTCTTAAACTGTTGTTTTTGTGTTTAATCAGATGTGGCACTAATTTCACTAATTTAATTTCCAAAAAAAAAAAAAAAAAAAACTATCCAGGTCATCCAAGTTTTTTTTTTTTTTAATTTCACATAACAGCTTCTGTATGGGTTGAACATCATCATGTCCTGATTTGAATTTTTTTCACCCATTGTGTTGTACAGTATAATAGGAACAAATATAATGAAATGACCTCAAGCAAAGTCCCAAGAAAGATAGCTGTGCCAAGTGTATATGTGTGTGTGTGTGTGTACACTGTGTTTATGCCTGCAGTTATAAAAGTGTGTCTGTATTTGTGTGTGTGCATGTTCATATTCAGTCTACGGGGAGGAAACCATTGTGAGCGGGGACCGCTCTCTAGTGCCAGGGTGTATTCAGAAGATTTTTTTTTTTGGCTCCATATTGCTGACAATTGCAAAGTAGTTCTGCTTCAGAGAGAATTCTACTAAAAAGCCAGCGTGTGTTTACTTTGACTGCACACACAGACTCTGCCAGTTTAACTCCAATAACCAAACAGAGAAAATGCTTTTTTTTGTTAATCTGCGGCACTTGAATGCATCGAAGATACCGATGACATATAGGCAGGTGTTCACAGAAAGACATTAGAAAAACACTCTTCACTGTGCAGATCCTTCACAACATTTTTTTCCCAGACAGTAGCACTGAACACTTATCCTCTGTTGATGACCTCAGGGCATCGAGTTGTCAGAATCAAACACTCCAAATGTCCTGTATATGAAACCACAAAAGGAAAATATGGCAGTTTAAATCTCTCCCTGTCTCTTTGCTGTCTGAAAATCTGAATGCATTAACTTTTTGCTTCTTATACAGGAAACACTGGTGGCATCAAATTTATGACTGGGTACTGTAAATGTTTCAAGACACTTACTGCATTTACCATAACTGCCACACTGATATTGTGTGCTTCAATGAATCAGTAAATGAATACAGAGATGGCTATATACTTTTTTTCAGCAAGTGTCTCTTTGGCACATAAAAAAAACCATACACAACACTTAAGAGACTGTTATATGAGGGGAAAATGTTTTTGTTCTTGAGCCTAGTAATGGAGTTTAACCTCAACAACAACAACAGTTCAACCTCAAACATCTTATATTTTCTAATAAAGGGTATTTTAGATGTTGTTTACTTAAATGTTTAAGTTTATCCATGTGCTGCATTTTTTGGAAATGTCAGCAGTGAGTTAGTCATTGTCTCACTTTGTTAGAGTGTTCTTAAATGGGGTGCAGCTAACAAATAATTTCTTTTGTTTTATTCAACTGACATGACACTGTGGGCACAAACACACAAGAAGCTTCTAGTTTATGTTAATTTATATTTGATAATAATAAATACAATAATAAGCATGTAAATATGGTATAGTCGACTCTAAATTTTCCAATTTGGAAAGTAAAGCAATCAAAAATGATTAATATCAGTGTATATGATGTAACAATGTTGTCACGATGTGTCACCAAGTTTAGTATTGTATAGCCAATAGCACCCAACGCTCCTATATCTTTCTTCCTACCAACTGGCTACTCCACGTCCTTCTGGAAAGCCGTGAACTATTCATGCAGTGGCTGACTGAGATTGAATTGCATCATACTGAAAAGGTCAGCTTTCAGTCACTGGTGCACTGAGTGTTTCACATCCTCCCTTAATGTCATTAGGTTTACTCACTGCTCTGCCCTTTTCAAGTCCTATAAGACACCAAGCCGACTTGGAAAGACTCTGCACCAACAAAAACCTTGCATCGTGTGCATCAAATCTCATTAAAGTATTATAAAGACAATGGCGACATGACATGCACATCATTTTTGCACCTGCATTAAAGGAAATAACTTGGAATATAAATAAATTCCACTTTATTATCAAAAGGTGACTTGTAATATTTTGATTCAGTTGATTGGTAATTAATACACCAATAATGCTACTTCTCTAGAGAAACACGTGATTCTTGAGATTTATCTCCAAGTCATTATATCATATTTATTTCCCCTGCTCCAGACTAACATATACAGATGCACACATTTTGTATGCGACATATGAACCGAGGCAATTTCTTGATCTCTGAAATGTTCTGCCGATATTAACCATTTTTTTAAAATGTATTTATTTAATTTATTTTTTCCGACTCTCTTTTGATTATTATAACAAAAATGAGTTGCCTTTCAAAGAAGATTATCATAACGAATCCAGTGGACCCAGATTAGTGACTAAATCTGCTTAACTGGTCAAACCGTCCAGAGCACATGGTCACTTACACACTGCAGACTCTTGTCTTTGACTGTCAACCATTAGAATGTTAACATTAATGTAAATTACATTACACCTGTATAACAAAAGTTTAAAATTTGAAATTTCACAGGTGTCCAAAGACTGATGAATCAGCAGGACTGAGTAGGATGCAAATGTTGCAAAATGCAAACACAGTGGTGTGGAGAGTTTAAAGATCAACACTCATCCTGCCTAGTGTTTCACTGCTTTGCTTCAGATTTCCTGCACGAATCTTAACGAATGCACAGCTGTTTATATTTACCTGATTCTCTTGACAATCGTTTCTGACACTGTAATGACTTGACTTCAAACAGAGACTGTCTCAAAGGTGCCACATTATTAAAGAAAAATACATTTACTTTACCTGAATCATTAACAACCTTACCTTAGTTTAGACTTCTCATCTTTCTTTCACAAAGGTTATCACTGGTTTTAATTAAAACACAACTCTTGTTGTGTAATATTATTATTAGAAATGTGCTTCAAATATTATTGTAAATATATTGAGATATGGGGATGAGAAATATTTTCTATATATATTCCCTCAGGGAATATATATTTTCCCTGAGGGAGGTGCTCACAAATCGCAGTAGTATTGTGAAATTGTCACACGACAGACCACTGCAGTCTTCTTCAACACAACTGCAAACTTGTCATGTTTGTCAACAAAGGTTATCACTGGTTTTAATTAAAACACAACTCTTGTTGTGTAATATTATTATTAGAAATGTGCTTCAAATATTATTGTAAATATATTGAGATATGGGGATGAGAAATATTTTCTATATATATTCCCTCAGGGAATATATATTTTCCCTGAGGGAGGTGCTCACAAATCGCAGTAGTATTGTGAAATTGTCACACGACAGACCACTGCAGTCTTCTTCAACACAACTGCACACTTGTCATGTTTGTCATGTTTCTTAGTGTCTGACAAAAGTGTATCCGGATCCAGAGGCTCCAATGTTTATCTCTCTCTCTCTCTCTCTCTCTCTCTCTCTCTCTCTCAGGGGACACATCTTAATTTGCAGCAAATTTTAAAATAAATGTTAAAGCTCAGAATGAAGCCAAACTGTATGCATTTTAATTATACAGCGATCATATACACTATCTCAGTTGTTGGGATGAAACATGTAAAGATTAAAAATATGTATACTTTCTCTCTCGTGCTCATTGCAGCTCACACTAGGGCATTTGATCTCATCCTTCAAGACATTAGTGAAAGTGGAAAATTATCAAAATGGAATAGAAAAAAAAAAAAAGAAATTAAATTTGAGATTTCTTTATGGTTTTTCAGTGTTGCAGCCGCAGCTTTTAATGCAGTATGGGCAGATAATCCATGTAACTGCATTATTAACTGAGGTCTTTGGGCTTTATGTACTGCAGCCTCACGTTGTTAGCCAGGGAGACCTCTTAAGACAAAATGTGTAATTTGCATTTGTTTAATCATGCCTCCTCTAATAGTACAATTAAAGCCTGTTTTATACAACAGCCACTTAAGGAAGCACAAATGTTTCGTGTTGGGACTATCGGTGAATCACTCTGCAGCAGCGTCTATACCAAAATGTAAGCAGTAAAGAGGGGGAGGCTTTATTGATTCCTGTCTGTGTACTCTTGTTTGCTGAGTAGAATCTCATTGCCAGCTCACAGCTGGAAGGCCTGGTTTGCAGGGAGCTGTCCTTGTTCAAGAAGCATTTGATAGCTACTGTTGAAAGCGAGTGTTTGGAACTTGTCCGCTACATGTGGAGGGAATGGCATGTTCTCGGCTGTTTGTGTGCGTGTGTGCGTGTGTGTGAAAGAGGCGAAATGACAGTAAAGAAAATGAGCTGTGTACTTTGACAGTGAGTTTGCTCCGTGTGGGTGCACGCAGCTGTCTCATGCTTATTTGTTTTACAGTGTAAAACAGAACATTTCCCTGTTTCTGGCACGGTTTCCAGTAGAAACGGCCTCTCTTCACAAAACACTCATTGTCCGTTGCTTGAAAACTCTTTTAACGGGAATAAAACATATGGTCGGTCATTACGCTTGAGGATCAGGCTTGGTAGCTAAGGAGACATTGGGTTTCCAATTAATCAGTGCATCCTGTTTCTGAGTAATTCACAAACAAATAGTCCTGCTAGGTTAGCCCACTTGTCTGTAAAGTAATTAAGATAATCTGTATTTACAGATTTTGTATGTGGATATTATGCAGAATTTGTAGATGTGAGATTTCAGGGTCTTATTGTATCTGGTTTGTCTTATCGCGGTTAAGATGGCTTTGGTTGCTTCAGGGTAAATGGTCTATTCGGAGACTAAAAGAGATGGAAAAATATTGACAAAAATATCACTTTTGACAAATCTTCTGCTTGTCAGCTGTAAACAGTAAACTTCAAGTGTAAACCTGATGGTTTGGCTCAAATTCACTGTTCAGAGAAAGCCCCATTACAACTGGAAAGTGAGCACGTTAAGTAACAAATGTACAATGTCTAATGACTGACTCTTTATATGTTGATCTGTGCCTGTGCATGTTTGTTATGGACAGAGGATGAATGAGTTTCAAAAAGAACTTTTTGATGGCCACTGCATGTTTCTCCTGTATTATATAGTAAATCACAGCAAATGGTAATCACTGGCACTATGTATTAAATATCCAAATAAATGAGCTCCTAGTGTGGTGCATACTCTGTGTATCATTTTCATTTAGGGCTGCAACTAACAAGTATTATAATATATAATTGTTAGTATATAATAGATTAATCAGTTGATCATTTTATCTATAAATCGAGTACTTGTTTGGTCAGTGATAGATGTTTACCAAACCTGGAAATGAACTCGAATTTCTTGCTTTGTCCACAAACCAATAATATTCAGTTGTAATGATTTCTTTGATATATGGAGCAAAGAAAAAAAAAAAAAAAAAAGAATCTCTGAAAAATCTGAATGCTTGTTTTGATTATAGAATTATATATTATATATATATAGAATATTATTATATGTTTATCAAATTAATTGTTGCAGCATTAGTTGCATTACCTTTTTTTTTTTTTTTAATCCAGTGACTTTCCTGAATATTTCACACTCACACTCTATAATCCCAACTGATACTAGATAAACAACGCGGAGCGCTCAGTCTTATCAGAGGAAAGACATTCCCTAAAGCCGCCTGCTACTGCTCTAGACCACTGAAGTAAGTTCTGACATGGTTTAAATAACAAATGTCAGTTGGAGCTGGATTGTGCACAGCCATTTTACAGAGCCTCACTGCTGTCTTTACCTAACACTGCACAGACACATCGCTTGGTGAATGTTCAGATAATGAATTGGAAACATCAGTCATCGGAAAACTTTAAACATGACATGTCTGTGCAAAGTCTTCAATTAAGGTTCTGATGTCTTGGCAGCGAAGAGTGAGACTACAGATCTGTGTGCACTAAGACAGCACCGCCAATTAAAGATACAAGTAATTATACTTTTTTTTTTTTTATGCACAATGCACAGTCTTCCATGTCATGTTTGGTGTGTGTGTGTATGTGGGGGACAGGGAGCCTAATGGGTCATGCTGTGAGTTTCATGGCAATTAGACTGTCATTTGCAGATTGATTTGTCTTCAAAATGGAGCTCATGTGGTGAGGTGTCACGACGTCTCTGCCCGTAGCCTGGTGACCGAATCAGATACCTTGGTGCTGGTTGTCTCTGTTTGAGTTCATGCACTTTGGCAGCTGTAGTTATTCTTTTGATGGGCTAATAGCTGTCAGCCTCTCATCCACCTCCCTGAATGTGCCTGCATAATGCATGTCTGAAATATCATCACCTCCCGACATACCGTTTTGTATCAAAACATAATCTGTGACTGCATGATGTAGTGAAAGTGAAGCTTTTTCCGTACAGCATGCAATGTACCCTATTTTAATTTCATATTTCATATATTAAATCACCTGCCATTTATTATTATATTATGATGTCACAATGGCATTAATTGACCACTGCTATGGAAAAAGATCCCCTAATGCCTCCACAGGAATCAAATGCTTCATATTTTTGATATATTTTCAACCTAAACCAAATGTTTATGTAAGTCAGTATTGACCTATATGCATAGTTTTAGTTCTTGACATACACTACACCCAGCTTCTGTCCTCACCATGCATTGCACCTCTCTCTGGTGCCACCTTAACGCTACTGTTTTTTCAAGGCAGATAAAGAAAATTGGTTTAAATATGAGGTTGTTTTAATAGGATCATGACAAAACAATCTACCATAGCCATCATAGAATGCAGAATGTACACAGCACATAACAAAACATAATAATTACTCCTTCACACTTTGTGTGCTCAGACCTTAATGATATTCACATCAGTTTGGCACCTCCACAGAGGACAGAGGGCTTCAATTCCTGGCACCAAAAAAAAAAAAAAAAGAGAAAAAAAGTATGTACTTATGGTTTTAATTATAGATCAATTAAAAAGGGATCATGCAAACTACAATATAACATGGTCAATTAGGGGCCACCCACAGCAGGTCAGTTATTTTCTTTCTCAAAGGAGAATGACACTTTCATAAATAGCATTATTCCTAAAATAGAATGAACTTCATGTCAGTGCAATCAGCTTTACCTATGGGAATGAAAAAGAAGCTCATTTCATTGATTTCAATGATACTTTGAAGTATTAGATCTACAGTTATGTGATAAAAATCACTCTGACAGCTTTCCACCGTCCTAATTTCTGTGTAAAAGACACATGACATGACAGATCAAGGGGTTGAAGCAAGATACTCTCTAGTCTTTGTGGCTTCAGAGAAACAGAGTTAATAGTGAAGAGTTAATATCCTGATTGGCAGCAGCAGCAGCAGCAGCTTCTTTATGACACAAGCATCTGGTGAAATATTGGACTTGAAACAGCAAAGGAAGGCAGATGAATCAGACAAGAAACCATCCAACTGAGTGAAGGCTGCCAACGTCTAACCAGTGTGCAGGCAGTCTGCAAATAATCCCCTTCCTAGACGTGCCTGCTTGAGTCTCTCGCCTGTTAATTTCAAATTAATTGCTCATACTCGTAGCATATGGTGGTAAAGCATTTTTTCATTATCACCACTGAAGGTGCAGTTGCCGCTGTTTAGGTGACACATCTAGGTGCATCAGCCCCCATCTGATTAATACCTCCTGGGCTAGAGAGAGAGAAAATACTTGCATGCTTGGATTTGGTATTCAGCCCAAGATACAAGATAAACAGACAAACTTCCACATGATGGATCATATTCATCTTGCATTCAATGAACCTCCACAGTGTTCCTCGCATGCTGTCTTTTTCTCTCACCGCCACTGTGGAAATTAAAACTTTTGGCACAAGCTCCTAACGCCCTGGGCTGGGATTTTGCTGCAAAGTTATCACACACTGTCCGTAGTAATTCAGATTGATGAAAGATAAGGAAAACTGATTGTATGGTATGATGGACAGCTGTATCACAGATAAATCTGGCTATCTCCTAGCCAGCCAAATTGACAATTGTGAGCAGAGAGCGGCTTCAGACTCTGGTAGTTATCCTGGCTCCGTCACGCACGTTAGTGAGATGTCAACTGAGAGCAGAAACTCCCAGGATTCCACTGTGCAAGCAAAGATATGTGTGAAATGATGTGAACATTTCCAGACCAAACAACAAAACCCCAGACTAAAGTCCAAACACGCTGAGGTCTGCTTCATCTTATGAATATGCCTGTGAAACTACTGCATAAACTCAAAGGACACAGAATATCAGATTAAACTGTTATTGATTAGTACGATTAGTTCTTTCCAAGCACGTTTGGAACTGTTTTTGACCCCCATACATAAATATGACAGTCTTGCACTATCATGCATGCAGAAGAACATTTATCTTTTGTTTTTCCCTCAGAGTGAGGCTGAAGCAGGTATGTGTTTTTATTCAGTGCTTGCATCTGAGATATATCAACACATGCAGCAAGCACCCGGTTTGCCAAATATTGTGCTATGTAATTTAGGGTGGACGGCATAATCAGGGCAACCTTACAGTGCATCTACTCTCACTGCTGCAGATATTTGTGTTACTTTAAATCACTGTGAGCCTAACGAACAACAGACTGCACTGTTATTGCTGTTATTCACACACATCGCGGCACACAGGAGTCATCGATCCATTTCTGCCTCCATCAGTATGTTAAAATGTGTTCATTTTAAGACTTGTGGCTTAATAAATCACTGTGAATGCGGCCCCAATTTGCACTATATTAATTCAATTTCACACTTGTTGAATTTAACACTAATTGTCCAGCTTTTTTTTTTTTTTTTAAATAGATTTGTTTCAGCTGCTTTTTGTTATTTGTGCTCATTTGGTTTGAGAGAAGCCACTGATGTTCTGTTGTACCCTAGTAAAGAAGCAATTTTCTGATTGCTGATCCTTTGTTCAGATTTACCTAAATGACACAAATCTTCCTAATGAGGCAAGAGTAGACCAGCATCTCTTGTTTCCCCTGCAAGCAAAAAACATTTTGTTCATGGACTTGTGGGAGAATTGGCCATTTACAAAGCAACAAAAAAGTTCATATTCTAGCAGACAAAGCTGTCTAACTGTAGAATAAAATAGCAAACATATTCTTAAGTTACTGTACGATTCAGCTCGTCTACGTTTTATTAGGTGAACTTTTTCCATTACATGCAGAGTGCCAAAACCGTGTTATGGGCTGTTTATTTTTAGGGGAGTTGTAAGATTGAGAAGTTAATGTACTGTCTGAGTTGTCAGTATTAGATCAGGAACACTATTACTGCTGCTGAACAAACTGTGTATGCAGGGAATATTGTTTACACTTTAAACTAACTAGATAAAAGGACATCTCATGATAGTAGGGATACTGCCATCCTATTCATAGCTGTTTTATCTAGGCTATATAGTGTATAAGGAATTTATTTTCTTTTATTTAACAGAAAAGGTCCCACCCAACAGGAATTTGTCTTTTGTGTGAAGCCTGGCCCTAATAATATATTTTACCACTGTCTTACCAAAAAACTACACATAAAAGAGCCGACGTGTCAGCACTCGGTAACATGCTCATTCATCAAACTAGAGTAAACCATCACCTCCGAGCATGCTCAATAACATCAACCTGACACTGAGCACTGAGATTTGTGACTTCAAATTTGTTCCAGAATAAACCACTATGTCCTGTGTAATCGAGGAATATACTGTATAAACACAACAGTGCAGCAGCATGGCTCTCCAATGGGTTTTCATGTTTTTTTTTTTGTTTTTTTGTTTTTTAATTTTACACTCTTGTTGTGGATTTGTCAGCAGATTTTTTTTTTTTTTTTTTTAAATAATGCAACAACATACTGTACAGTGATGGCAGCAGATTTGCAAGGGTTGCAGTTGCTCTTCCTCACGGGGGGGGGTGGGGGGGTGGGGGTGGGGGTGGAGCAAAGCATCTACAGAAGTAACTTGGAGAACTTGGATTCTTAACATAAAAAAAAAAAAAAAATCTGTATATTATAATACAGAATATAATTTACTAAATGAATGTGATTTGATAACAAATTGTTGTCAATGATTATCAGTTTGATTACTTTTTTCCCCTAACATTCTCTGATTTCAGCTTCTTAAAACTGGACTTGACAGGTTTTGGACTTTAACTTGTCATTATGATATTAAAAGTGATTGAACAATAGAATGGTGATGGATAAGTGAAACCATGCACAATCATATTGATTACCTACAGGGTGAATAGAAAGATTTAATGTCATTGTAAGGAATGCAGCGGGATTTCATTGGAGCAAACGCGTTAGCAGCATTAAAATATAAATAAACAATAGATTGTGTAAGCGTATAAGCAATAATTCATGCAAAAATGCATCATTATTATTACTATTATTATGTATCCAAAACAGTAAAAACTACAATGTTTGAGTAGTATTTATTGAACCTGCTACTGCTTTGTGACCAAAATTGTCTGGTGCCTCTTTAAATTTATTTTCTAGTTTCTTCATCTGTCTTATCACAGTAAATGAAAAAGAAAATAAAATAAAAAATAAAAGTTTACCCCGTGGATATTCTACTGACATTTTCAGCACCAACATGTTAAGTGTTAGTTTTTCCTCTTTTTTATTTGCTTTTACAACTCAGTTGTGTTTCTACAAAAGATAAGAAAGTCTAGAAACAGAAAGAGAAGGCAGAAAAAGAACATATGGACTACTAAAACTAATAATTAATTCTCTTTACATGTCTCAACAAAGGCTCTGTAAATTGTCTACATATTGTCCAAAATGTTGTGGCCAGGCTTTAAGTGGAAGCTTACAAATTGGACCACATAACCCCAAATGTATCTACTCTTGACTGGCTACTGGTCAAATTCCATATTGATTTTAAAATTGTAGCTTTGACTTTTAGAGCAATCCGTGGACAAGTCCCACAATACATCTGTGATCTTTTAACCCCATACTCTTCTTGTTGATCACTCAGGTCTTGAGGTCAGAGCCTTCTGTCGGTGCCGAAAACCCGATACAAAACCAGAGGTGACCTTTTGTTCCAATCTGTCGCTCCTTGTTCGTGGAACGGACTGAATCGGTTGAAGACACTGTAATTTAGACAAGCTTTTAGTTAACTGGTGGCTTGGGTTTTTAATTATCCTAATGCTATGGTTTTATGTTTCTTTTATGCTTGGTAAGTGATGTACAGCAAATTTATCAGAGTAAATTTTCCTCAAATAGAGTAAAAATTTTATCTTAAAAAAATATAGTAGTGTGTCAAAGCTGACTGTCTGTCTTTGACAGCCTCTTTGTCAAAAGGCTGTCACACTAGTTAACTTTCATTATACAAATATATTTTTGGACTGCTCCCCTCGTATCTCTGTGAACATTTGGTTCGCAATCAAACTCGCTATGGTTTTAGCTGTCAAAGTACTCTCCAGATGCTGATGCTAATTTAAATTCATTTTAAGGTACATAGAAAAGTGTTCTCTTGATGGATGTAGCTGCTGTAATTGAGTTTTAACTGGTGACCTGTTTGTGTTGTGGTGGTTGTTTTTTTTGTATTGTTTTAAGAGATTCTAATTTCAATGAGACTTTTCTTACCTGGTAAAATAAAAGCGATATATGATCCAGCCCCTAAGAGAAAAGATGTGATACATTATTACGCACATTCCCTACTTCATTCTCATTGTGCGGAGGTATGTGAGATCTCAAGAACAGTGTGGATAATGGTCCCCTAGTGGGCTGTGAGGGTATTGAAAGCTCATTCATCAAACAAATACATTTTTATTATTATAATTTTGTTTTTCAGTTTTGAAAATTAAGTTTCTAATTGTTGTAAATTATGTACAATAGCTTTTAAGAAATAATTATTAGGATTAAAACAAAATGACAGCTTTAAAAATGTGTTATTTCTCCTTTTATACTGTATATAACAAGATTGTGAAATTTGATGTCACAATATTGTATCCAGTGTCAGCTGGTCAGCATACATGCCTAATAATTCAGTATTTTCAGTGTTAATTTGTTCATTTTGATTCATAAATTATGTATGTTGATTTATTTATGTTGATGGATACTTATGCACTTTGAGTGGGCGCTTCGTTGTGAGGTGAAACCTTTCAAATATTACATTGAGCCCAGATGTGATACTCACATGCATGTGTTGAATAATATGCAAGTTCATAAATAAAGTGGTTTGGACTG
The DNA here is from genome assembly GCA_016785285.1 of Brachirus orientalis. Lineage (NCBI taxonomy): Eukaryota > Metazoa > Chordata > Actinopteri > Pleuronectiformes > Soleidae > Brachirus > Brachirus orientalis. Next base: position 1,110,587 of record JAFBJR010000081.1, on the reverse strand, counting down.
ATTATTAAATTGTTTGGTATCCCCACATTGACATGAAAACAATAATTTATTTTGTTTTCAATTTGATCCTGTACTCTGGAGTCATGTTCAAGGTTTTGGGTTGACCTTTTTCAGAGGATTTTCAGATTTCAAAGCAGGTCTCTTACGTTTGGGAATGGCTTCTGTAGGTGATGTGCTGCTGCAGAGAGGTTGCAGCCCTGACTCATACCAGCAATAACTGTTAACGTCGGTGCCCAAAAAAAAAAAAAAAATTGAGCCATTGAGCTGTAATTATTATAAACTCTTACTCTGTGTGAAGCTTCAGCCTTATTCACACTACACAGTTTTCTCAATCACAATCAGTCTTGCACGTTGTGGATTATCACCCTTAATTAGCATGTGATCAGCAGTTAGTGTGAAATTTTGAAAAGACTGGCACATTCTCAACATGTTGCGTACCCTGATATCATTTTTGGATTATTTATAACATTTTATGACCTGGTTGAGCGTTCTTCTCCTCTGCCAGATGAAGATTACTCTGGTAAGATACAGAAAATAGCAAATTGAAAAGTGACTGTGTAGTTTTTAGGCAGCAGACAGTCTTTTACCTGACGTGAATGTCTACGGATGGGACAAAAACAGTTGTTAAGTTCCTTCACCAAGCCAACAATTGGTATAATAATGTAAATCCAAATCCCGAGTCTGTAGTCATAAGATCAGGTGAAATTGAAACGGGGTTTTCTGTTCTCTGTGGATCAGAGGCTCATGCGTCAGATATTTATTTATTTATATTTTTTCATGATTTCAACACAAGAACATAACAATTGGAAATTCCAGAATCTGGCAGACAGATATGGACTGGATACACAAGGAATGATGTTTATTTCATTTATTTATGAACTTATTTTGTTTTGTTTTTTCATGCTTGAGGAGAAGATACTCAGTGAAATGCATTTTTTTTTTACCTGAAAGTATTTTTCAAACACATAAAGACTGAGCTCTTGAGGAATCCCAGCAGACCAATGTTTTTTTTTTTTTCAAAAAGCAATTGTCATCTGCATTTCAAACGGCTGAGTAGAGTTGCTGAAAAGGGCAGAACTATTTTTCTTCACAACATATCATGCGCGCACTGACATGGTGCGCACAGCTCCTCGTGTTGCAGAGGAAGGGACCAGCTGTTTCATATTCCTGCCCACCTGCCATTTCCCTGACTTGCTTTGACTGACAGGTTGTTGTCTTTTTCCTGAGCTGTGCGGACAAATAAAATAGGTCACGGAGTTCTCTATCAAAAACGCTAGATTGTGTATGATGTCGCAAATCATCCCATTTCACAGAGGAAGCATTATGATTCCTTTGCGTGTTCTCATCGACAGGCTCCTTTTTGTTCTCCTCATTGACAGGATGAATGAAAGGAAGATGTGCTGGTTTATCTCGATGCTACACCCACCCCACGAGTCAATCATCTTTTTTGTGCACTCTCTTTTTTGGATGAAAGGTTCAGCAGAATTGATTGTGGAAGGAAAAGTGTGATTTAAATAGTACGTTGTTACAGCCCCCCCCCCCCCCCATTCCCCCTTTTGATTTACTAGCTGCAAACATAGTTAATACTAAAAAAGCATAGCTGCAAACTACAATTTGAGATTTCAAGTTTGACAAAGAAAAAAAAGGCTCCATTGTTGTTTAATAATATTCCCCAAAAAAACGTATAGTTATTGACGGGCTGTGTGATTGTGATGTCAAGCTTGGTTTTTCTTACGCAGAGTTGTGCCGTAAGTCTTTTTATTTCCCAATTCCCTATTATAACCCCTGTTTCAGAAGGTCCTTAATTAATGACAGACATGTTTTTGGGGTGCACTCTTGATGATTTATGATATAATTCATATTTTAGCACACAAGAATAAATACCAAATGTAGTTTTGATTCACCTGTAATTTTAAAAGTCTTCTCCAGAAATCTAAATTAGCCAGAGAATATAAATCTGTCATGGTTGTGTATGTTGTGTGGATGTAGTATGTCACACGGAGTCACAGTGCAGGGCAAAGCATCAAAACTGCACTTATGGTACTCCCTTTGGATCAAGCTTTAATGCTTTATAGGCAGCCCCCCATGGTTATGTGACATATATTGAGAATCAGCAGTTATTTATGATGAAAAGTCAAATTGCTTATAAGTCATTACCTGTTTATTGCAAATGCGACTCTTGGCGAGATTATTTTCATAAAATAATGGTATTGTAATTGATAGATTTACTATTTTATGTTTGACATCCAGTTAAATCTTTGATAAAGTCTAGTGCGACAGAGAACATAAATGATAGTAGTTTTTGTTGGCCCACAGTGTTCCATTGTTATGGACTCTTTTTGAATAATGTGAGGAACTGCAGGTAAACAGAGGCGTGCGTGTAGTGACTCAGTGGAGCGCAAACCAGTACTAAGGCATCTGAAGTGAGACTCATTGATGAATACAAAATAAAACAGGATACAGCAAATACTATATCAAAACTGTATATCAAAACATGTGCTTGGTTAAGTGCAGATGTAACAGTATCTCAATACATTATATATTGGTATTGCAAATGTACAACATCAAAAGAAAATTATACTCTTTTTATATTCTAAAACATTTTAAAATCCTTAATGGTGGCCTTTTAAAAGGACCCTTTAAATGCAAAACATTAAGTTGTAAGAGATGCAAATGTGTGCGATTTGTTTGTAGTAAGGTTGTCTTTGTACAAAATAGTCTCCTCTGGCAAACACAGCACAGTCACTGCAGAACAGCATAAGTCAGCAGAAATCCAAGATATAACGGAGCATTCCCTGGCTATTTTTATGAAACTTGACAGGAGGATTGGCTGTGGTCGCTGTGAGGACTAACATCAGGCTGCTGCAACGAAAGATTTTTCAAAATGATTTGAACTCTTGGTGTAGCAGAGCTTTTGGCTCAGACCACATGACGGACATGAGTTTCCAGTGACAGATGTGGCACTCTGAAATTTCTGCCAACGAAAAGATGAGTTTGATGGGCTGTCAGTTCCTTCTGATCCCCTGCTTCTCGAGAATTTATCCATCCCACAACACAAGCTACCTGTGCTGTCCTATGTCTGTACCTTGTATGTCAGTGAACAAGAACACACAGCAATAGCTCTCACTTACACGGAGCATATTTCTGAGTGGACATGCACAATCATCTCATCCTATTGTGTGACAAACATTGCATCCCAATGAGTTTAACTCTTTTCAGTAGGTGTGTATAAAGGCAGAAGGCAGATTCAAACACATTAAAGGCTCATTTATCCAAAAAAATGAAGATGGAGATGGGCGGAGCCTGTCATCCTTACTTTGTATTCATTTTGTCTGTCACTGTGCACCAAGCAGAGGAGCTGCAAGATGTCTTCCACACAGCCCTGCCCCTCCAAAGTTCCTGGTAAACTGAAAAGTCCCAAGTCACTTGAGGTACTACATTTACCCAGGTAAAGCTTTTACGGCCTCATTAATAGGATGACTTACATTCGGTGGTTTTACATTCCACCGCCACGAAATGCGCTTTCATTTTTAGTCTCTTTCAGATCAAGTGGAGTAAAATAACCTCTTCAGTGCTCACCATGTTTGTTGATATCTGCAACTTGGTACTTGGCAGTGCCCTCTAGAGGAAGTATTGCTTCAACATCTATACCAATTATAAATGAGCCGTAATATATTATATTACATATATATGCATTTCAGTAGACAGAAGGTGCTGAACAACATTGAAAGTTACTACTAACAATTAGGGTTGTCTTGTTATTATTATATTTAAATAGTGATTAATCTAACACTTATTTTCTCAATCAAGCTATTTATGGTCAATGAACCAAGCCAAATAAGCCATAAAGGTTTTGTTATTCCTAATTACAATAAGTTTGAGAGATGGGAAAATACTTTCTCACTATCACAAGATTACTCATTTATCATCAATGAAATAAAGTGCCAACTTTTTTGTCAAGTGATTAGTCATCAATAATCAGTTACTGTAATTAGCGGGTCATTGCAGGGCTGCAATTATAAAGAAAAAGCACAATAAATAAATGAAACACTTGAAAGACCAAGGTTGAAAGACAAAGCAAGTAGTGGTTTAGGCAAGTCAGATATTTTGTTATTTTTCTGACTCATCCATCAACCATGACATCGCCCCTACGAGGACTTTATTGCTTTATAACGAATTTACCCGCTGTTTCTTTCATCATAATTCCTGCAGCTGCCAGCAGACAATGCTGGGTTCTCTTATGTTGAACCTCACGTACACAGAGAAACCACTGCTCTGCACTTGTTGTGGTTGTGGACATCCTGTAAATCATGAGGTTTGCCATCATCATAGATGAACATAATTCCTCAGGCACTGGGCTGGGTATAATCAGGATACATTCAGGTTATAAGGCTCCAAAAATGTCTTCATAACTTGTAAAAACACAGCATGTGCTGACCCGCTTTGATTTCTCCCACTGGACTAAAATGACAGCAAATAAAGATCTCGGATGAGTGAATCTTGCTCTGATGATGGGATTTGGAGTGTTGTTTAATTTTCAAAAATGTTTAAATATTAAATATGTGTGGTTCTGTATAGGGAGATACATATTTGTCCGGTTTTGTATATTATTATATTTTGATAGAAGTTAGAACCAATAGCAATGAAGTTTGGAATATGTTTACCACGTGTTGCACTGTCAGAAAGCAAGCTGAGCATTAGAATTTTAAAATTTCATTTTGTAGTATTTGCAGATAACAGTGTAAATTGCAAGCTTCAACATAGTTCTGATTACATTTACCAATATTAAAAAGAATACATGCCTTTTTTTTAGAGGAAAAAAAATGGTTTCCTTTTTCAACTACAACAACAGGTCTGATATTTTAAAAGCTGTTAACTGAACTGTAAGCCAAAATGAGTAATTTCCTATCATTTTAGTTAGGACTTATTTGCCACATAAGCTGCGATTGCCCTTTGAATCCTCAGACCTGCTTTAGATCAGTAAAGCAAACTGTACGTCTTTCTGTGTGAATGGCTCATATCCATAGAGTGAATCACAGATTCACAGTACAGGTTGAACATTAATGTAAAGACTTAGTAGGGAGTAGTTGTACATAATTGGTTTGCAAAATGATTTAATATTGCACACTAAAGGCCTCTCCATACTAGAGAAGGCAATCTCCAGTACTTAGACAGCTACTGTTAAATCATAACACATCTTGATGCATCATGATTTTCTTGACATCATAGTGTATTTAACGATCCTTAACTAGAAGATTGCATTTATTTCTATAATTTCTTATAACAAATGAGTCAATTTACTCTTATATATTGTGTAAAGGGTGTCTTAATCCAACAGCTATAAAATGCAAAATACATACACCTCTTGATTACTGGGCAAATATATACTAATTACTCAATATTCTTAATTAACTGTTACTTATTGAGGGAAGGGTACATTTACACTAATGTATTTTTAGACACAACATCAATGAAGTCAACATTCTACAATCAAGAAATATTAAAGGGCACGAATGACATCTTACAAAAGGACAAGTGTATTGAACGATTCACATGTGGATTTGAGGCTGTGGACAATTTGAAGCAGATGTGCACCCTGGTTGAAATCCTTCAGGTGTTCTTGAGTATCTTGGAATACTTGAGCTTTTTCCACACTGGCTCAGTACTCAGAGTCACCAGAGGACATAAATAAATGAAAAAGGGATGGAGTGTTACGCTTTCACCATTGCCTATGCAGTCCATTTGAATATAAGTCAATGGGAAAATTACCCTTTTTTCCTTCCTCACTTGATTTATAACGTCTGTTAACATTTTCCTAAGGAGTTAATCATCTCAATCACTAGTTTTAATAGAACATGATGTCAATTTGTAAATTATGTTCTAATTTAGAGTATAATAGATGATAAAGTACGGCACATATGAGTGGAAATCAGTGTGACTTACAGCTGCTATTGTTTCATAGGAGCCTGGTTGGTTCTACGGGCAAATCATGTTTTTGGAGACTTTAGTACAAGATTGTTATGGGTGACCTCACAACTAATTGACACTTGGTCGCAGGCACAACTGATACTTCTGCTGGTTCCTCCTTGGCAATGTGATTATGGATCACAGGCACCTCCGTGGTTTGGTTGCCCTCATGCTATCCCTTTATGTTAAAAAGAAAAACATAAAGCAATCAATTGTTTTTATTTAAGCATTATCATCATCATCATCATGATCAATTGAACACAAAGAAATTGGAGATTAGAATAAGGAACAACTAATATGAGTTTCTACTTGTTGCACTGGACATGAGGAAGGGGTGAGCAAGAGATTTGAAGATGAGAGAAGAAGAGGACAAGAATACAGGAGGATAGTACAGGAGATGAGAAGATTATAAAAGGACTTGAGAGGAAATGAAAGGAGGAGAGGAAGACGGGAGATAATGCAATAGATGAGAAGAAGACAAGAAGAAGAAAAGATGGGAGGAGATATGGGAAGAGGTAATTAAAGAGAGGATGAGAGGAGGACAGAAGCTGATCAACAGTATACCTGGGAGTCTACGAGTTCTTCTGAGACAGCAGCATCCTTTTTTTACTCAATGGTCCGTGTCTGTAAGGAGGTGCATTTTAGTGACAAGATCTACAGTAGCAGTTTAGAGTTTACATACACAGACGTTGAAGTTATGGCTGTAATTACGTTTTAATTTAAGTAAGTGTTGGTTTATGTGTGTAAACCTTAATCTGATTATGTGCGACCTGTTTGGTCTATCAGTGTGCGCGTGTGTTTTAGTGCTGCTATGAGAACATGACAGTGCTTCATGGCAGTGTGAGCGGTGCCGTTGAACTCTGTGACACAATACTTTTTTTTATTCCTCTCGCCGTTTTCCTTAGACAGACTCTGTAGACATGGAACAAATGTAACATCATTTTGGTTGTGAGCGCATACAAACAAGCAAGTCACCAATTCAGACTTTCAGGTTCAAGCAGGAAAAGTAACAAGTGTGCCTCTGCATCATTTCCAACAGAATTCATTCTTTCTGTGGAACGTCATTGAACAAATCACAGGTGCACAAGTGCCTCAGGGGCATTTTTTGTCTCCTTTATTTGAGCTTGACGATCCATTAAAAAAAAATTATATAAATATTACCTTTGTACCCCTACCTTAGATACCTTTGTTGATGTGCATTGTGTGATCAGAGCCATTATCAGCTGTTTCATGCATTCCCCAGGTGGTTTTGATCAAGAATCATTTGTAAACTGAAACGATATTTACATAGTAGTCACATGTAATTGTAAAAGTTACATTCATATTAATATCAGAATGTGAGCTAGTCTGGCTTTCCCTCCATTATGTACCTAATCTCACATTGTAGAAGGTATAGTCAATGCATAACGTGGTCCATGAGGTTAATTTTGGGATTACACAAGGACACATACATTTTTGCATCACAGACATGGATGGATTAGGATATTTAAGTCACATGGGCCCTACTGGACCCTCAGACATAATGGATTGACCTTAAAAATCTCACTCTTTTCCCCTGCAAGCATTCTTATTTAATTAAAAAATCTAATAAAAGTATATCCTACTGATCTACTATTCATTGGTCACTGACACGAAAAAAATGAATCCTCCTTATATTGAGCAAGGCTGTATGTACAGTGCATCAAGCATAAAAGTTTAATGTACATGTAAGCCACAAAACAGAATACTATACTCACACCAGATATGAAAGTACTATAATGTGTACTTGTGGTTGGAAAATGTGTGTTTTCCAACAAGTGACATACCAGTTTGCTTTCACCTTGATAGAGCAGCTGCCCTGCAATGCATGACTGGAGCACACTTGAAGAAAGGTGGCTGATTAATACTGCATCAGTGCACCAAATGTGTTTTATTTATTTATTTTTTTTTTTTATTTTGCCGGTGTATCCAGTAATGGAAACCAAAGCCTTGCTTTGACTTTGTTGTGGGTTGTGGTGTAAGGCATTCCATTTTTCCCCGTGTAATATTCAATGTTGGGAAGAGAAAATTGATTCCAAGAGGTGGTTTTATAAGGGCATTGTTACTCTGCCTTGACTTTGCTGTCATCGGCCCTTGAGCACACCATTATTTTTTTGTTAGTGCCTCATCTTGAAGGCATTTTCCTTTCCTCATTTTTTTGTGAAATTCAATCTATGTGTTATGAGACTTGCAAGTGCATCATATTCACCTACGGAATTTATCACAGGCCCTTCAGAGAATTCATAGAACTTGGTTCACTATTCATGAGTGTAATGTCAACTCAAAATAATGTTTAAATCTGAAAAATACACAAAGGGGACATATTTGTGTAATCTTAATGTTTTTTTTTTATATATATATATAGCACTTTTCAAAACAAAGTTACAAAAAAATACATGACAATAAGAGATTTAAGAGGAACTCTGAACTTGCCTGAAAGCAAGCTTGTCTCCCAGAAAACTGTGCTTCCCTGCAGATCCTTTTGGTATGAATCATTAAAAACTGGCTTTGTTATGCTCACAGGCATTTTCTTTCTTTTACTAAATGAAGAGTTGCATTTATAAACAGCAATCTATAGTTGAATCAGCAGGTGTAACTGTACAAAATGGTCATCCTGCTCATGCACTTGAAACACAAGAACGCAAGCCATATGTAATTGAGTGAATAGTGGAAAATGGGAAAGTTCACCCAAAGTCCACTGTTCCACGATAGACAATAGTTTCCATAATTTTTTTTTTTTTTTTTTGGTGGTGGAGCTTTGGCGATAGTACAGATGGAAGGGGGGAGAATGTATCGGTTGCATTTTGGCAAAGTGGAGCTTTTACGCACTTACTGACCCCAACTTTAACCATGTCTAAACATAACCATTATACTTATTTCCCATAAAAAAATGTGGATGTCACACTACTTCTAAGGCTTATAGCTATGCTTGGCTCTGAGAGCAGAGGAAAGTAGACAGGACCAGGTTGTATAAACACAATTTGTGAAACAGTGGTGCTGTCTGAGATCTGGCAGGCACGAAGTTCCAAGCTTGAGTGGCTGGGAGAGTAAATGTCTTGTCACCCACAGTGGCAAATTGAGATTTCTGCCATTGTTCCTCAGTCAACAAAAATACTTAAAATAAAGTTAGGGGATAAAAATTAGATGGCCATGCCTCAGTGCCTTAGGTATGTCACATGAACTCATGAACTAGATTTTCTTGAAAGCTAGGGGTTAACAGGTCATGAATATGACATAAGAGTGTTCCAAATGACTCCTCTCATGAAAACACACACACAAAAAAACAGCATTTGTATGTGTGTTATAAGTGTTTATGATGGATCATCAATTTCCTAATAACAGCAAACAGGATTAGCTCAAGGCATCAGTTCACTAAAATATACAACTTTATTTACACAGGTGATGATTGTTTCTTGGCATCTTTTGACTCAGGCTCTTGTCTAGTGGGTTATATAGTTATAAGTTTAGATAAAAGCACCAGCAGAAACTTATCACAGAAACTTTTAGAAGGCAGCAGGAGGATCAGATTTCAACTGCCCGACCCTTTAACTGGTAAATGAGCCACATCCTGCGGCATAAATTTTCCCCCTGTAGAAGAAAAGTTGTTTGGCCCTTGTAGTACAGAGCATGATAATGTGGAAAATCAAAATCAATTCAATAAAGTTAAAAAAAAAAGAAAGAAAGAAAAGAAAGCAAACCCTGCAGCCTTGAAGGAATTACACATTTTTCTCTAGGAACTGATATTTAATTGCCAAAGCAAAATTAATCTGTCAGTGGTTTTATTAAAAATAATGATCAAAGAAAATAAGAGAACTAGAAAAAATACTGTCAAAAAGAACATGATACAGATGTAATTGATTTACAAAGACAATGAAATATGAAGTTAAGAATATGAAAACTAGATTAGTGTGTGTGTGTGTTGGAGGGGGGTGTTGGCCCATTCAGTGAGTGGAGAAATGAATACAGCACATGCGAGGGAGTAGAGGAAGACAACATCATAAAAGTGTTATGGTCATAATAAATATATGATGCAAAGAGAATGCCATTATAACGTAATAATAAAATAAGGTGATCCTACGATAATAATAGTACAATAGCATTTATATACAGCATAATACAACAGTAACATTATGATAATCAATTTACTCTAGTACTAGAGAAAGAAAAGTTCTGGAGTATCAGTTAGAAGAGGAAGAGTTCTGGACTAAGTTGAATGAAGTGGGAGAGAGTGGTGATTGGAGCTGACTTCAATGGGCATGTTGGTTGGTATGGGCTATGGGGCTCTAATTTCATGGCGCAGCGCAAGGGGGCGCAGCCCTCGCAGTGGTGATTTCCTACAGCGCAACACCGTGCACAGCTAATTTGGCAATTTAGTAGACCGAGGCAAGCAGAGATAGGTATGGCTGCACAAAAGGGGGAGGTGTTGACAGATTCAGCTTGGTGCAGTGACAATTTAGTGCCAAAAGACTGCACTGAAGGTGCGTTTTCGCCAGCTCCAACCTGGTCGGGCTCTAATTTCGTAGACCAGGCCAGGCGTGGCGCACCACCTACTTGTGCCTGGCTGGTCTGGTCTACGGAATTAGAGCCCATGGAGTTAAGAAAAGAAATGTGGAAGGACAGACAAAAAAAATGGCAAGGGAGGGGCAAAGGGTCACCCAATTAGAGTGGAAGATGCTCAGAGATAGATTACTGCATATACTATGTGCAGATGATTTAATCTAAAGGAGATAAGAGACTGCAAGGCGATGATAGGGGAGAATATGTCTAGGCTGCATCGAATGAGTTTGAAAGCAAGTGAAGGCACAGCCAAGGATTAAATGGTGAAAGCTAAAAAAGGAAGAATATTGTGCAGAGTTCGGGGAAGAAGTCGCAACAGGCTCTGGTAGGTACTGAGGCATTACCAGATGACTTGGAAAGTACAGCTAAAGTGTTAAGGGATACAGCCAAGAAGGTGTTAGGTATACTCTCTGGACAGATTACAATAACGTGGTGGAACAAGAAAGTAAAGGAAAGATTCCAAATGAGGGTATAGCAAAGAAAAAGTGGGACAGCCAGTAAGATAAAGAAAGTACGCAGGAGTACCAGGAGTCTATGCATGCAGCAAAGCGGGAGGTGCCAAAGGCAAAGGAAAATGCTTATTAGTTGTATGAGAGGCTGGACTTGTATCAATTTGCTCGACAGACAGCTCAAAAGGATGTGCAGCAGGTTAGAGTAAATAAGGACAAAGATGGAAATGATCTAACAAGTGAAGTTAGGTTGAGAAGTTGGAATACGTACTTTAATGAGCTGACGAATGAGGAAAAGCGAGAGAGAGACGAGGACATATGGAGGGGAGATAGTGCCTCAGAAAGTGCAGAGGATTAGTAAGGAGGAAGTGAGGGCAACTATGAGGAGGATGAAGAGTTCAAAGGCAGTTTGTATGGAGATGTTGGGTGATGCAGTGGTCTGTAGTAATTACAGAGGCATAAAGCCCATCAGTCACACATATGGGACAATATGGGGAAGTGTTGTTGAAGCTTGGTTAAGTAAAGTGAAGAGCAGCGAGCAGCAGTAGGGGTTCAGATGTACGGATGAGGTCAGGCAGGAGTCTCAGTGGACTACTGTATGTTGTTTGCAGGGTGGTATTGTAATCTGTAGTGAGAGTGGGAGGCAGGTGGAAGAGAGCCTGAAGAGGGGGAGGTATGGCAGTGGAAAGAAGAAGAATGAAGAGCGCAAGATAGAATACATGTGTGTGAATGACAGTGAAACAGGTAGTACAGTGAAGTACAGTGAAGATGAAACTTTTGCTAGATGTAGCAAAAGTTTAAATACCTTGGGTCAACCCATAGCGATTATAATGGACAAAGGATGTTGAAGAAGGAGCTGCCAGCCAGGAGGAAAGAAGAAGATCATAGAGTTAAGTTATAAGAGTTAAGAGTTAAGAGTTAAGGTTCACAGATGTTGTGAAGGAGGACATGAGGAGAGAAGAGGACACAAGGAGTAGGGATAGATGGAGGTAGATGATTCACTGTGGCAACCTCTAAAGAGAGAAGCCAAAAGAAGAAAAGAAAGACACTTGGCACTCCCAGCAACATAGCTTGAAGCTCCAATGGGAGCAGCGAGGGAGGCTAGTGAAGGATCACCCCTCATCTCCCACCTATTGATTGTGTCTTTTTAGTGCTGTGATTGTGTTTTTTGCTTTGCACTCCAGCCTGTAGGAGGGCCATTGCAGCTCTTATGCCTTGTTGTGTTTTCAACTAGGGCTGGGTATTGAAGTTCCTCTCTATCACCTAATATAGAATGTAATTTTTTTTTTTTTTTTTGGAATTTTTGGAATTGAATCAAGTCCAGATATCAAAAAACATTTTTATCATTACAGTGCCCTACATTTGGTCATTTAGTTTTCTCTGTTTCTTTATTTATTAAGACATGCCGTGTCAGCACAGGGCAGGCAGAGAATCTATGAAACAATCCATATGCTCCGAAGTTCTGTCAGATATGACACACCTTTCCAATCTAAATACTCTCCATTGGCTGTTTAAAGACATTTTGCATCCCTGAACATAAAGTGACAGATTCCCTCCCTCAGCTGTTTGGAGTTTTGTGTAGCAGCGTCTTGGTTAACACTTTGGCCCATCTGCTTAGTGCAGCTGGCTCTTCACCAGGTCACTGATTATTGGCTCTAACCTCTTAAAAAACGGCAGGCTACATTGCCTGTCTGCGTAGCAGGAATACTGGGTCAGAGCTAGAGGTTGAACCGCTAAACTAGTTTTTCCTTTCAGCGTTGTTTGCAGCCTGCTGTGGTGACCTTGATCAGTAGCACTGCAGTACTGGTATACACTGGAGCATTGTCTTCCCTACAGTTATGTGTCTCTGCTGGCCTGTGCCCATGGGAAACTTGCTGTGAGATGATGCTTTAGAGAGAGTTTTCCTTTTTTAAATTGCCTGTTTTTAGCACAAAGCCCTCCAGACACAACTGTGTTGTTCTAACAAATTGTGATGTACCACTGAGTTATGCATGCATGTAGCCACTTTCCTAGTTTAAAACAGTCTGTTTGCTCTCTTCTTCATTGGTGGATGTGGGATGCAGTTGCCTGACAGCACCATCTGGGAGTGCACACCCTTTTGGTGGGTCAAACATTGCTTCTTTTATTTTTATGAGAATAAGTAGGATACATTTGTCATTGTTTAATACATCTTGCTTGGAATTAAGGTGGTACATATGCATGTTTTGCAAAGTGTACTAGGGCAGAAAAAAATTTGGTCAAAAAACACAATATGTGACAATATGCATGCAGCATTTTCTGCTCCATTTTCATGCTCCATGCTCATCTGGTGGAAGAGACTCAGGAAAGAGGACTTCCTTCCCAAGGTATTAGTATTTAACAACCATGCAATGAGATTGAACAATCATCAATCACTCTATCAGTTTTAAAATAAACGTAAAGGACAGATAAAATTACATAGTTTTGAGTTTTGACACACTTTTTTTTATAAGAGGTGTGGTTATTTTTCCTGAGGAATGTCAGTTTGAGCTTAGATGGTGCCGACTTTATAAACATTATTAATAACACAGTGAGTACTTGTGATGTACTTGCCTTTATTTTATAATCTGTCAGAAAAAAAATAATGCAGAGCAAATGTCAAATTGAATTTGCTCATTTCATTCCAATCTCCATCATTTTATTTCTCCTATCGGGGTAATGAAGCATTGCTCATGTACTACACTGGTTAGGTTAGAGTGGCATCTGGCTCAGGGAACATGATGTAATCAGATTTAAAGATGACCAAATCAGATCAAATTCCACTGATTCTGGTGAGCACACACTGATGCCCCTGTCACTCCTGCTTAGCATCCTAAAGCTGATAATAAAAGAATGCTGGACCTGAATGATGTTTGGATTTTAACAGTATTAGAAAGTGGAATGTGACAGAAATGGAATAGATTCATTTCAGAATAGCCTGTGCAGAACAGCTGACTATAAAGTCTTTATACTACTCTGCCATGTTATACCACCATGTTTGTACAATATGAAGCCCAGAATGGACAGTGGAAAGGTTGCGTTGCACAATTTCATTACGAGATATAAAAAACTTATCTTTAAATTGCAATTTTTAAGAAAGATATTTTTCTGAAAAAGTATCAAGTAACCGTGATATAATTAAAACAAAAAGTACCTCTGGAGGTAAAGTGGGCCTATTCTATTCTATTCTATTCTATTCTATTCTATTCTATTCTATTCTATTCTATTCTATTCTATTCTATTCTATTCTTTGGATTTGAGCTTTTTTTAATTAGATATAACCATCTTTGAAAGATGATCTTGTCCACTGCATCCACATACACAGCAAATGCAACCATGAACAAGCTATCAGTCACCTGACGCCCTTACCCCACTACATGTCATGCTTCATTGTATACTCTTCAGAAGAATATAGGTCTCAGACACTTTGGCTTTGGCTTCATTTTCGGGACAGGGGAGCTTCTTTAATTTGTCTAAACAGTCTAAAGATCCTCAGCTCCTCTGGTCAACATGTTAAGTGACTTTGAACAAATCACTGAACCACAAATTACCCCTGACTGCTGTGCCAACACCATGTGAAAAGGGATGTGTTATGGAGAAGCTCCAAAATGTGTGTTGAATGGTGTATGTGAATGGTTAAATGCAACTGTAAAGCATTTTAGTTCATTAACACTCAAAGAGTGCTCCATAATTACCATCCATTTTTCCTTTTACCCTTTTAAAAGACAGGGTACAAGTAAAAGGCTTTCCACCTGCTGTGACATCTCATTGGGGTTCCGCCACAATTGAAACACACTCCAAATGTTAGAGACACCTGGAAATCCATTTTATTGTAAAATGAAGACAAATCTGGTGCACAAAATAAGCTCACCTTTACAAAAGCAGCCAAGCATGCTGACACAACCCAGCTAATGTTAATGAAAACAACAGAACCACAACACTGGACTCTGGCAGTTACCCAGTGATTCATTTTTCTGTGGTGAGTGACAATTCATGTCACTTGAAGTGGAACCGTTTACAGGTCAGCCACCCGTTACAAGCTACACTAGTGCTTTGTTGTTTATTTGCCACTGCAGAGCTGCATACACTGCGTTCACCGTCAATTTGCATCCAAACAGCAAACAGTAACATGCTGCTACTGCTACACACACTTTGTTCTCAAGCTTTTTGTTTTGTGCAACAGTGTTATACACTACTTTGACATTATTAACAATGATTTATATTCACTTTTAAATGTTTTACACAGCAGTGCAAAAGATAAGCTTGATGTGCATATTAAAGCAACTTTAATGGGCAAAAAAAAAAAAAAAAAAAAATAGTAAATAGTAAGCTACTCCTTTAGGAGAACAAAGTTCCTCAACCAGTTTTGTCATTTATACAAATCACTCATTTACATGAAAGCTCGCCCATTTCTGTTATGATGTTAATTATAACTGCTCTGACCCTCGTTACAAAGTTATAGAACAATCCTGTGCCAGGCTACTGGGGGATGAGCAAATTGTAGTGTTTTGCTTAAACATCAGGTTGTACTTGATCAATGCAGTTCAAATTATAATTAAATCCTTAGCAGAAAACTAGTTTAGCCGGATATAATACATTCCTTTCAGACTGTATTCAGTACCAGCAAAACCTATTGATAGCTAATAACATCTGCAGATTACAGCTAATTTCTGAGTTTGGTCCTCTGACAGATTTTATTCCGCTGGATGAAAATATTCAGCCTCACTTCGAACTGTAGTGTGACAACCCATTTATCATGCCATCAGTGTCACTATGAGCATCATTAAAGTTTCATCCAGTCTATTCCCACCACTGGAAAGTATTTCATGAGAATAAACTTACACACATATCTCCTCACCTCTCTGGACTGATGAGCGATTGTTCAGTCCAAATAAATGCATGCAGTTATTACGATCACCTCCACGGTTGGCCACAACTACAATATTGTTCTACATACTACCAAACATATTTAAAGTTCAGTTCAGTGTAAACTAGTGAAATTATACATGTTTAATGGTAAGCTGATAAAATTCAACTCTGGTCAAACACCAGCTACTATTCAATAATAGTACCAGCTACTATTCAATAAAATACAAGAGGTCCCTGAAAGACTCTGAATGAACATAAAAAAATTAAAGCAGGTATGATCTCTAAGATCTGTAGAATAAAGAAGCTATAATGTGATTTGCAAATCACTTTTAATGTCTGGTTTTTATCACCTCTGCGTGGAAGTGTAACACATTTGTTCTGTGAATGGCAAGGGTGGGTTAAAAAAAAGAAAGGGAGTGAATAGATTCCTATCAATTTAGTGCTTTCAGGAACAAAAAAAAAAAAAGCATTGAATAAGCAAAAAGGAAAACATGATTAAAAAAGATAGACAAACAAAGAAAAAGGCAAAGTGTAATTTAAAGTTTTTTGGAGTAAAAAAGGACATTATAAACGCTTTGATTTTAATTCAAAAGGAGTCAGCGTAAAGGGCAAGTGTCAGAGCCTCTGGAAGGTTGTTCTCCTATGTGCTGTATAAATCTCAGCCTATTTTTTTTATGTCTGGAACAACAGAGTACTCCCGTATGACCTTAGACATACTGTATAGAGAGCATGTTTTTAATTATTGTGAGTAGAGATGCCTTCTCTTCTTAGAGACGAGAGTCAGCTGCCCTTCAAAATCCATTTTACTATGAATTGAAAGCCTGCGTTCACTAAAGTTTCCAACTTCCTGGTCAAATTGTAATACAGTGGTGTGTGTGTACTAAAAAGCCACAATAGTTTTTAAACTTTAGCTGTAGCCCCTGCTCTGTGCCCCGCCTTTTTTCATGGTTCCTGCTGGAACCCGTGCACTCACTCTCACTGAAAACATGGCTCCAGCAGGTACAGAAGGGAAGAAAAGAAAAGTGCTACAGTGCTACATTCCGTGACACAGCATTCATGGTTCAGCAGATGTGAACTTTGACTATGGAGCTCTGGTGGGCATGCACTTTGGTGCAGTGAAAAAGTGTCCTCACATGCTTCAGGTCAGTGAAAAGAAAAGCTTTGTGAGTGCAGCAGAGCTGCTGTTGCATTATGTCCCCAAAGAATCGGATGCATGATTAATGCTCGATAGTGTAGTATCACACTGCAGCCCCATTTGTGCAGCTCCAGCTACCCATTAATACTGTCAAAGTGCTGTTAGTGGTAAATATGTTTAATGCATGAAAATGCTGCTAATCATCTACTTTTCAGATCATATAGATGTCAGGTTTTTTGAATTCCGCCACCATTCTGTCACCGATTAAAACTTTTTGTCTTTACACTGCATTACATGATTTTACTTCACTTCAATGAACAGTATAAAAATAACTCTTAATAATAATTTTAACTTTATTCCCTCAGTTTGCAAAGTACTTTGAACAAATGTAGGAAACTCAGAGATTGATAAAACAGAAACATTAAGGGAAATGTAACTGTAAATGAAAAGACGTAAAACATAAAAGCAAGACTACATCATGTAAAGGCCAGTATGTGCAAAAAAATCAATATAAGATAATCATTAAAAAAAAGAATAAAAACAAGTTGTCAAATAAAGTGTGTAAAAATTGGATTTAAAAAGTCATTTTAAAAAATTACTTAATTGGCAAGCCTTTCACAGCAATGAATTCATTATTAATCAGCTGCTTAAAGGTCCACTTTTTTCCCCTCAGTTTCTGACATTTTCTGGAACAAAACAATTCATTGAATAATGAATTTGAAATGAATTGGAAAAAAAAAAAATCACCACATTAATCCACAATAAAAAATGATCAGTAGTTGCAGGCTTTCTCATTGGTCTGTCACAGCTGCCTGTAAACAAAATAGCTTAAATTGCATTTGAGACTGAAGACTCTGTGGTCTTCAGTAAATGACTGCATCGGTATTGGCATCACTTTGTTTCTAACTGAAACGTCATTTTGTGCTTTAAGCAGTTTTTAAATGAACCACCGCTAACCGTGTCCTGGTCATTTTGACACTATTCACTCAGCATATATGTATACAGGATGTGCCTATACACACATTATAATGATGGTGAATCCTTGACATGAGCCTCAAGGCCACCCACAAGTTATCTGTTTCGTAATGATTAACTGTGACAAGGCAGATCCATTTGATATATGGAGTAGCAAGTATCCACGACCTTGAATAGATGAATACTAAGTGAATAATTTATGGTAGTATTTTGTTGTACCATCAAATGCCTTCATAGGGCAAAAACCTGTGGAAGTGTTTGGATCATATGTTGCTGCTTTGGTGGCTCTGGTGAACAAATCAGGTTTTCAAAAATGGGAAGTAAAATTAGTGAGGCCAAATTGTGAAGCATTCTTGACTTCAGAGCAGTATAATATCCCAGCTGTAACTGCAAATTTAAAACATACAATATAGTATGCGAAAATAATAATAATAATATATTTCACTGGATGGAAACAGTTTCTGTTCTTGTGTGAACAACAGGAATCAGTGGTGTGGCAGATATAGTAAATGATCTGGAGCTGTAGCTGCTTTATTATTTTATGTGACAATTCTAAGGGTCATTTGGAAATAACCACTGAATAATTAGCAGCTTCCCTACAAGGTTTCATAGCTGTGACAACAGGCAGATGTCTTCTGAGAAAAAAAAAAACTGTAAAAAGCTAATGAACGCATGCCACACATTTGCCTCTGTGGCCCATCTGAAACACAATTTGCATTTTTCATGATATGCTTAGTTTTGTCTCTGGGTTTTTAGTCCTACACTGCTGATCTTCTTCCTACCTGGGTGCATTTCCATGGAAACATGCTGGACTGTTAACCTGCTCTTGTGCAGTTTTAGTTCGTGACGACAAGGCAAAGCCCATCAGTTCTCAGGACAACTAGAGTCATCCTCCCCACAGGCCTCTGCCATGTGATCGCACAGTAAAGTGAGAAATAATAAAGATCAATAGCTATTTTATAGACTAGTGTATGGTTTTCTTATTTCATATTCAATGTGTCCACAAATGCAGTGAAAGTTTATCACACTAAATAAACACATAATAAATTTTATAGCTTCATTTGAACAGCGTTCCGAGCAGTGACGATTATCTGACTCTTACCCTGTCAGTGAATCTCATACCATGAGGACAAATAAAAAAGGCTTTTGCTGTGTTTCATGCGAAAAACACATTAATGCAGGATCAATATCAGTATTGTTATTATCTCATCAATTAAGTACTTTTCTCTGAATTGTCGCACAAACAATTTGACATTAACAGAACTTTTATGATCTATAAAATGTTAATAAAGATATAGGAGAACTCAAGCAAAAGCTAGTTTATTAAGAAATGTACTTATACTTGTACTCATATACTTGTTAAATTTAGTTTGAATGATCTTAATACATGATGTATGTCCACTTTTTCATTCCTTTTCTTTACTCGCTGTAGGTTAAATTATTTCATACCACTTCTTTAATAATAATTAATACAAACATAAGTGATAGAGACCTGCTGACATGCTTACAGTTGGATTAATGGTTTGATAGGAAATGTATTTAACACATGCAAATGTTTTGGCAGGGCAGGTAATCTCAATTTGAAAAAAAAAAAAAGAAAAAAAAAAGTACTGGAAAAGAGAGACTAAAAAGAAGAAACAGCATAGAATAATTAGAACAGAAAACATGAAACTGAAACTACTGCTTATGTTACAGTTTCTATGTATCTGTTGCCACAGTCAACATTATCATATTAGGTCAACCTTTATTGATGGTTGTCATTTTCATTTTCATCTACAGTGTAATTAACAACCTTGCCTATTTCATTTGAAAATCTTGGTAGCTGGATAGAGTTTGAGCAATCCAAGTGTGTACTGAGCCAGTTTAAAATAAGTTTGATAGCACAGGTTATCCAGACAGGTATTGTTAGGTTCAAGCCAAAAAAAAAAAAAAAAAAAAAACTTAACCTGTGTAAATAATGTGAAATTATAGGTCTCCCGTTAATCAGGTGGACATAAACGCTACTCCATACAAATGATGTTCCTCTGCAATTGGTGATATGGAGATAATCAACTGTTTGCTCAAAAGTTCTGTATGAATTTGAATATGCAGCAGGCTCCCCATTTCTTTCAATGGACTGTCTTTGCAGCTGAGC
Organism: Brachirus orientalis; assembly: GCA_016785285.1. NCBI lineage: Eukaryota > Metazoa > Chordata > Actinopteri > Pleuronectiformes > Soleidae > Brachirus > Brachirus orientalis. The sequence continues at coordinate 1,090,486 of JAFBJR010000081.1, read as the reverse complement.
AGATGATCTTTACTTATGTCAGAGCCCAACCTTCGACAGGTCTGTCCTAGGTTTCCCCTTGCACTGCTCAGTTACGCAATCGGTCTCTCCAAAAAAATCACAGTTTTTCCTCAGCACATCAGTTTCTTTTACAAATGAGCACTGACTGTATTTGCTCTGGCCTCATTTCCACAGTCTGTGAATGAGCAACTCTTAGACAAAACTCTTCTCATCTCAGCAGCTATTAGTTCACTTTATGTAACAGTCGAATCCTGGTTCCGTTAATTAGGCTCCCTCAAGACTCAAAGCTCTTCTTTTCTCGGCCACTCCTTGAAACATGCCGCAGCTCAGCTCTATAAGCATTATTGTATTGGGGTGCAATGAATGTTGAAGCATACTGAACTAATCTGCAAAATGCTCATACTGAAAAGAACATACTGAAAGTTCACTGTCGCCATGTCTGAATTGTTTTCACTCCTGCATTATCTTCTCACAGCAGCTGAACAAACTACTCAATCCACTTTGGCCATTTTGCTTAAATTTCATGTGCATCACTGTGAAGACAGAATGCTCAGTACATGCAAACTACTTTAATAACAGGGTGCATGCAGGTAAAATAGTTTGCTCAGTAAATGGAAACCATTTTACCTGCATGTGGATCTAAGAACAGGGTGCATGTGTGGTTCATCGGCTGAGTTTACTTTCCACAGAGTTTAAAAATAAACTTACGATTGTTGGGCATAATATGATGGTCCAATATGCAACAATCAGCCTCACAGTATTATGTAACCAATATGTTCTTATCTATTTACAATGTTGTACTAATATATTGAGCTATAAGGGAAAATTCAAACTCCTCGCGCCCTCATTACCACATGCATTCATGAGGTGACAGAAGAAGAAGTTAGGGGAATGCTTATGTCAGCATTGGACACAAAGTTAGAGGTATGAACACAGGTTTATAGATTAGTAAATCATCTTTCAACTGTTGTGATTCGAAAAGCCGTTGTATGTAAATTTGAACTCATCTGTTTACAACCAATTTCCATGTTACTTAACAGTTTATTTGGCCCAAAATGTGTTTTATGAAATTATGTTAAGCTGTCAAAGTCACTTTCCAAAATTAAAGTTCTGCCTTGCATTTGCTGGTCAGTAGCTGAGCACTAAGTAACATAGTCTGTACTTAAAATGTCTGTCACACTTGTCCGGTGGGAAGTGTGCCTCCACTGTTTCTGATTCTCGACTTTGATGGAGCGCTGTGATAGAACTGGATCCCATATGGCTCTCTCCTCTGACCCTGCAGTGGCAACAGGAAATGACAGTATGAGTAATGCTATTCATCCAGTGTGGGCCATTGAGTTGAAGGCTAGGCATTGTGTGGTGAGAAAACAATAATCTGTCTTTAATATGAATCCTTTGTCAGTGATTGTGTCCCTGGGACCCCGCAGCTCACCATGTCATAACCTTCTCCAGAATGCCTCCCAGAGAATGTTAAAGACATGCAAATTTAGGACTTGGCATAGATTTAGAGTAAATTGAAATTTTCACAGGTGCTGACATTTTGGGCAGCGTAGCGTGGTGATCATTGTGGAGCACCTTCACTTTATGTTTGGCACAGTTCTTGGCTCTTTGTTTGCTTTTAAGTCTCATTCTGCAGTGAAATGTTCTTTTTAATCCTCATATCTCAGAGAAACACAGCAATTCTCAAAACAATGCATTTTGCCTACTTTACGCATGCTGCAGGGGCCAAGTGTCAAGTATATATATATATAGGTGTGTGTGCGTGTGTCTGTGTGTGATTTTTTTGCATTTTCCATGGCTCTGGACTAGTAACTGCTGTGGTTAGAGACATTATGATTTCGGGGTGTCTTTCTGTTCTATTTTTGTGAACACTTTGTCTCAAGGTTTTGATTTGATTGTGCTGTCACCTTAGTGATGTAGGCTTTTTTTTTTATTTGGAATCCAGTACCTTAAGAAAGTCTAAGGTAGTCCAAGTGCTCACTTGGAAGGCTATTCACTACTAATTTTACCAGTTAATTTTGTACACTTGTTTTAATTATTCACAAAACCATTTTTAGAACTCCTACAACAGTTTGCACTGTATTGAGCGTATTCAGTTAATTATTGTACAAACATATAAACATTTTATTTAATCTGTCTCGGGTTTTCAGTGGGAAGGAGAAAACACAAAAGTCAAGAAGTGATTGCAGAAATGCACTCATTGTATTGATGATCACTTTACCTTATATCTCATGACACACTGGTCTTCCCTGTACGAAAGTACAAAAGCTGCTTTTATAAGTAAAAAAGCATCAGTATCATTATTTGGCATTGTTGAAACTGGCCATGTAAATACTTGGTATCGAATCAATACCAAAATCTTCCACACGACTAATTTTTGGCTTCTTGAACATAAAATTTCTTATAAGATAACAAGCATGCCATGTGTCATGGAAAAGAAAAACACAAACATATAGACTGAAGTTGTTGGGCAGGGGAGGCAAAAGCTGGTCAGTAATTCTAATAATCATTTACTATTCTGGGAGTTTGTAGGTCGATGAGAGTGAAGCTCACTCACAGATTTGTCTTGTCAGGGTTTTGGAACACACTAGATGTGTTGTCTTTTTATCCAAATGCTGCTGAAAAAGCAGCATTTGAGTTTTATGTGTCTGGTGGCAAATTAAATATTAATGCAAGCCCCACATAAACACACACACGCACACACACACGGAAGATTTGAAAGGTAATAGTATCAAGCACAGTAGCCTACCTGTTGGGTGGGTGAGCAGAATGCTGACAGTCTTCATGTGATTGACATTCTGGGGATTTTACTATTTATCAAGAGCTCACAGTTGATACTTTGATTTTTGAGGAAAACATGTTCCCAAAGTTTGGCTTGGAAAAAAAAGAAAAAAAAAAAAAAAACATAACCACATGAGGTTAGTTCTGTTTTGTCATTGTTTTTGTCCTAGTTTCCACACATCATTTGCAATTCCCTGTATGCGCTAGGGCTCATGTTGTCGTTGACAACAGTGCTAGTTTGGCGAAGATATTAACCATTTTTTGACTCCTCCATTCACTAGCTGCTACTTTTGACCTGGCAAGGCCCTTCACTTTGAAAGTATTAACCCACTGCCAGTTGTGTTTGGTGGAGTGTGAACACATTTGAAGGAAATGTGTTTGGGCACCTTGGCAGGCTTTCATGCAGTGCCAATATGTTGACCAACAAATCAAATGAGGACAGGAGCAAACAAGAAGGAACATGAGTGCACCATGATGAACTAGTACTAAAAATGTGTGGTTCTTTTAATGCAGTATACATTGAATGAATGTTAATAAATAAGAATTAACTTGAACAGTTCATAAATAAGAGACCTCGTAAAATACGGGGTGTTTGACAAAGGAGAGAGTCTTTGTCTGTTTGCTTTCATAAAGAAATTAATATTGCAGTAATACTGCCTCTGTTGACATTTTACTTAATAGATCACATACAAAGTATAATTTAAATGGTCTTAATGTAAAATATTTAATGTGGTTCATGGGGGCAACAGTCCAAAACACCAAACAAAATCAGAAACATAAACAGAGTTTATGAGCCGTAAGTGGAAATTGAATAATGATCAAATAGTCTGCATCATTGTTAATGGCAAACATAGTATTTCTGTTTAAGATCTCTGGTCCTTTGATGACTAAATGCAAAACATGTTTTTACAAAATACCAACAGCTTATGAAATCCTCTGCACTGAGTATTAATGTGTAATTCTACAAAACTGGAATGAAAAATAGAAATACCTACCAAGTAGTGAGGTCAAGTTATCCCAAGAACTTAAGAGGACTTAAAAGAAAAAAAAAAGAAGACACACACACACACACAAAAAAAAGAAAAAAAAAGTTTGGGTGGGTTGGACAAAAGATGACAAAGAAGGTACCAATATAAATAAACTATTAACGACAAATTTTTGGTGTAGTCTAATTTTTCCTAAATGGGTATCCATAGCTTTTGTTTAACTACACCACCAGCACCAAAAATCTTTCTGGAGGGAATCACTGGTCTGTATAGATTCTCTGTGCTGACCCGAGCTGTGCTGTATATTCCAGCAACCAACACCTGAAGAGAGCATGCTTTCAGCTCCGCTGGTCATTTCCTGGAATTGTATAAGAACAGGTTAAATCCTGGGAATTATTATAATGCTAATTTCTTTTGTGACAGTAACAGTGTTCAAGTTATTAATGAAGTTTTTTTTGTGCAGTTTAAAAACATGGAATTATTTGTCTGTTTACGTCTTTTTATCTTGTCTGGGATGTGGAAAGAGCAATACCAGCACCAGGACAGAATAAGATATTTGTTGTTCTATAATGAGATAAATGGAGCCTAAATACACCAATGAAGGAATGCTACATTTTTTGGGTCGTTGGTTGGGTTCTGGTCATTATTGACACATTCTGTTGTGTTCGGGTTAGTTTGTTCTGATACATTATGCGTTTTTTGCTTCCTTTAGGAATAGTACAAAAACAAGTGGCTCCAACTGTTCCATTTTTGGCACCCTTCCCTTGGGTACCAGAGTTAAATGTTACAGTATAGTCCATCTAGCTCCACCACAATAGGCTGTTGATTGGGTGATAGGAAAATGTCATTGGTGTAAAAATCCAATGGAAGTTTAGGCAAATGTCCACAGTCTATTCTCATACGAAGCTTGATATCTTGTTGACACAAACAGCCACAAACTGAGCAGGAAAAAAAAAAAAAAAAAAAAGATTTGTCTTGTCTGTTGTGTCATCCCACCGGTACAACGTCATGCTATGTATCTCACTGACGCGGCCACTGGCCACAGCACACACGGCACACACCTATCTTCTCAGTTACAACACAGGCCTGACCCAGCTCTTTACCATTCCAATCCATAACATATTGTACGAAACACAACCATACCATGATGGAAACATGGCAAAACATTTGATATTGATATTTAGATATTGGGTCAGGTAGTTGTGGGTCACAAAAATCCCCAACTCGTGCATCACTATTATATAGTCTTTCCAATTATAAACAGCAACACATTTTCCCCAGAAATGTTAAACTGAAAAAACAGCATTCTACAGCATCTATAAAGTGGTCCTTCATAGATATATGTGGTGTTACTGCTTCATAAAGAAGCCATTTGATGAAAACCGCAATTGCAGTTTGACTTGGGGTCTGTGTAGTTCCTCCTCAACAAAGCCACTTGTCTTATTGGGCATCAAATGTGTGTTCATTTAATAGCTGACCCTTCTAATAATATCACTGGTCTTAATTTGTAGCTGCACTGTTGATTAATGATGGAGGTCAGCATTCATATCACTGGCAAATGCAATATTTTGTCTCTTTGGGTTTCATCTGTAGTGATACATTTAAAGGAGTTTTGCTGCAACTCCAACATTAATAGCAGAATATTTAAATCAAGCTGAATTCAATGACTTTAACTTTTCCAGTGAATACAATACAATAAGGCAAGCATCACACATACTGTAAGAATCAAAATACTGTTCATTAAATGGTTATGATTGAAGAATAAGCCACTCAAGAATCATGTTAAATTGGAGTGGGGTTCTGGTTTTGCCGTCAAGCTGAAGTGTCATCACAATAGGCACTGAGCACAAATCCTTTTGTTGCAATTTAGAATAGCAGGACAGTTTTTGATAGTGCCACACACTGTTGGCTTTACTCCGAATCAGCCAATTTGAAAGCTGTTTGCTTCTCAGGTAAAGATAAGATCATGTCAGTAAATTGTGTGAGTTGTGTAAACACCATTTCACACCTACATACATAATACTACACTAAATACTCCTTTTCTGCTTAGAGACAGGGAACAGTCATTGATGAGGATTATACTGAAGGGGAATCCTTTCACACATTATTTGGCTGCAGCTCCCCCTGCAACCCTCAAGGACAGGCAGCAAAGAAATTGGTGGGTGGATATTTATATCTTCAATGTCAAATCTTTAGATCAGCCTCCTTTTAAATGAAAAGGCTTTAGGTTTTAGTCTCTTACATCCCCTTTAATCATTTTTTTGTGTCCTCCAGAGAATGTGTCTTGATTATTTAAGTGATTTAAGCACAGGAAGCGGTAACAAAAACGAAACATTGGCAGTGGTGTCACAGAGAGGAAAGAGAAAGATAGGGGTTTTCAAGTCAGATAGTGTCTGATTTACACTCTGGTACTGCAAGTCTCCCTTCAGTTGAGAAATTGGACTGTGTTCTGTTTGTATGATTGATTTCCTGCTGTGTCCCAAGTGAACAGTGCTGCTATTGTGGCTGAGAAGAAACCGAAATCCACACAAATCAGAAAACACGCAACCTGGCAAACAAATAAACCCAAGAGTTGTAACTAGCGGAGGACAATGCATGTTGTTTTTTTTGTTTTTGTTTTTTAAAGGACACTTCCCTAAAGGACAAAGTGTAAACACATTTCCCATTCAGAGCTACCAGAAATGTTTGCTGTCACTACATTACAATAAAACTCAGTCACAGTTTGTGGTGCTACATTTTGTGCCTCTCTCCCTCAGAAGCATTCACATGAATACTCTCCATGCTCAGACCAGCAAAACAGAGGATACATATACAAACTATAGTCTTCAGGTCTGCAGTGGAAGTGCCTGAAACATGTGTTCTCTTGCGTAGGACAATTCACTCTTAATTTATATCATTACGCATTTTACTGTGGAGTTAAGGGCCTCCATCACAAATTTGTGTTGTTTTATTTATTTTTTTTTCAATGCATTAACAAGTCCAATACGATGAAAGACATACTGGACTAGCAATTTAATGTCTATTTGTTTAACATCTGTGATGGTGACATTGTTTTTTTAAACTGTTTTAACATTAATATCCCTTTACATTGTATGCCATTTGCAGCACTGACTAGTAATTCCCTCATCTGGTGATTTGATCCATAAATGGTCATGATGTTCTCAAACTTGGCGAGGATTGCCCTCTTCACCTTATCATAATCCTGGGCGTCTCTGATGTCCATGGCCACATATGCTGCACATATGACCACAATGGTCAATGAAAAAAAAAAACAGCTAACTAGCGCAGCAATAGCTTGTCAAACACTATCACATTGCACTGGTATCCACCTACTTGCACAGGTCTTTTCACAACAAAAGCCCCCTACAGACTGCAAACTGTACCCTTTTATAGGGAACCCATTCCCACGCCTCCAGTGGACCATACCACCTACTCAGGTGAGACGGGGCAATACCTAACCTGAAACTCCAAAATCTCAAAGAATAACCGAATACACTTTTAAAACAATGTCTGAATATATTCCCCTGGTACAGGAGACAAAACTGCCCATATGGAGCACCAACCCCTATTATACTTAAACACAGGACAGAAAATCATATGATGGAGATGATACCCTTGGGTGGGACGCGCACCGCTCCGTGAACGCGCACGCGTCCGACCCACAGAGACACAGCATAAATAGCAGACAGTGAAGGTGCGCGCTCCCTTTCGCTCCCTGAAATGCTGCCGGTAGAACACGTAAGTTATTTCTAAACTTGTGATTATGACTCTAAACCGTGTTTTATTCTGTCGGAAGAGAATGTTGCACAGAAATTATACCTGACCGGCGACCTGAGTTCTTTGTTTAGCTGCGTTACTACTTAAACACATTGCTGCGGTTCAGCGCGTGCACTCACCAAACTCCGACAGCAATGTGTTCCGCGCTGCTAGCAGAAATATAGACACGCAGCCCGTCAGTAGGCAGACACGATAGTATTGTCCGGTATAATACTATGGCACATCCCTCCCCTACGCAACAAATGTTTCCCCATGAGTCGGGGCTTACGTGATCGCCCCGTGATGACGCGACATCGAGTCGCGGCATCACAAAGGTGTAATCAAAAAATATTTTCTTGAAATGATAAAATTAAGTCCGCTAATTAAATGTATTAAGTAAGAGCTACTTGAGAAGGAAAGCCTCATTATCTTACACAATTGAGTGTCAGTTAACAAATGCAGCATTTGACGTCTTTATGATGAAGGCAATAAAAACATTCTTGTTACTGTTGTTTAGGTTCATATACAGTATAGTGTGAAACGGGTCTTGTTGCGCATGAGACCCATATATCTATATTGGTGGAGGTGATAGGAGACATTCATATAGTCTGGTCTGAACCGAACTGAACAGGATAAAGAGCTATTCCTCCAGGTGAGTGAGCTAATTTCTCCTCTTAAGGTTGGATACATACAGTGGGAGGTGAGTGGTGTGAATCCCTGCTGCAGGTGCAAGTATCACAGGGGAAAAAAAAGGATGAAGTGTGACCATCTTTCCTGAGTAGTGTCTGACAAGGTGCCCTTGAACACTTAACCTCTGGTAGCTTCACAGGAGTGACTCAGTTGTCTGCAAAGGAGAACTGAAAAGCTCCCATTGTGAGCATGTGCACCTTTAAGGATATGAACCAGGACAAACCTGAACATGATACAAAACTCCCACTCACTACATTCACCGAGTAACTACAGACAAGGACTTATAAAAGTAGTATTATGTTCCCTAGCATGCATTAAGCTCAATCAAACCATGCCACCTGCCAGGGAAACAGGAGGAAATAAAACTGTTTATATGCATGTTTTATCACATAGTTTATTTCTTTATTAAACACTTAGCTCTTTGACCTTTACAGCTGATGTGTGTGCTGGGTTTTCAAGTTGATGTTATGGCTAACTCTCGGGGCTGTTCTTTTTTCTACATTTCTTTAATGTGGGGGCCCAAAACTGGCTGGCCTGTTCCACTCAGTGGAAAGGATCATGTTTTGCCATCCTGCATTTCTGCTAATCACAGATACATCTAAAATCACATTTTTGAAACCAAATTATGATGCTTATTTATACATCACCAGATTTGCACAACTACCGTATTCTGACACTATGGCAGAAATGAGGAAATGGGGGTGTTAATATCCACATGGTTATGAATGTAGTTAGGTTAAGGGACAGCAAATAACCTGGCACAAAAGCACCTGGTTATTGTAAGTTATTCGTATCTGTGTATAGTGTTGGGTTTTTTAAATCATATTTGGCTTGTTTTTTTTCCCCACTGGCCTTAACTGTGTGCTTGTCATAATGGATGACACTGTGTTGTATGTAAGTGTGTTCAGGAACTGGGTTCACTCTGGCTCAATTCACCACTGAGATAGAGGAAAAAGACAGTGCAGCTCTCTCCACTACTGAATGTCTCTCAGAGGGTGCAGCTTTGCCTCCTTTGCCTCCTTCAACAACAGGACTCTTGTTCTTCTGCCAGCTAGAGTTGCCACAGTCAGTCTAGTTGTTCAACCATCTACTTTTTCCTACTACCATTTTGCCACTAGAGAAAATGAAATCTCTATTTTCTTTCTTTTGTGTTTGGGCAGTGATGTGTGCATTTCTTCTGGGCTATGGCTCAAGCCCTCACCTTCAGCATCATGTTGTGCACATTGTTTGTGCTTTTCATTCTTCGTTTTCTTTAATGCATATGATTGTATTATTTCCACCTCAGCTCCAACAGTAAGGCTAAATTACACTTTGTTAGACTCATATCATTAAGCACAAAAATGTGCAATTGAAACCAATTCAAACTACAGGATTATATTATATCTGGGTGTCAATCTGGGCTTTGTGTCTCTCCACTCTCCACCAGATAGCATAGTGTTTGACCATATTTGTCGTGTGGAGAAAAAAAAAACATGCTATTTCCACTGCACTTTGGCACTTTAACCCCCGCCCCCCCCACCCCCCTTGACATATCCCAATAATTCAACCCGAAAAAAAAAAAAAGTGTGAGTGTGAGTATTTGACACTGCATAAAAAAAAATTACAAAAAAGAATCAGTGTTGCTGCTAATCAATTACATACCCAAGGCTGTAATAATTCAGAACAAAAAAAATCTACTTTTTTTTGCATGTAGTATATTGAAAATAATTCATATTTTTCTTTTTCTTTTCTTTTTTTCATATGAAAACGTGGTGGGATCATGACAAAAACCTGGCCAGATGTAGGTGGAAAAAAAAAGTTCAATGAAATTAGAATATAATAATGTATAATACTTTTTATAGCTTGCTTTTTAAAAACACATTTTCTGTGCTTATCGGTATGAATGTTACATAACATTAGACCCATCCCTAAGGGTTAAATAACCAATTAAATGTTTTTAGGACGATTTAAGAGGATATCTAATTGTTTATACAACCACTGTGAACATGGACTGTGCTTGCAGCTTGCTAATGTGACGGATGAACAAGAAAATAAGGCAAGTTAATTAATAAACACATCGTATAGTCTTTACACAATCTTTACACCGAACTGACACTCTATATGAAATAAAGACAAAAGAAGATTTTGGGTGGAGGAAGGCTGAATGTAGAAAAATTATGTAGCTCATTTAACCAGCACACTGAGTCTGCCCCTGCATTGTTCTTATTAACATTGCAACAACATTTAAAACTGATCTGCTGAAATATAATATAAAATATAATAGGCCTGACAAAAGCACTTGTTTTGTCCCCTTAAGTTATGGCAACACAACTAAGGTAGGTAACAAACTCAATGCAGTCCCTGGTAAATAAAATGTCAGTGTGACTCCAGCACAGAGTTTTATTGTGCAACAAAAGCAGCTTATCACTTTGAATTAACTGAAACTTAACACAGCAAAAGAAGACAAATAACTCGAGCAGAGCTGTGTGATGAGTGAATATGCATACATTACTTCACAGTCAATAAGAGACAGCGCAAGCATCAATTTAAAATGGAGTTAGTGTAGTTTCTTCATCTGGAGATTGAATCCAACATGGAAATGCTTGTATTCGCTCCTCTGGTTTGTATATTAGTCTATGAGAAAATGAACTCTCACTTGATTTTAGGTCTTATTATGGTCTTAGTTAGAGTCAAATATAGACCATAAAACACTGCAAGTATTAGGACATGGACAGGGTGTGATTGACAGCTAGTACATCTCAGTCAGGCCCACCCATTTTTTTTTTCACAGCCAACTAATGGCTGACCCCAGAGTACTGTAGGTTCTATGGGATAATAATGTGCAGCTTGGCGATCACAGTCAATTAGGAACAATTAGTGGTGATCTCTGTTGGTTGACCACTTATTAAAAGTCTGATTTCCCACGGACAGAATAAGGACACCAGTTAATATTAATGTTTTTTGCTCAATAAAGACATGACGTAAATAAATCAATAAAGACGTGATGATTAGATTCGAGGTTTGTAACTGGACCCAGAAATAAGCGGAGCGTAGTCGCCAGGGAAGGTTAAATCATTTATTAACAAACAAATCATAACAAAAAAATCCACAGGAGGAGAATGACTGACTGGCTGGACTGGAGACCTCCACATGGGGACACTGCGGGTGAAAGGAGACGAGGAATTATAAAAATGAAGTAAAAAAGAGCAGTAAAAAGAAGCTAGAGTTATTTCTTAAGATGTGACGGTTGTTACCACATGGCAAAACGAGATGCGCTGACACCTGCTGCTGCGAAACCCGGGGCTTATAACCAGGAAGGCATAACCAGGGAATGCGAGGCAGGTGCGGGGATTGGAGGCTCCACCCGGCTGATCAGTCAATCTCCTGAAAGAACAAGAACACAGGGCGCTGCAAAGGAAGTGCAGGTTATAAAAAAAAATAAAAGACAGGAAGCCAGACCCTGACAATATTTGCTTAATTATGAATGATTCAATTATTCACTCATTCATTCACCCACTGACACCAAAGCCAACATGAAAGATGTCCACTCTGAATTAAAATAGCTCACCTAGAGCAGAAAACACACAAACCTGGAAGCACTTTTAAGTCAAACCACTTAATTATGTTGTATGTGGGACATACAGCCCTTCTCAGTGACCTGTGATTTTCTGCATAAAGTACTATTTCATGTAAAATATGAAGGATTAAATATGGAGGATGCAGTTCAGTTGCCGTAGCTGACCTTTATTACTTATTCTTTTAAGGTCATTAGGGCTCGTCAAGAAGTCATGTTTGTGCAAGATTACTTTATGCTGGCCCCAACTAAGTAGTAATTTCTTTACAGCTTGTGCAAATATTAATTACTTAGAATTCATTTCCAAATGCAAATTTGCTCAGACAAAATCTTTCTTTTGAAAATTGATGGGTCATCTCATATATGTTATACAGCGGTCAAAGTGGAAAAGGGTGGTGTGAAAATGCATGTTTCCTTTAAAAGACCAGTAATTTCTTGGTGATTTTTTTTCTGACGTGTATCCTCGTACCACAGTGTTGTAGCCTGGGTGAACCTGGCTGAGTCTGCCAACAATTTGATTATGCTCTGCATTCACGTCGTCAGGCAAGGATTTTGCTTTGACCAACTTCTGAATCTCCTAAAAAAAAGAACCAATCATAAACCCCTGGTGCACTAGAGGCAGTCTTAAAATGATGCGACAGAGGAGCAACATCTAGCATGTTTTGTATACATCCAACATGATGACCACTGACGCCACGGCAGCTGTCTTTCGATTTGGCTGTTTCTTTGATTTTAATTGAGACGTTACTCACCAGATTACCTATAAAGCTAAACCAGTCACATTTGTTGATATCGCTTTCATTACTCTGCATACGTCATCCGGATCACTGGTCTGATTGATTGGGGTTTTATCCAATTGCATTTTTTATGTGCGTTAGTCAGTCACGCCTCTTGAAAGTGTTGGGGGAAATCTTTCTTTCCATACGTACTCAATCTCAAATTAGATTGAGATGCAGTCTGGTGTTAGGCTAAAAAGTTTGAGGTTAGTCATTGAATTTTATGAAGCTTGACAAATGAATTTTAAGCTTCTTTCGACATGGAAATGTTTTTTTCATGATGTGATCTGTTTTAGTAAGGACCTAAACCATTGCTTTTATATAGCACATCACACCTGCAGCAGCAACTGTTTTGTGTTTTCACAGTAAAATTTTGGCCTGTATAAAATTATTTTAAAATTTTCAAACCAAGCACACACATAATTTGTTATACTTGGCCAAGATGCCCCCATCACATCAAGCAAAGCACAGGCTTTGAAATCCAAAAACCTCTGGTTTTTGACTGGGAAGTATGCTTTAATTCATTTTTTATGCTTGCAGTTCACCTCCATGGTTGCATTAGCCACGTCATACTTGTCTCTTAGCTTTTTCAGAGCACTGTGAAGCAGCCAGGCCTATTGCAATTATAGACTGTATAAAAATTAGTGTTCAGGTTGCAAAATTAACTCTCATTCTGAAGCCTTGAGATTCAGTTTGAAAGGTGCCATGACAGTTTCTGCAACTAAAACCTCAAAGACATCAGAGAAGTAGGCCTATTTCAGACTTCCATTCAAAGAGAGTTCTTTTTTGCAACCAGTAGAGTTGCCCCTTGGTGGATAACTGCTAATTCTGTCCTACGTCCTGGGCTTCGCTTGTGAAGTAGCAACCAGTTTTGACATAAACCATACAAATCTGAACTCCCCCTTTGAAGCCTCAACATTCAGGATTTGATCAATACCACGCTTAGGTTTGGCATATGGAAGTTCACAGATGTCAACTGCAATCAGACATGTGACAATACCAACTATCAAATACCAACAACAAACTACTAAAGTAAACTTTTACTTCCTGGTTATCCTCAATCAGCATACCAGGAGAATATAGTATGTCCAATTTTTATATACAGACCATGTTTGTATCCACAGACTGTATTATGATTAGTTTATGGGTCTGGACTAAGGAAGTCAATAACAATGTGTCTGAAACTTGCAGGTTTGCAAAAATAATTCAATTTGTAAAGACTCAAAATCTGTGTTGAGTAAATTGTGTTCTAATGCAGAGTCAGATCGATAGTCAAGCAGGGTATATACTGTATATAATAGTTTGGACACCATTTGACTGACAACTAGCGACAGTTTCCTTCAATGAAAGTGAGTTCCCCTATATTCACAGCCTTGTTCTTTCAGTCTCTGAAATGCTTTGTTTTCCCTGCATCCACCATTGCACCCACTGCACACCCTAGTTTTTTTTCTTTTTTTTTTTTTTGCTGGAATAGGTTAATCTATGGACCTAAAATGTTCTTGTCTTGCTCTATTTGCTGTGAATGTTGTGTGACACTCTGGGGCTACGAATCACTGCTGGCTGTGTGAAGCTCCCTGGATGATGTGCTGTGTGGACTGAGTGTGATAACTTGTGCTGAGACCTGCAAACTAATCAGTTAGATGCAGAGGCTTTATGCACTAAATTCATCTTCCCACATCTTAAACTTCAGGGTATTTTGGATTTTAAAAAGACTGTTTTCACAGCTCTTGCAAACTCAATGCCAAAGTAGAAAGTACTGGCACGGAAAGCTGAAATGTGTCTCCATTATTTTACTGATACTATCAATAAATGTTCTGCCAAATTCTGTTTTTAAGTGATATAACTACCCCAGGGCATTCTGAGTCTAGTTTTATTTTTCATTAACTTTATTTACTCTGTGGATTCCTCAAAAATGAGGTTGTTATAGCTTTGGCCATAGTTAATTAGCAGAAGTGTGCAGAGCTCATGTGCTTGCTTTATGTCAGATGGACATGTAGAAATCATTTGAGGGATATCATTATATAATCCATTGCTTTATCCTATTTTATGTTAAATTTGTTTATAGAGCCAGCCCCCCTGGCTCTTTTCTCTCTTATGTGCAATGGTGGCTCAGTGGTAGATTGATTTGTTTTTCAACCAGAATGTCAAGGGTTCGACTCTAGCTTCACAAGTCTACATGCTGATGTGACCCTTGGCAAAACGCTTAACCCCATGTAGCTTAGTCAGTAAAGTGTGAATAGGAGGGGTGTAACAGTTTCCAAAAGTCATGGTTCGGTGCATACCTAGGTTTTGACAACACGGTTAAGTACATTTTCGATATGGACATTATTATTATTATTTTCATTTATTACCAAGTTTATATGACTAAACAGACTTAACTGTCAAAATAACAGTGCCTAAGTGGTAGAAAATAGTGCTGCACATAGATGCATTGTATGATTGTGTGTGTGAATGGGTATAAATGGGTGAATCGCACAACTGTACATGAAATACATACATGAAATGGGGAGTGAGCATTGATTAGAATTATGAATTGTAGTACTATATACTAAAGCCCGATGTCATTGTAAGAGAGGAAAAAATATACCACTGTGGATGCACTACTTATTTTGCTTTTTTTTAATGTCATCTAACATGACTAATTATATGAAGGATTTAACAGAATATTCCAAGCTGTGTTGTTCTTTTTAAATATTTTAAGCATGGTCAACCGATTATTTCTGAGTTCAGGAAATGCGGTTGAACCCACACTCTACTGTCATGTCCATTAAAAGATAATTTAGCAAATTTGAGCATGAACCACATTTTACCCCGCAGGTAGCATCAAATTTAATGTAGAAACAATTAACACTCACTCATGTTTATGTGAACATTTTCATTGTAGGTCAAATTAAGACAAGGACAGGTGCATGTACCAGGGATATCAGGATACATTTATAACCCACTTTTCTGTTGATGCTTTTTAGAAACAGACAGATGTGAGGGAATTTCAGTTTGCACACTTTCTGTGTTTGCAGGATGACTTATCTGTATTTACAACATATATTCATTAAAGAATTAGTTTAAATGTGTTTATTTTTTTGCTTCACATATGGTTGAAATGTTCAAGTCTCCTATTGCCATTGGGTTGTTTGTACAGCACATTTAATCGCAGGGCAATTCAAAGGGGTATACATAAACTACATTTTGTAAAAGCTGCAAATGACTAAAGAAAGGAAATACATACTGTATATTACTTTAAAAGAATGAAATAAAGAAAACTAATTCAGAAATCAGCAGTGCATTTAAAATCAAAGGCTGTGGCCAGAAGGAACAATTTCAACATTGACTTAAAAGAACTAAGACATGTGGCAGATCTGCTGTTCTTTGAGAGTTTGTTCCAGAGCTGTGGAGCATAGAAACTGAATGCTGTTTCTTTTGACAGCAGTATTTTGAAGTCAATTCTTTGGTAAAGAGGAAGCCAGTGGATAAAGTGTTTTGGGATACAGGACACTTTTCTCCTAGAATTAATGTCTGACCCCTGTGACTGAAAATATTATAATGTAGAGATATTAAACACAGAAGCAGACTAAAAAATCTTTCCTATAAATTTGCTATTGACACCCAGTAAAATAAAGTTTATAAGTACTTAGATGGAATTTCTCTAAAACAGGGTTGCCCATGATTAAAATATTTCACTTCAGTCAAATGGAGTCACTCAATTATGTATTATTAAATATTTGTAATATATATATATAATAAAATATTGTATCACATTTCCAAAATCAATGCATATCATGCAGTCAGTCTAATATTTATCAAAATTAAATGGGATAGTGCCACATGTATATGATGTTATCTACTGCTTTATTTAGTAATAATTATATTATTAAAGTAAATTCAGTCCCTTTTTTTTGTTTGTTTTGTTTCATCTAATGAGTGTTCTGACTGAATAAAGTACAGTGCTGGGTCAAAATAAAAAGAGCTTTTCAAAACTGGACAGAGAACAAATGTGAGCCTTCAAATTGATGTGTTTCAGACAAAACTGAAAAAATTTCTTCTCAAACCCTCAGATTACAAATAACACTGATAAATAGACCTTCCAGTCTGTTTTGAGACAAACCGACAACTGCTAATTTTAACTGTTTCTGTTCATCAAGCTAGTAGGAATATCACAGTTCTAGAGAGCAAACAATTTTTACAATCATAAAAATGACCTGGAATATAGTGTAGTTTAGACCGATCAAATTCTTACACTCAAATGATGCATTATTTTTTTGAGGGCATTGTGGGAGGATTATTATTATGGTTCTGGCCTGAATGTCTAACACACATGTGTTTTCTTTATTTCTGCCTCCCAGATGCAACGTGGACAGCAAAGTAACACGAGTGGCATGGCTCAACCGCACCACCATTCTGTTTGCTGGAAATGAGAAGTGGTCTCTGGATCCCCGTGTCATCCTGATGGAAAACACAGCCGTCACAGAGTACAGCATCAAAATCCAAAATGTGGACATCCATGACGAGGGGCCCTACGTCTGCTCCATCCTCACAAACAAGAAACCAAAATCAACAAAGGTGCATCTCATCGTTCAAGGTAAGTTGCTTTTACCTCCCCAGTCCCTTCATTGACTGTACTCAGCTGTAACAGATAAGTACGGAAACGCTGTGTTATTTCAGGAAGCATTTGAAATCTCAAGTTGTGTTTAGGACCTGCTGACCAGTCTTTATTTTTGAGTCAAATCCAATAAGAAACCTTCCATCCTCTGTTTTAGGATGCTTTGATTAGATGGAATCCATCGAGTGGTGACCTGAGGATGAAACTGGGATTCAATCTCAATTTAATTTCAGATTGCTGATAGATATTGATTTAGGGTAGAGCACACTGAAAAATGTCCTGGCCCAGTTTCTGCTCCAACTTCAGTGAGAACAACAGTCAGCACTGAGACTTAACTTATTTATTTTTTTTTTCCTTCCTTCCATCCTGACTTGACCTTAAACAAAACGATGTTCACTTTCAGAGATCAAAATAAACATTTGAACATTTTCCATTCTCTATAATTGATGATGATTCATTCTGAATTAATGCCAAGTGGCATTAGCCATTTTTAGTAAAAGGAAAGACATGAAAAGAAGCACGTCCCAGTTATAGTTTCTCGTGATGCATCTGTCCTATTCAGCTAACTTGAATCATCCAACTGTGTGATGGATGTTCTTCAAATTCAAACGTACATCCCAGAGACGTCATCGCTGATAGCAGCTTTAATATTATGAAACAACGTCCACAGTGATTAAAATATCCCTGCACATGATTTGATTTCTCATCAAACATGCACATCACATGTTTATAACTGCAAGACTTAGATTAAAAAAAGGAAAAAAGAAAAAGGTTTTAATGATTCATTTTTTTTTTTACTGTAACTTAAGTAGATGTGCAACTGAAGGCTGTGAGCCTTTGTTGGACTTCATAAAAGCTTGATAGCTAATTTATGTATAGATAGCTTAACCAGACAGCTGCCACAAAACGACTTGCTGGGGTTTTCACAGTTTCTTTATGTGTCAGGAGTCAGGGGAGGTGGCTGCTCTCAAGACTGCCAAGGTGAGCACAGTAATGTGTCGTTATTTGTCACGGGGCAGCGAATGATGAATGTTTCATGGGTGTGGCCTTGGCAGCGCATATTCCTCATATGCCTCATCTCTTCATTATAGGGTAATGTGTGTGACTGGATGATTCATCAGCCTTTTGCCAACAACTGATTAGTCATCAACATTTCATAATTAAACATCTTAAACAACTTAAATATGGTTTTGTCGTGTATAGTAACCCCATCACTTGGACCATATGTTGTCATGGTACTTTTCTACTAACCAGAGATACAGTATGTGCGCTCATGTTTGAGTGAGGGTGATTGTAAATATTTCCTGGTTTTGAATGTGGTTTGGTTTAGACCCACAAAGCACCTGGTTATGGCCCGGGAAAATATGTATTATTCTTTATCCCAATAAAAACACATCAAAGTAAAAACTGCCGTTTTGCTTTATCCAACACCTTGGCCCTACCAGTATACATTGTTCCTCAAATACTACGTCACTTTAGAAGTATTTATATGACATTTATTATATCTTCTCTGTACTGAATGTGCAAATGTAATCCTCCATCATTTTGCAGATTATAGCCGCAATACTGGGCTGGGTGTAGATGTTCACAATGTACTAAAGGTAATAACCAAAGAAGAAGAAGTACAATCTCATGTGTCTTTATTGAACACACCCATTAAACTCTCACAGTGCTGGTGGACAAAGTAAGTAGACCCTTAAATTTAATAACTGCTCCGATGCTCCTTTGGCAACAATAACCCAAAACAAACTCCTCGAACAATGTTCGGGAGAAATTGTGGACCATTCTACCAACAGAGCTGCTTCACTTCAGACAAATTCTTCACGTCCATGGTATGAACAGCTCCCTGAGCTCAATCCACAGCCTCTCTATTGGGTTAAGGTGTGGGCTGTGACTCGTCAACTCCAATTTTGATCTGTATTAGATTTACTTTGATGTACAGGGACTTTGTTCTGCTGCATCAGCCAACTTCTACTGAGCCTCAGCTGGAGCACAGCAACCCTAATTTTACCCTGTAGCTACAGAGCTGAAGTGTCTCCACTTATAGACAGTCTGTCAGACTGTGGACCGATGGATATTTAAACTCCATTCACCCTTTCAACCTTTATGCAAATGAATGGATTTCATATCATCTGAGATCTCTGTCTGTGTGATGGAGATAACACTATGCGATGCTTCTTGACTCACTGTCAAAAATCTATGGATAATAAAAATAATAATAAAAATAATAATGTCAAAAACAGCCTTTTGGCAAAATTTTAATTAAGTGATCTGAGAGAGTAGTAGACTAGAGACTTCCTGGATGAATAAAGGTTAAATAATAAAAAAAAGAAGAAGAGTTTAAACATTAAGAAGATAGATGATATAAAATGAACAAAACAGTCCACTGTGACCCAGTAAAAGCAGACTTGTATAAAGAAGATTTTAAAAGGGATTTGAAAGGATCTCAATAAGTCAGACAATAAACGCTATAAAACATATTATATGGACAGACTCAGTCACGCTTTGGGTCATCTGTCATGCATGAAGTACATTTTTCTGCTTATCTTGTGTGAGGGGCTCTGCCCCGGAGTCTCAATAATCAACTATACTGTACCTCGAGTGATCCCAGTTCATTGACATGCTATGAAAATAAATTATATTCACATTTGTAATAAGATATAGTGCGCATTTGGGAATGATGTCTGTGGTTGTTGCTATAATAGAAACAGGAAAGAGAGTCATAAAATACTGTATATTTTTCATCTCTCTCATGTGCTGGAAGATGTTTCAATTTGAATAGATATAAAAGTGACTTTTTAACAATGCAAGTGGAGACCGATCTCTCCATGAAAGCTTGTTACTCACTTGTTTTTCTGCCATTACATGGTTTAGAGTGGAAGAATGGTGAGGTGACAGAGGCCTGGTAAAATAATTCTTTCATACGGCTTTTGTGCTATACTTCTGTATGGCTCCTGTGTATGACTATAATCCATAATGATATTGTGCTATGACATTAATGTAGCAGACTTTGGGATATTTATGTGGACAGTCCTCCTATTTAATTAAGTAGAGGAACAAGCATGCAGTGAAACAGCCTTTCCCACAGCCTTGATAGTAGTAGTATTCTAACACTGCATTGACTTGATTACATATTTGTCAGTTTCATACGTGATGATATACGGCATACAGTGTTAACACACCATTACAGCCTCTTGTCAAACTTTATCAAGCCCTGGTGCTGTGAGATCATTTTGTAGGAAAAGCCAAGGATTTATGTCCCACTCTGGACAAACAAGTGAATGAATACAGTGAATAGCAACGACAGATCAGGTGGCCCATGAGGGGATGTTAGTGGTTCCTTTTGTCCCTGTGGGAGCTCTCCTTTCTAGCACTTCAAAAATGGAGATTGGTGTCGAACCTGTACACAGAGGAGGACTCTGGAGGCTAACATCAATCAGTGCAGTGACCTTGTCAACTGATACCCTAAGGAATATGCGGCATCTGCTTCCATGGTGACTGCTAACAGATCGAGGACTGACTGCAGTCAAGCCACACTACAAGAAAGAATAACATTTCAGTAACAGTGTTTTACAATGCATTGTGTAGGAGCTAGAAGTGGAAGAGATCATGTTCCTTGAAATAAATATCTTTACATAGAGGCTACATAATGTTGACTTTTTCAAATCGACATTGATCAAGATTGTAGAGACATATTTCCCAAGCCTTTACTTGGTTTATTTATTCTAAAGGCCAATGCAGGGTCCATACAATGGTGCAAAATTCATGTCTTTGCTTCAGTCACATGAATTAAGATATTTAAGCATAACAGAAAAAAAATTGTACCGAACAATTTGACACTCCATACATTTGATGTAAACTGGCTACTTTGATGTTCTTTATCATACTGGTGTTTCATCCACAAGGAAACATTTCTTTGGTTTCTTTTGAAATTGTATTTCTTTGAAAACATGTCAGAGAGTGGGAAAATCTCAAAACACCACCCTCGCATTTTCATGTAGACAATGAATAGGCTACTTTGGGAAAACAATGATGTCATAGGCCCGCCTCTTTCTTGCAGTGACATTTACTGGCCCTATCTTCATCGTGGTTATTGTCATCATACTCTTTCGTTTCGAGATTGTTTGACAGCGTTGCCTACTACTTTCAATGAAAGTAAATAAAGCCAGCCTGAAAACATGCCAGAACATGTCCTGTCCTTAAATAAGTGTTGAGGATTAACAGTGAAACTAAACTGTAAAATTGGGAGAGGAGAAAACAGACACTATTTCTACTTAAATGAACAATAAAGATCAGTGATTCTTAAGCACACAGTCAGCTGCACTGCACATCCACAGCTAGTTTTTGTCTTCTTCTTGGAAAAAAGAAGTTGCAGTGGGTCTGTAAAGTCGATGTGGCCTTAGGGTAACTGCCACTTTGTTAGGACAAGATGTAATGTTGCATTTAGCTGATGACTTAATGCATCATTTTAAAAGTGTTTTTTCATGTTTTAAATATGTGGTTTTAAATAATCATTTTTTGTCTTGTGTTATACTTTATATACTGTATATACAGAATAAGCTTATGGTGGCCAATACAGTGTGCCTGCTCTTTTGCCTCTGTTACATTCTCACTGTAAGAGTGTGTATTGAACCTGGTAATAAAATGGCTCCAACACATACTGAATAGTAACTTGTGGAAAATAAATTACATTTGAAAACTCTCAAGGGATATTTCTAGCCTGCTGTTGCTATTCTTACCTCTGTTGCTAGAAATAACCTGTAAAATCCCCTGGGATATCAGCAGCACCAGTTGACATCCTTAGCCAACCGGACAAACTCAATTTTGGTTGTCATTTTATTTTTGTCCTCTGCCGTTTTGCACCTCAGCTGGCCTGTAACAACGTGTCTCCCTCTCCTCACCACATGCTGCTTCTAACTCTCAGGGCATCAAGCAGTCACAGTGTTCTCTCCATGCAGTCTCTTCATCCATCCAGCTATAATGCCTTTCATGATGAGAAACAGAACAAGCCACTGGAGGGGGACCTGGCATTTTGCCTTTGGTTGTGGATTTATTTTGGACGACTTGCCTGCACAAAACCAGTTGATGCTATTCAGAAAAAGCTTTTTGTCAACCACGCCTTTAAAATTTAGAGAACCTTCTGCAGAGATGCTGGAGTTGCGCAGTGATTTGCAGTTTTGGTTTCAAGCAAAGAATCTTGTGTCAGATCGGCCAACGGCCAATTCGCAAGTAGGTCAAGCAGTGTGATGATGAGCTTCTCATTCATTAATATAAACAGCCTGGTGCTGGAGACGCAGCCTGAAAAAGGTGCTTATAGTGAGTGTATGTTTGGATATGTTCCACCTCACATGACCATGGGGGAAAAATCATGCTGGGAAAGGAAAATATCAAGAATGTAAAATCACCCACAGTAATATTGTTGAGTATTCACTTCATTGTCTGATGTATTGTACATTTAGGACCTCTTTTAAAAAGACTGTTTCACTGGAGATGCCCAGACCATTGTGGCTATTCCTCTAGGCATCTATGCCTCAAAGTCTCTCTTTGTATTGAACCCAAAGGCTCTGGGGCTGCTGTTGTGTGAGGATGTGCTGCTGCCACTTTACTTGTCAGAGCACTGACAACCGCAGGCTGTATTATTGCAAATACAATTACATTTTTACATCACCATACACACTACAGTAAAAAAATGGCCTCACTTAGCTCCAAAAATCTTTCTGGCATTTGTACAACTTGCAGACAAGTGTGTTGTTCAACATGCAGTGTATGTGTTTATCATTTATTTTCCACTCTGCAAACTATACAAGGAATAGAGTCTGCAACTAAAGGATAATAGAAATGTGCTGAAAGAGTTAAGTCTAAAACGTTGTAGGAGTGTTTTAATGATACAATGACATTTGTTTTCACAATTGGCATCAAAGTTAATTATTGCATGTCAAAAGGCAAATCGAAGAAAGTAAAGTTGACTCGTTGTGTTTAATTGTTTTATACATGAATCATTAAATATTATTACCCAGTTCTGTAGAGATATTTAAAAATGCACCTGCCTCTAAAAAGAATTGCTTAGATGATTTGGGAAAGTCATGAGATATAAACTCATCATGGACATTGCTGGCGCCACTTTTCTGCACAGACAGACAGTATCAGATGAACATGCACGCACACACACTATCGGATATTGTGTTATTGAGCATATCACTATCTGCTGCAATGGCTCAAACAAGATGTCTGATGTCGGATGATGATGATGATACTCAGTGTTGGGTTTTAGTCAAAACATCTTGGCCAAACATTTGTTAGTTGAGTTATTTATTTATTCCCCCTCCCCCCCTTTTGTCTGTTTCATCTTATGTCAGAAAGAAAAAAGGAGCTGATTTCTAAAGATGTTTGAGTTCAGCAGCTCTGCAGTTCAACAGGGCTTCTGCACAAATTCTCCTTCTCAATCGGGTTTCATCTCGCCATAAAACTCATTTCTGTCAGAGTGTTGTCTTGTGTGAGAGCATTTGTCCTTTTGACTGCATATTTCTGCATATTTCCAGCTTTAGTGGTGCTGGGATTGGAAGAAAAGAAAGTATTCATCACTGTCAACACATTCCCACAAAAGGAACACACTGACTTAACTAGTTCAACAACATTTGTCCATTTGTCTTGGAAAGCATGACATCTTCTTTTCTCAAAAAGCTTTTCAGCGATCACGTTTAAAGCCAAGGTTATCCCACAGCTATTCAGTTAATACTCTTTTCCCTTCACCCTTTTCTAATCCCTCATAAAACAGTGTTATAATCTTGTTTGGACTTCCACTACCGTCACCCATCCTGGTTTCTGATTGGGTGTGTTGGCTTAAGTTTTTGCAAATTTGGCTCAAATTTCAGGCATGCTGAAAATCAGATCAGAGTCAGTTACACATCGGGGAGATGTTGACCGACATCGGTAATCCCATGTTTTGGCAGTTAACATTTAGCAATTGTTGAATGCCAATCAAGTGCCGGGGGCCATTTGGCAACTCAAAAATTAGGCTGAAAACAATAAGTAGTGTGAATTTTGCTCAATACCTGCTTATCTATCCCTGACTTATAAGGACAAACACAGTGAAAAAATATATGTTTCCAGAAGAATGAATGCCCATAAATAGTCTGTGCTTTTTAATGCTGCTTTTAATCTGTAACAAATGTACTTTATTGAGCAAAGTTATAATCAATGCTAATTTCACCGTGGCTCTTAATACAGCTGAAAATCAATTAAGTGTTGTCTGTTGCTCAGTCAGCAGAGTAACTGCCAACAGCCGCAAAACAAAATCTGCCATTTTAGAGTGACTGAAGGAGCTGATGAGGTTTTAATGAATAATAATGACTGACAGACAGATGTAATTAATCAGTATTACAATATGACAATTAAATGACTAATTGATGTGACAATGATGAAGTTGTGGTTATGTTAAATAAACATCCCTCAGATGCACACCTTTTATTTTCCATTGTTACACGAGTCCTCTGATTCTTTAGCTGCTTTGGTAAAGCAATGTCATTGGAGCCAATCTTGCTCTTACGCCATCAGTCAGTAGAGACTGTTAAAATTAGTTCTTAAGCTGTTTGGCCCTGCACAGAGACATAGTTATTGCTGGGGTCTCTTCTGTGCAGCTCAAAGTGTATGTATTTAAAAGGCAGTAAAGACCAGTCAGGTGTTTCAGACACCAGTGATTCCAAAGGCTGAAAGTCACCTCAATTGTGCATCCACAATGTAATAATATCTAATATATCCTCAGTGGAATAAAAGTTTCTTCATAGAACTGAAGTGAATTTGTTTCTAACAATGCCAACTTGGAACTTAGAATTAGTCGAGTACAACTTTGGATACCTGAAGTCCAGGTGGTGAAGAATTAACTCGGGATATAATGCTGCCTGTTGCCCTTCACAGTGACTGACTGCTGTTGATAATGATTTGTTAAAATCTAATTCTGTATACATTAGTCACATTTCTGCTGCTACTGGTTTATTTCTCTAATTTTCTACAGTGGCTTGAAATTTACTTTGTCCGTCTGTGTGTGATTTTTGTTGCTACTTGAAATTTTATCAACTATAAGAATAATTATTCTCAGTAAAAAGCTATTGTCTTAAAAATCATCAACTGTGGTTAAGACCTGTGGTATAGTCACTTTTGTTGAGTCATGAATTTAGTGGTCTGTGAGTGTGTATCAATGCTGGAGTCACGCTGTCCCTGGTACTGAAAAGAGCAGAGCAAATCGAGTGAAAAATGAATAAGTTTCACGTTTATGGCAGTGACAATTAAATTTGTATGTGTGTTTGTGTATGTTTGCTTCTCTGTGTTTGTGTGTGTTCGCTGGCTGGAGCTTGCAGGAGACAGGACACTCGCCCACTTGTTCATTATGAATTATCTGGTGCTTTTTCCATTTGAGTTCACACATAGACTGTCTTGGATATTGTTTTGACACTTGACTTGATGTTTGGCAGGAGAGGTTCCGGAAAATGTCCTGAGCAACTTTTGTTGATATTTGTTTTCTCACATCCAGCCCCTCCAGACAATGTCAGAAACATTTCCAGACTTCAGTGCATTTCTGAAAACATCTTTAGTTCCACTGACTTCTGTGTGTAGCTGCTACTGTATTCAACCAGCTCCATCTTCAGTGAAGGCAAATGCTTCATTTGGTGCATTTCAGCTCCTTATAAGAGCTTAACATCTCTCATTAAACAATTTTCATACTGTTGCAATAGTACACTGTGTGCCAACGCACACATTTTGGATGCTTGTATTTGTGTCCCTCTGTATAACTATAGCACAAGTGGCATTTAAACTTAATTGGCGGTGATAAAGGTCAGTGCCTGACTGAATACCTGCCTGTACAGTAGATAGTGGTGTCAAATCACACTGAGCCAGACAAAGTTAACGATCTGCATCAACATTTACGGTCACATTTTTTTCCCTAAGCTAGGATTCAAACAGTTTATCCACTATATGTGGCCCAAAGAAATAAAAGACAACACTTTTACTCATTTATTTCATGCTACTTATGCATGAAGTCCATGCACTTTGATATACAGTGATGGGTTACAAAGGTTTCAGATGTTTTGCGTCATTTAAGGGATTGCACATTTTAAGATACTTTATGTTCTGATTATTTAATTATCCTTTCATTTATCCTTTCTTGTCTATTTTTTTATTGTGTGTTTTCTTGGTACAAAGGAAAAATGAAGCATGCACTCTCTATCTATTGCTACCTGTACCATTAGTACAGTAACAGACAGACAGGCAGACCGGTTCTTTGCTTTTATAGACAGAAGCAAAGCAAAGAGCATGCCCCCACTATTTCTCTTTTGCGCTTGCAAGCAGCTTCGCAGGCAAATTAAGCACAATGAGCTTATTTCTTTGTCCACGCTCATGACATGACGTCTTTGTGTGGTTGGCCTTTTGGTTGAGAGGACCCTGGTAGGCATCATGGATCATCATGGAGGCAGTTTTCAATTCAATTCAATTCAGTTTTATTTGTATAGCACCAAATCACAACATACGTTATCTCAAAGCACTGTACCTAGTAAAGCAAAAGTTTTATTGCATTAATGTGTCCTCTGAAGGGCACTTTTGTCAGGGACCCAGACACTGGTCATGTAATGAGAAGCTGAGTGCAAAGTTTATTATGTCTCAAACATTCTATTAGTTGAAACATTCTATATGAACAGGCATCCTGAGTAGAGGTGGGACAGGTGTGGATCTGGCTCATCCAGTGAAGTTGACTGTACAGAGATAACCTCTCTGTTTCATAGTCAAACCAGACCACAACTTGATTTTATCCGTGATGGGAAAAATATACTCAACATTTTAAGGACCATGCATCTAAAACTAAAAACTAATATAGTCTGGTGTTTACTCTTAACTGAAAGCGATTGATTTAGAGTAAACAGGATGGACAAAATCATAGAAACACCTGGCAGTAAAACAACACAGCCCCAAGAAAATCAGCATTTCCTTCATAGAGTTTCAACCAAATGTATTAGAAGAATTGTACTACACTTGATGTATTTTATTTTGTTTAATATATTATACATTGTGTGTATATTGGGACTAGCTATTGAAATAGGTTTCCCTAGTAATTCCCCATTAAACTAAGAGTTTATGTGGAAAATGATGCAGGAGGACAAGGACATATGTCCAGGTACTGCCAACAAAACTGCCAACAGAGTCTGACCTCCTCTCCACCATGGAGAAATGAAAAGAGGAGAGGCCACATAAACATGCAAGTGGCAAAAGCAAGCATATCAGTCACATGACTAGCAGAGGGAAACAGTCAGGGGAAAAGAGACACGTGGAGGAGACTTGGACTCCTGGAGGATATATATCCAGGTCCAAATCATGAGATGAAACACAGACAGCCAGGGGAGGAAGAGAGGTCTCAAGCCAGTTGATGGTTCATTACGGAGAGTTTGAGTGAAAAGAGAGGACAGGGAGGAGGAAAAGGAGCACAGCAGAGCGGAAAGAGGAGACAGGGAGAAAGGCAACAGCCAAGCTTCAGAAACAACAACCAAGCAGATCAGCAGGAGAAACAGGAGTTAACGGTAATCTCATTACCTCACTCTGACTGGAGAAGTGTAACAGAAACAAAGCATAAAGTAAACATATAGCAGGTTACAAACTGAAAGTTAAGGATTAAAGCTGATTTTAGTTTTGGATTTAAGTGCCTTTTTTAAGGGTCCTAACCTTGAGGACATTTTTGTGTGGGCAGTTTTAACAACGTCTCGACACAAAAAACACATTAACTATGTATCCCATAAGACGTATCAATCTGTCCAGTGTTCATCATGTCAGAAATCAGGTATTGTTTGAATCAAATCGCCACAACTCTTTTGGCAACAACAGTGGTGAACCATTTGGATTACAAAAGCCAATCAAAGTAAAGCCATATTAACATGGCATCCCATTCAGTATCACTAACCCTAACCCTAACCCATAATGTTGTGTTGGCTAAAGACCTGTTTATGGAACATTAGTATTCATTGCTAAAAGGCATCATTATCATTAGGGCTATTGTTCTTGGTGTGTCTTTTTGAAGCCTCCAATTTTGCAAGTCAGATAAGGTGGGGGCAGGGTAAAAAAGCAGGGGGTGGATCTTACTGAGAGTATGACGACTAACAGGTCAGCATGCCTTTACCCATGCCCACATTTGTTGTCTAATTGACTCCAACTGGGATAATAATTTACAAAATGAATTTCAGCACGAGGTGGAATTGGTAGTCATGTGACATCCAGGTGAAGAAGTGGACACTATAGATCAGAATGTGGTATAAATTAGATAAATTTGGCTACGATAGAGTTTGTATTATACCAGCCTATTGTAATAATGTGTTGACCACACTACACAGTATAATTAAAGTAGTAATATTAATAGTAGTCAATATGTAATATAGAAGTTTCATATTTACAGCAGAGGTAGTAATTATTGAATAAAGTGTGCTTTGACATTCATTTTTTTATTGTCTTTGTTTGCCTCCCCGTACATCATATCACCATTACAAAACAATTTAGGATTTTCCCTGTTGATAATCTAACTAGTGAACTAACTGTGTGTGTGTGTGTGTGTGTACATATGTACAAATATATTTATGTTTCAAATAAGGACAGAAATTTACCTACACCTTATTCGTGTATAAAACCATTTAAAGTATGTTACACACATATGGATGCTTATCAAAATGAACTTTAATCTTCAAAACTGAGACAAGAGAAGCGTCCTTCTGGTCATGATTAAAACACTTAAAATGCAGGTAACAAAAGAAACTTTGTTAATCCCCTCTCTTTCTCTCTCTCTCTCAGCCTCTCTTTCTCTTACTTTAAAGGCTCAAAGGATGGAGTACATTTAAATTGAACTGGAACACTTCACTTTCAGTGTCAGCACATTGGCCTTGTTAATGTAAAATTTGAGTGCAAAGACAAGACATGCTGAAATTCAGCATGTGCTGCACGTACAGTGCAGTGGTTGTACAGTTTAATGTACTGTTTAATTAGTTTCCTGATGCCTGGAATCCAAATTATGTAGCTGAATAGAGTGCCCAAAGAAACAAGGGTCCTTGTTTGAGGCACTCGTTATAACTGCTTAAAGAAGATATTTTTTTAGTATAAAATTATTAATAGATATGTGTTGTTTTGTTGCATCTTGACAGTTATGTTTCCAAAAAAACACACCTACACATATTTTGGTAAAGCCAAGTCTTTACAAGGCTTCTGCTGCAAGTTAAAATGAAGGAGGCTTTGTCAGTCTATTTAACACATTGCCAAAATAGGTCTGGACCACGGGGAGGCTGCTGCATCAGTGACACTTGGTACATTTTCTTTTTTGTCTGTGTTCATTTGAAGATATCAGTTTGAAAGGAACATATTGGATTTGCTCAGTGCCAGTGCATCATAATATGTTAGAAAGCAAGAGTAATTCAATTCAATCACAAAATACCCTAAATGTACTACAGGATTATCCTCTTTAGTTTCATCGAGTGTAATGTTTTGGGTCTGTGTTTTTCTGATTAGGGCCAAAGTCTGTCTCTGCCCTAAAGAGGAGGAGAAAAGGGAAAGCACTGGTCCTTTCAGTTCAATGCACACTGGTCTAATAAGCCTCAGGGCTCATTATAGAGCAGGGAAAGACTTCTCCCTCTCTCGCAAAATGCAAGTAATGAGGCATTTGAAATATTCCACAACATTAGGATAACTGAAATTGGAGAGTGAGCCTATAAGCTTTGCTTGTGTAACCCATTTAAAAGTGCTTGTTCTTTCCTGAGACTGGTGGGAATTTCTTTTTTAATTTCTCACCTACCGGGCTGCACTGTTTTGATTTCATTGTTTTGTGCAATACTCATGTTGACATGAGGAACATATGCAGAGATGCTATTGCCACTTCCTTCTTCCACTGGTTTATATTCAACAGCATGGTGTGCAGTATCAATAATTTATGCCGGGACCTTTTCTTAATCTTAACCTGCAGTTGGTGCTAGGTTGAAGCCTAATTTTTGGATGTGTATGCATACTATGTTTTCATTAAATGAAAGTGTCAGTACTGAGCAGTGTAGACATTTGATGTAGTCAGTATGTTTAATCTTAAAAATAAGCCCTGTTTAAGCAGTACATAGGAGATTATTCCTCAAATGTGAGGTGTGAATGAGCGTTAGAATGCACCTCTATGGACAAGTAGCCAGTCCACTGCATTTCTTTTAAAAAGACATTGCCAAATAGATAAGCATGGCTCTCAATTTATTTTGCATTCTTGGCTTAGGTTGAGAATAGCAATATAATTTGTCTTTAGAATTGTAGTCATATTTGTGGTTTAATCTTAACTGAGTCCTTAAAGTGTCTGCAACCATAAAACTGTTGTCTAGTCATTTTGTAGTAAATACAAGCAAATATTGTATTTTATGCATTTTATGCTGCCAACTAAATAATTCATACCAACCGAGGATGAAAATTTCAAGGAAAATATGTGGTTGAGCTACAGAGTAGTCCCTAGTGTTTTGCATTGCTCGGCAGTACTCAGGTCAAGCTTATGCATATAAGGTCAAGTGAAATGCGAGTTGTATGCAGCCTTTTTTTTAGACAGCTGTATTGATTAATTAAAGGCTGTTCTGTGGCTGCGACAGTTGAGATAAAAAAAAAAATAGTTGGATTTCCAAATTCAGGTTTGTCTCACTGGCCCCACAAGGAGATCAGCATGGGCAAGCACAGAGTGAAGAACTTGTATATCCAGTTACCATTAATTCTGTGTTGGAACATCCTGTATTGCGTTAAAAACTGTTAAAGTATCGTGTCCATCAATGTTTATTTGCACTGTTAAAACACTGATTCTTTGCACTGTTAAAACCTGTTAGTGAAATATTGTACTGCACACACACATCTTGCTTTAAGGACACAGAGGAACACCACTGTGTCCTCTCAGACACCTTGTGACAGCTCATAAGTCAAATCTACAAAATAACTCCTTATATGGTATCATGTTTGACTTCACTCCAAGTTGGTGTTCCTAGTTTTTGTTGACTAATTGTGTTTTCCCCGAACACGCACACTGGGTCGTTGGATCCCCCGGTCCGGTTGGACTGGAAAGTCCAACAATTGTCAAGTCTCTGCCACCACAGATCAAAGAAGAGAACTTGAGCCACCACCTCAAATCAGTGACATTTTGCAGTATTGGCTGTTTCCATCTAAGAAAAAACATTGCTTGCATAACATATTTATTATGCCTTGCCTGCTGAGTAATCTGATAAAGGCCATGTACTGAATACAGGAACAATGTTTTTGGCCCTTTGTCCTAAAAGATATTGCATGTTAAAAAGGTCATATTGAGTCAGATGCAACCACGGTGGTTAATTGCAGAATGAAAACTGACTACTTGAAAATCCAAAACCAGCTGTCTCAACACCATGCTCACCCATTTTTGGTCACTTTAACGCATTGTATTTTTAGTTACTCTTCCAGTATACAACTTAGTTACTGAAAATGCTGCTGTAAATTAGGGGTGTCCCAATCCAAGTTTTTAATTTCCAATACTGCTACACCAGCCTTGAGTATCAGCGGATATGAGCTAATACGATAACGAATCGATCGTGGGTTTTTTTTTTAGCTTCACATCTTTATTAATTACTTTGTTGTGTAGAACGTTAGCGAAGGCTTGATCAAGTGTAATTACTGAAACAAAGAACAACATATACTTCCCCAGATGAGTCAGAATAGTCCACAATAGTAGGTATGAGAAAGTAATTACCCATTTATTATTAACCAACAGGTTAAATGAATTTTAGACTTAATATTAGCATAACTTTAGACCTGAAGTAGACCTGAAGAAGGACAGCGGATGATGGTCTGAACTCCAGATGTCAGTTTAAAACTAATAGCATTTGCACTCTCCACGTCTGCCGCATGCATTTCTTCATGCATCTGGCTTTTTTAAACTACGTAATGACGGTTTGGCATAATATAGCGAGGCTTGAGGTGTGAAACTAAGTGTTTGAATCCTACATTATTCACCACCTACAGGGGCTAGTTGTTGAGTACAATAAACTGGGCTATAAACTGGGCTTCTGTCTCATGAGAGATTGTCATGCCTTTCAAATGTTTTTGATATTGTTTGTTGTTTGAGAGAGCCAGAGGTTTGCTGTTTCTTCTGTTGCTTCCTTGGTCTTCAGAAACTCCTCCTCAAGCACTAGCGCTTGGGAAGTTTTGCACTCGGCTGTTGTGTCTTTTGGGGATTTCAGTGAAAAGTAATCGCACATGGCTGACATCACTTCTTTTTTCCCCTCACTACTTTAGTACACTCTCGCTCACCCGCTGTTGTTGTGATCACAAGGGCTCTGCATGCTGGATCTGGTTGCTGCTTGATAGAAGCGACGGAGCAGACTACTTGGATCCGTGTGCTTTGATCGAAAAGTTTCGATGCACACCAACGTAATGTGACCTCTGTTTTTTGGCTAATAACGCACTCCTACTGTAAATTCCCCTGCAGCTGAATATCATTTAGATATTAAAAGTCCTTCTCCTCATCACCAAACAAATAGATGTACTGCTAGACATATTTAGAAAGGTATTATTGACTGGAGTATTTTAAATTGCAAGAATCCAGGAAGTTTTCTGTGTAATGAGCTTTGCTTTTAACCACTCAGCGGCTGCCTGTTCTGTCTGAGGTCCTTTTAATGTATACACACACTCGTAAAAAGCTTATGAGAAACCTGGTTTACTGCTGAGAAATCGCTGTTCTCCAAGACAATCCTTTTTGTACAATATATCCAGTTCCCTTCCGCGATTGCATTACATTTAAATAATGCAATGAGGATATAGATTTGGATGCAAAAATGCACATTCATTTAATAATGAGTCTGGCAATCCTTATGTCTCCTGCACACCAGTGCACGAAACTGATGACTGGATGAAAGCTAAGCATCAGCTGTTTATACACATGCTGATGCATTTGCATGCATCTGGGCTACCAACTTCCCAAACATCTGTGGTTTATATGGCCCCATTATAGAAAAATTACCAACTGTCAACATTAGTCAGAAAGTTCTGTTAGACTAAAGGGTTGGGTATATAGCATGGTTTCAAAATCAAAGTGTTAGATCAGGCACAGATATGGTCAAACCAAACATGATGGAACTTGTCATCCCCTGCTGTAAAATCATGCCCTAATAGCAGAAAAGAGGATATCCTCTGATTTTTTTATTTTATTTTATTTTTTTCAAGTCTGTTTAAAACCAAATAGAAAAGCATCCAGCATATTTTGTTGTGTGTAATAAATGAGGATGCAAGCAAATTTGGTTTCTTCCACTGAGTGTGATATGTTGCATGTGCACTTTTGTTCAGTAGCTCAAATTAGACAAAACAAACACTGGTTGATTCTGCTAAATGCTTGGAAATGGAGGGTCAGTTGTAGGGTTAGCTGCAATCTGCACCCTCACCACTAGATGCCACTAACTTATGCAAGCTGAGCACTGAAATTTTAAATACATTCTTTTTTTTTCTTTCTTTCTTTCTTTCTTTCTTACACAGTTGATGAGCATATCCACTTAGGTCAGTGAAAGTCATTGTTTGAAATTTCTGCACAGACAATAGGAATCTGTCCTATGTGTATCGTCTTACCAGTCTGTGTGCTGTGGTGTCCACAGATTTAAATCTGAAATTGTCCCTTTTTGTCTTGAACTTGTCATTATGATGTTAAAATGGATTGTCACTGTCACTGTCAATGGATTGGAAAATCACACCATCTATGTTTACTGTATATCAATCCTCTTTTAACCCCTGCCCTAACTCAATTTTTCTCTCAGCCACCAGGAGTCAAATAGTGTATGACACAAAGAGAATCCATTACTCCTCATACAAAACACAGCAGATCTTAATGTTTATCGGATGTTTACACACCTTGGTCCTTAATTTGACACAGCCCCACACCATCTATGAGGAACATTCCTACTGTTATGGCTACTGTAACACCTCCCTTATGACAGTGACCAAAGAGGAACAGCTAGAGACACAAAAGTTTTCTGTTGCCACAAAAAATGCAGCATCTTGGGTGAATGACCAAGGCTTCTGATTGAACTGTGTCTTCATGAGTCTAACCACTGTGGTCTGGTCAACTAAATAGGATAGAGTGTGCAATTAACCTAGACACCAAGACAGACAGCTCACCTGACTGAGCTGGTTCCCCCTTAGACTTAGGAGTATTTGCAATGACAGTGCAGTTTGAGTATGCCTTGCATTTCATTCATAATTACCTAAATACCTCCTGTCGAATAAGCTACAAAAGGTAGAAAATATCAAATAATAATAATAATAATAATGATAATAAAAACATACACAATTTACACTAGGAGGCAATTTTGAACCCAGAACCTACTTGATAAGAGGTAGCAGCATACTTGAAGAAGAACCATTGTTGGTGCTGGTAAAATTCTCTATAGATATTCATAATCAGCACCCATTTTTGTAGTGATTTTGACACTGGAATGCTGACACATTTGATTACACCTCAGTTTCTCATAATCAGCCACACAGAAAAATGGTTGTCAAAGCCAGAATCTGACATGACTTGTCTCTCTGTCCAGCACTTAACACCAAGGCCTTGCAATTAGCATTTCTAATCATTGGCTTTACTCACTGTAAAGCTGCCGTTGTACTCATTGGTTAACCTTTCTTTATAATAGCTCAGAATGTTCAAGGTAACACCATGTAATACATCTTATTGATTTCTCCCACTATCTGGCCCTCAGTAACATTCACCATGCCTTGAGTTGAACTTCCATTACAGCCTGAATTGTGTATTTTTATACTGCAGACTTGGATTACATGAAGGATCATTTGCATGACCTTTATGAAACATAACAAGAGCAAAGCGCTTGTCAGTGTGGCCAAACTCATCTCTTGTAGTGGGTTTAACATGATACTTTGTATTCATGTGGGTAATACACTGAATGTTCAGTTCTTCTATAGTTGTGTTGTGCAAGATGGGTGTTTGATCCTGATCTTTCTTCTTTGATGACCTGTCTATTACATCCTCTTCACTGGAGATTAGGAGTAGATCTCCCCACTGCTCCATTATTCTTGTACACAGGAAGTCAACAAAATAACGGGCAGAGTAAGAAAATAATAAGGGCATAACCTAACACTCAAGCAACAAAGCATGTGAGCTCCTTTGTTTTTCTATGTAATTGCTTCAATTTTCCCTGTCATGCCCAGGCCACACTGGATGCAGAAACACCCTGAGGCGATGTCTGCTTCCATTTGACGCCCATGTTAATTAATGCTATTGTTCTTACCAAATGCTATGCTAAAGTCTTTTTTCTGCATGTGCTACGAGCAAAACTGACTAGAAAACATACTTGTATCTACTATATAGTCATATTCTGATTAATGATAATGTTTTACCGCTCTTCCTATTCTCTACTGCAATTGCCCCCTCTTGCTTCATTCACTATATGAATGTTATCTATACTTTTTAATGCTTGGTTGCCTCCACATGATTTTCCATCTAGTATTGTGGTTGCATTCAGCACTCACTAAGTATAAAATATTTAAAGATATAACCTGCAGAAACCAGCAGATGCCTTCTTGATGCATTGCAGGCCCCAGTCTCATTTCCAGTATTATAGTCTGTGATAGTCTAACCCAAGTCTGTGACAACTCCAGCCGCCTCATCCAATAAGACACAAGAAAGGGTTAATGGCAGCTGAAACCCTAGCAGAAAAACAACATCAGAAAGAAGAAAAACAATCTCAGCATTGCTACAACAGAAGTTCAGTGTTCAACATATAGACATAAAACCAGGCTAAAATAAACCTGGTTTCACACATCAACACCTTTGTCACTTCTGACATGTCTTTAAGTAATGTGTTTTTGTGACAAAATATAAGTTTGGGCTACTTTTTTTTTTTGGTTTTGTAGTATGTGACACATAGTTGTCATTGATATCAAGGAATAAATGAGCAGGCATGTTTAAGCTTAGAGTGGCAGAACAGAGCAGCATGGGGAAATGTGTCTTTGTCTTTCTGTGTCTCCATTGTGGACAGGCTGTGTCCACTTTTGACCATCAGGATGCCTCTACATCCTGTGTGGCCTGGGTGTTACACTGCCTGACAAGTTCTGAATTGTGGACCATTTTCTATTCAAAGGGACTTTCATTTCTTTAGAGTTGGTAAATGAGTGGATGTGTCCATTTTGTACTTTTAATTCTTTGTAATTAGGGAGGCTTTTTTTGCCAGCAGGCCCCGGTGTGTCATCATGTTGGAAAATTATAACACCAAGCTTTCTTCTTTGATGCACACCACAATAGTGCAAAATGCCCTTGCTTTTCTGGCTCTTGTACAGCTACACATTGTTAATTGTTGTACCTGCTGTACTAATATTCATGAAGTGGTTACCTGTTGTCAGCAGACATTGTACATTGAAGGTCATATCCGGAATAAGATTTTTCTACCCGACTCAGACCAAAATCTGGTTCCCCAGGATGTGGAGCCATCAGCGCATGTTTTGCTTTTCATTTTTTTTTTTTTAAATTAGCTTGCTCACAGAAAATTACTGGGTTTGTATGGATGACTGCCTCAGTCATGTTAAAAACTGTTAAAGTATCGTGTCCATCAATGTTTATTTGCACTGTTAAAACACAGTTTCTTTGCACTGTTAAAAACTGTTAGTGAAATATTGTACTGCACACACACATCTTGCTTTAAGGACACAGAGGAACAGAATCTTCTAGGTAACACACACACATCCTGTTTTGCTCTCACCACTCTCAGACACCTTGTGACAGCTCATAAGTCAAATCTACAAAATAACTCCTTATATGGTATCATGATTGGGCAACTAAAAGTACATTTTTTACAGTTACTGGGAACTGAGAGCGACGACAGCAACATATATATACATATATATGTTTTTGCTCTTCCTTGTTCGGGGTCCGTTTGCCCTGACTGCCAGAGAGGGAGACACGGTCCCATTGACCTTGTGACAGCTCATAAGTCAAATCTACAAAATAACTCCTTATATGGTATCATGATTGGGCAACTAAAAGTACATTTTTTACAGTTACTGGGAACTGAGAGCGACGACAGCAACATATATATGTTTTTGCTCTTCCTTGTTCGGGGTCCGTTTGCCCTGACTGCCTGAGAGGGAGACACGGTCCCATTGAGGTGACTTGTCTGTCGGACCACAGAGATCTGTGTAAGTGTGTACACAAATAAAAGACTCCTGTTTGACTTCACTCCAAGTTGGTGTTCCTAGTTTTTGTTGACTAATTGTGTTTTCCCCGAACACTCACACCGGGTCGTTGGATCCCGTGGTCCGGCTGGACCGGAAAGACCAACAGTCACCTAGACAAACCCACTAACCCAAACAGTCTTTGGATGTAAATTCCAAAGGACTGGTTAAAGTACAGGTGAAACAAAAGCCTTTGTCTGCAACAGCCTGCATGCTCCAGTTTCCATTTGGAATACAAATATTCAGCAAGACAGTCTCTTGGTGCACTTCAGGATGTATTACATTTTAATTTGGCACAAATTTTAAATTCTGTTGTGTGAAAATCTGACTGCAAGCAGGGGGGGGGGGATGAAGCAAAGATTGGAGGAGATGTGAGGACAGACCAGAAAGGGAAATGGAAGAGAATGTTTTCTCCAGAGTGTTTTTTTTTCCTCCCCTCTTTTCTTTCCAAAGTACACATTCATGTAACAATGATTGTCGTTTAATCTGCAGCCCGAATGGACATTTTATGTGTTGGAGCCATACATGGTTAATCAAATGATGCACAGCCATCATCCACCAGTCACATAGTAAGCTTGCTTCGGCTGGGTTGTGCATATGATGCGCTGTAAATTTTGTATTAATATTAATACAAGTTTTAGGGATGGGTGAAGGCATTTCCAGGTGCTGTGGGACATATGACAAACATACCGACATGTATCTGAGTGGTGTAATATATATCTTCATATAAAATCCCAGTCCCTGGGCTGGTACTGAGTTCTTGTGGAGTCCCACACTGCATTGAAAATTTAACAGTTAACAGTCAAACCTGTCACTTTACCAGTGCTGCTCATTGTGTTTTCTTTATAGGTAGAAACTTTAGAATTCTGTGTTCTGTTTTGTGTTTGCTGATTGTGTGTTACTGCAAGATACAAATATGTGTTTACGTACATAAGCAGGATAGATAGGAAAATAGTTAATTGTTGAGTGTCTTGTGCAGAGCACCGCTCTCTGTCTAAGCTTTTTCTCATCAGATGAGGACAGACATATGCCTTCATTTCCTAATTTATCAGCCAGCATTGACACAAGTTGTATAATAATATATAATGAGATGCTCAAGGGCTGTTCTCTCTAAGATTAATTGATGTACTCGCTGAAAAGGTTTGTATGGAATAATTGATTAAAAATGCAAAAATTATTTCATTTCATGTATTCATTACTATTCATTTTGGCTGTTTTAACCAAACCATAAAATCAGTCAGTTAGAAGTTAACAAAATACAAATAAGTGACTGAATTCCTTTTTTTTCTTTTTCTTTGTTTTCATTTGACTGTAATGTAAGTGTCATAATTTTGTCATCTATTGTACAGGTCCATGTTTTGGTTCCTTGTCTTTATACTGCTGTCAGCATGTCATTGCTGGCACACACAAGGGTTGCTTTACAATGCGTGAGTGCTCCATGGGTAAAAAGAGAGAAAAAAAAGCAGAATATGCTGAAGAATTATCCTGCTGAGATGTGGTTCTTATACCCAGGGTGTGAAAAGTAAAATCTGCCCTCATTTATCATTGATTTAATATCAGTATGAGGGAAAATAAGTCTACAGAAATACTTTATATCCTTACAGGTTGCAAGTGCATAGTCCAGGAAATAATGAGAACGATACAGGAGGCCAGCACTGCTAACCATTTCTGTCAGCTCATCAATAATATCAACACATAGCTAAAATATAGAGAGACTGAGCTATCTCAGCCTTAATATGGGTAGTGATGTTCTAATACTGATCACAGGTAATATATTGATGCAGTGCATCCATTTGCTATGTGGGCTCACTTCCCTGTTGCTGTCACTTCCCTGTTGCTTTGGACTGCATCCTGAAACACAAGATGCTATGAGTCCCATATGAGAAGCTGTCTTTGAACTGAGAACATTTGGCAGTTTGAAGGCATGTGTCGCAGCTTGTGCCTTCTGTACCAACCATTGGGAAAATCTAACCTAGTTTACTTCTACCTCACCAAAGCGCAGGCATGCCCCTAAGTATTCTTTTCCTCACTTCCCAGGCTGGAAGGTCTGGGTTTCTTTCTTCTCGCATGTCCCGGAGTAGGGTTTGCTTCTGAATTAACAGTTACCACTGACAAGAACCGTGAATGTAACCAAGATATCTGTCATGAATGTCTGTTGTTCTGGGGAGAGATGGCACATTTGAAAACTCACTTGACAGTGATTTGTTTGATGTTACAGTTGCAAAGTAAATTGTTATGAAAGAAGACTTAGCATACATTATAGATCTTGTGAATGTTGGCACAGGAGCAAAGGCTTTGATGTCGGGATATGTCGAAGGTTCACAACTCACCCTCAAACAATCTGGAGCACAGCTTCTTTTTCTTCATCTGAACTTCATTCGTTTCTAAATCTGCCTTCACATAACAATAAACGTAGTGTTTGATCACTGCTCTGTATAGAGCACGGCATGGTGCACAGACAATCGCGAAAGGTAGGCTAATTCCAGCCTAGGTGCATGTTATAAAATTCATTCAAGCTAACTTTAGCATTTAATTGACCTAGTTTGTAAACTATACCTATTTGCAAACCTGGTGGCCCAGTCTGACAGCTGACATTTCATGTTTCTTCTTGCTGGGATTGTGATACACTTTTAACTTCAATGTTATAGAGTTTGATGAAATCAAATACACAATTAATATCCCCCCATTCTCCTATGCCTGTAGCTTCACGCTTTGCCACATACAGCTGTTATTGTTTGCAGAATTAATGGATGAATATAAAGAATGAAAAAGGAAAACAGCAGACCTGTATGTATGGGTGACTCTGCACACTGCGCTGTGTACAACATCATGTTATCCATGAGGAAAAAATGGCAATCCAAAGGGTAAAACAATCAGAATGCAGGATAGTTTTGCACAGTAAATAATGCAGTCAAATTTGTCACCATTCAAACATCAATTTAAACATCAGACTGTCTGCATATGCAATCAGCATCTATCTCCACTCGTAATTAGGATACAGAATATCAGGCAGAATGTTGTACATACACAAAACAGAATTAACCCCTTTGTTGCTTCACACATTATACACTTCCTGGTGGATCCAGAAACATCGCCATGCAAGATGGGATTTGCTGCTGCTGGGTCTCCACCTTTTTCTAAGTCCTCCAGGGTTCATGGAGGAACTTTAGCTGACCTCTCTTATTGTAAAGCAGTCACAATTACACTCTGAGTTTGTGGAGCTGTCTGAGCTCAGAACCTTGTTTCAAAGGTTGTGCCCATTTACCCTGTCATGAAAATACTGAATTTTGTCCACCGTTACCCACAGCCTCCACACCATATGTCATGTTTGAAATGTGCTTTTCCTTGTACTTTAAAATGTCATTGCTCTCATCACACTTGCCATTTGGACATACTGTTCAGTTCAAGCATGACACCAGTCTGTTTCAAATGATCTGTGTGAGCAAGACCCCAATATAGTGGGTTCCCAGTTCATATTTCATTGTCCTTCCTCTTCTTGTAGAGATTTAAACAAATAGGAAGACTCAAAGTTAAATAACGCTATATAACATTTTCCAAAAACTGACTGTTGACATCAACAGTAACCAGTATTTTAAGCAAGGGCAGAAGACTGTGTGTGCAATAGGTAGACATAAAATTGTTTGTCTAAAAAAGATTTTCTTCATCTTGCTTTGCAGCCATATGAATAATCTGGACATTGCTCTGTATTACTGTATGTTTCCCTCCCCCTCATGTGATGTAAAATTTAGGCAAAGGTCCAAAGTGTGTGTGTTTATCAAATGTTTCCAAAATAAGTCAGCATCACTATGAAATAACTCCTCGAAATATGATGGATTGTTATATGCTATTGTTGGTTTTGGTAACAAGTCTCAATGAACATTGGTTGATTCATGTCAAGTCAATGTTTGAGTCTAAAATAACATTCACTGGCTTGACTTCTTCTATTTCGCCCCTTTTTCAAGGGCATCCAGTACAGCAGATTCACCATGGCCATACAAGGTCAGGTGTTGAAAAACTCTTGGATCTTTCACTTAATCTTTTATGATGGTGCTCTTCTAACTGACATATATTCTGTACTTGATTTAAATTTGATTCCTGGTTATATCAGAAATCCTCATGGCTATCTTTCAAACCAGGCTGACATGGGCCATGCATTATCACATTTTGGATAACACTGGTGGTGAGTGGCTTGTTTTGGCCACCCTTGGTTCTTCACCTGGGGTAAAAAAAAGATGGTGGGCTGGCAGCCTGGAGCTGTGCTGGCACTGCTAATGGAAACATCGTCCAACTCTTCACCTCTGCATGTATCCCCAAGTTGTTGGCGGTCGTCTTATTC
This sequence comes from Brachirus orientalis, assembly GCA_016785285.1. NCBI lineage: Eukaryota > Metazoa > Chordata > Actinopteri > Pleuronectiformes > Soleidae > Brachirus > Brachirus orientalis. The sequence continues at coordinate 1,048,785 of JAFBJR010000081.1, read as the reverse complement.
ATACCATTGCCAGACTTGCACTGTAGCATAAACCCTGTCTTGGCATGAATGGATAATGATTTTTTTTCTTGCCTTTTAATACAGTGGATTTGTATTTTCTGCTGACTAACTAAAACAATGCAATTATAATTTGATCACCATCACTCAGGGGGTGACACAGACAGATGATTAATGTTGCATTGAAGCCAAAAAACATGGTAGAGAGTTTCATAAGAAGAAATGGCCCTTGGGCAAACCCAATCTCTGTTGAGTGACTAATGTTCTGAACTCTTCCTCCACATCCTCACTCTTTTGCAGTCTTTATATGGTCAAAGAATAATTTCATGTCAATCTTTTGTCCAATTGTCCATTAACATTTAATGGCACACTCTAGTGTCAGTGCAGAATCCTCTCAGAGAGCACGACACCTCAGTTAGCAGAGAGGAAAAGATGTCACATGTTGATTCAGGTGATTAGTAAGAACAGATCCAGTCTTGACCTTCCTGTTACCTGAAGCACATCTCTGACAAGGGTCATACTCCTGTCTCACCTGTGTGAACCATGTAAACAGTTTTTCCACTGCCACACAGTCACACCCATAGGCCCATTGCTCACCCTATAATCCTCCTTCCTTTTGTTTCCTGGCTCTATATCACCAGGAATTGGACCATTAAACCATTGTTGTGACCTCCAGCAGATTGTAAAGCACCAGGTAACTCAGGTGCTTTTTTAAATAAAGTAAAAGGAACGATATTAATACAAAAATGCAACTGACACATGGCTAAATTACTCTATACTTCACAAACACAGCAGGATGGAGCATAACTGCTCCTCAAAGTCCGAGCCCTGAGGCTTTTTGGTTTTTTGGTTAATTATCAGTAATATTACAGCCAACATTGTTCTTGATGATATGTATATGAAAAGCAGGGCATTGCAAACGTTCAAATTATGAGGAAATTTTGTGAGGAAAAGTTGTCGCCAATGAATCCACCTCATCTTCATTGGTATTATTATTTATTACTATTGAGGAAAAGTTGTCGCCAATGAATCCACCTCATCTTCATTGGTATTATTATTTATTACTATGTCACTGTGTATCTCACCAAGAAATACAGTCATCTTAGGCCTGATGTTAAATAAACACCCAGGCAGAGCATCCCTTTCCTCTTTGATTACATTTTCTAATTAATTACCAGCTAGATTACCTTGCGCTGCTATGAAGACTGACGTGTCCCCAGTCGCATCCAGCAGCAGCCTCGGTAGCGGGGGAGCTGTATTTTTAATCACCTGGCCACTGGCATTATCAAGCCAGAAGAGCCATCACCGGCTCTGCACACAGATGCTTGTTCATTCATCTCTGCTGGAGGTCAAAGTGGCTGAGAAAGTGGTGCCTGCTGTGTCCTCAAACCACCGTGGTTTATCCCTCCACATTCAGAGCCTCTTAAAGGCACCACATGTTGCATTTTTACCCTCAATGAATCATTACCACATTAGCTCTGTGGCATTAGTCTCATTTGTGTAAACAGAAGACCACTGCGCAATAGCCTGTTCATTGTTTCTGGCAGAGAATCTGCTGGCTCATTTAACTGCTATTCCTAAAAGGCCTGCTTCATGGAACATATTTGAAAGTGGATCTGTTTGGCACATTATACTCAACATTACTCCTGGTTTAAGTTCTAACATTTAGAACATTTCACTAAGTGACATTTTGGATGTTAAGGGAATGTTAGCTTTATTAGACACAGTAAACCCATAACCACAATCTGTTTTTGTTAGTTTGTTTTGTTTTGTTTTGTTTTGTTTTGTTTTGTTTTGTTTTGTTTTGTTTTGTTTTGTTTTGTTTTGTTTTGTTTATTTTTTCAGCACAAGAGTCACTTTTTGAGGGTGCTAATACATTGTTGTAATCACTTTATCCTGTCAGGAGCCAGAAGTCCATATTAGGTTATCACATTTGGCAGCAATGGTCAGGAAGAGAGACAAGGCAAGGATGATTTCTTGGACAGCAGCTTCATGTTGTAAAGACACAGAAAACTCCAATTGAATGTGTCCTTGTGTGTCACCTTCACTGTCTACTGTCTACATGTCCAGCTGGTCAATCAGTCAGTCAATCAATCATTGAGGGATATCTCTCCCAAGATGGAAGAAAGTGCAAAAGGTGTTATAATACAGTAAATGTGGCATGCCTTTTTAAGGGGGACACTTGTTAAAATCATTTGTATCATCCATTTAGGCCACTTATTTCCTTTTTGATTTTAGCATTCATTCTTTGTTTTTAATTCTATCTATTTAGCCTTTGTTTTGTTTACCAATTTTCTAATCACAGGCCCACCTTCAGCCATATGTAGCTTGAGCATTTGATTAAATCTTTTCGTGGTCTGATGTTTTATTTAACAGAATGTCAAGGGAGCAGAATTTGTTCAGGAACAAATGAAAATCTTGTTCATGTTTCGTTAGTATATGTGATAATCTGTCCACACGTTAGTCTGCTTAGACCGTATACTTTTCAGGTTTTCACTTAACATCGGTTGGCACTCTTTTGACTATTAGAGGCCTCTGCGATGTCATTGTGTTTAAAGGGGGCAGGGCTGTTAGTAGCTGTGTTTATGTTGAAGTGTGATGCAAAGTGAGTTTAAAGATGTTGCTGGCCCTCTGTCTGCTGTGCAGGTTCATTTGTTGGGATAAAGGAAACATAATCAGCTGGCGGTAAATAGGTTTATTATTAATTGGCTCATCTCTGCACTGGTCTTTATAATTATGTGGAATAAATGTTGCGTGTAATTGTCCCTTTGATAATACTATTTATTTTGTCATCTTGTTGTGTGGATGTAATATAATTTTGTGAATGGCTGCATCTTGTATATGTAAACATCTTAATAAGGTAAATGGAGCTGACATCACAAGTGATTACATGAAAGACCACATACTAATTATTATTTTTTTTTACAGATACAAAGTATCTTGTGAATAGCATACACACAAAAGTATATTTTTTCTTAGTTGAATCATACAACAGCTTTCACTGAATATGTTTATTTTCAGTGCAATTTAAATTGGTATTTGCTGTATAACCTCACTGGTCAGTGGACACCACCAGCTTGTAAAAACTATGAAATATTACATTGAAATGCATGATATGGTGCAATACTGACTATTCATATGATCACCATGGTAGAGCGAAGGACAAGACCTTGTCTTGTCCACACATTTCCAGCCTGAGAGCCTGTGCTTCATCTTCGTTTTATGTCTGCTCTCCTCTTCTGTCTCCACTCTTTTCTCTCTTTTCCTCTTGTCTGCTTCGCTCTGGTCTACTCCTCCACTCACCTTTTCCAGTCATGCCTGTCTATTTATGTCATCTGTGTAAATAATGCCAATAAAGCTCCCTGAGTGTTAAAACAAACCTGACATGCCTAATTGACTGGAAACATGTTTCCAAGCAGCTTACCTCTTGAGATCTTTTTTGTAAACCCGTAAACTATTTTAACTGGGAAGCCAGAAACACATTACTGTAGCTCTCCCTTCATTGCATGCTCTTTCCCTGGCTGAATTCTGGTTTTATGATGGATTTCCAAGTGATCATCACAGCCTGCAGAAGTCAAAGTTCTGACATATAGTTCCACATAAAGTGAAGGAGGATAACCTCTGAGCCAAGTTTACACACACAAAAAGACACACAAATATGCCAAGGTGGTCCAAATACAACTATGTCTTACTCCAAATCAGTCACATTCTTCCCGTGCAGTTTGCCAAAGAAAAATCAATCATATATAGCACCACAGAAAACCAGGGAAATGTCAAAATTGTCAGCTAATTTTATACTAATTAAGTCCCCAACCTGGGGGCTATTTTTAACCTCATCACTGTTTCGATCACATTGAATAGTGAGCCCCTCGCTCTCAAGTGTCATTAATTAAGCTAAAAAACATCAATCATGACTCCCTTTTTTCCCCCCTTCAGTGCCAGCCAGGATCACAAATATATCGAAGGACATCACGGTGAACGAGGGCAGCAACGTTAATCTCATGTGCCTGGCGGTGGGTCGACCTGAGGCCAACATCATATGGAAGCACCACTCACCTAGAGGTAATGCATGAAAGTGTATTTAATTAGATTTATTTATTTGATGATAGAACACAAAATAGTATCGTTTGGGCATGGTAATTGCTTGATTTATCTTCAACAATTGCCATAGATGTTTACATTTAATGTGATTACATTTAATGAAATTACTGCTGCACTTAATACATTAAGTGCAGCAATAATTGGTTAGACATCATGGGTAAGGTACAGAATCAGATGAATTAGAATTTGTGACAGCTGTGGATGGATGCATTTTAGGTTGTCTGTCTCGTCTGTCTTGATGAAATCTAATGATCTGATTAGACAACTGAATCCTTTCAAATTTGGCACAAACATTCGCTTGGACAAAGGGATTAGATTGGCTTCCTGTGACCTCATAAACCTTTTACGCATTGGGAATGTGTTTATGTGTTTAGGAGAGTAGTGATTATCAGTTTTGTGGTTCCCAAACCCCATGAGGGTCACCTATAACATGAAATGTATAGATTTTTCACTCTGTATTGATGTACTCAACTACTCTGCAGTAGTCGGGACAGAGTGGCTGAAATATGCAAATAGAGTAAAAATGTAAGAACAGTATGGTTTATGTGGAATGGTTTCTTTCACACTTAATGGTAATTCACAAAAACCCTTGTGTCAAGCTCAGCTGCAACATGATTTCCTCCTACACACAGCCATCCTTCATACACCCGTGGCCTCATATTGATGTTTCCACACAATTCACATCTCCACCATTCAAATATTCACCTATACATGCACAGTGGCCATTTACAGCAGGATATGAATCTATTGCTTTTGTGTTAACATGTGCCTGACAGGATTTACACTGAACAATCCCAGGCTTTAATTGATTGCCTTAACTCTTCAACTTGGTGGATTTGTGGGGCTAAAGCACAGCCTGTGGTCTGATGGGACCTGACTCAAGCCAGCCATGATTTTGGCTAGAGGCCATGTAGCAGGTTTGGTCAGTTCTGTCATGCACAGCCCCAGTGCTGTTTCAGTGTCAGCACTGGGCTTCACATTGAGCATTCAGCAGCATGAGTCATGTGGTGCTCCTCTACAGGATAGAATGTTTAGCTGCCAAAATTCAAACTTAGATGCTTACTGCACAGCTCTTTCCACCTTACTTGGTGTTCTCAAGAGCAAGCAGGATGTAGTTTTCACAGTATGGAGGTGTTTAAAGGACTTTGGCAACCGCAGGCAAAGGGGACTGGGGGCATACATACATACAAACCAGACTTGTCTTCCTGTCACAAAACTCCCGCAATCTGACGGACACCACGACAGTTTTTCTAAATGGGAACATACTGTGATTTATGTAATGTTTTTGAAGCAATTGAGACAATTAACTACTCAGAAAAATGCTAACTGAAGTAGACTCATTTTTCCCAGAGACTTTTATTCAACCACAGTCACCCCCCTCACCCCACCCCCCACCTCTGTGGCCAACTGCTTAATCTGTCCTATTTCCTCACCTTCATTTTTCAAAAGACATACAGGCTGTTCATAAAAGAAGCCCACCAAACCCCACTGTACCCCAAGAACACATACCAAACTACAACTTGAAAGCCCTTTGTCGCTGTCGTTCTTGTATTGTTTAGATGGCAGCTGGTGTACTAATTACCTAACTACCTGTTGTTTGCATAAAACTAACCCAGTATTACTGTTGCTGCAAGTTAAACCCCTGGTAACAATTTATTTAACACAATTGTGCAACATAATCTCACCTACAGTAACGCGGTCTGATTTTCAAAGTCTGGAGATATAATGAAGACGTGAAATTGTGACACTTTTGACAGCAAGCTGGTGGGATGGGGACTCATTAGGGGGTTTCTCTCAATGGCATCGCCTGTACTTACCATTTCTATGAAATGGTAAGGGAGGTTCACATAAAAATGTCATCGCTGCATAGTGTGGGCTAATCAGATCCCTAGTCTAGCAGCCCTTCTCAGCTTCGGGCCCCAAGCAATTTTATCATCTTTGCCTGTCCTTATGCAACCTCCTCCCCCAGATATATCCTCCCTTCACAGGCCATTTCTTTGAGGTGTATTGTAATTACATTTAAAAAGAACAACTTTAATGACCACCAGCCAGATGGTGCCATTTACACTGTCTGTAACTCCCCTCCCCGCAGTGTGCGCCCACTTCTTTTGTTTTTGATACACATAGATGGTGACACTTCTTTAGCACTTGAAAGCTCATATTACCTCCTTTTTTCACGTTGAAAGGGGCAATTACTCTATTTTTGTCTGTTTCAAGCTGCTGCATACTGCACCAGAGCCATGTCGATGTTAAAATAAGTTTTCTGACAACAGAGTCTGATAAAATCACATTTCATATTTATTTAATGCCTCTTACTGAGTGCAAGTGCAACTTCACTCAGAATACATTCAAAAAAGTCTCAAGGTAATAAAGTGAGAAGAGAAGCTTGAAGACAGACACCCTAAAAATAAAAGAAGAGAAACAAAGACTGAATGATTTTATTTTAGAAAGGAAGCAATTCATCTTTCACTACCACTACCAACCTTGCGATCCAAAGCAAACAGTAGTAGTAAATGAAGCAATACAATCACACTAGAAAAGTAACTTACATGTATTCGCAGACAGACAGCCTGAAATGCTGCATTCGTGTGTGTGTGCGTACGTGTTGTTGTGTTATTATCACCAGGAAAGATAATAGGTTATATTATTTGACATTTCTCAGAGTTACACTAATGAAAAAGGTAGATATTTTGGCTGAGCCAAATAAATTCTCACTGAGTGGCATTTCCCCAAGTTGCTCTTTGCAGTTTTCTTTTCATGTCTGTCACCAGCGATAATGGACTGTTCCCTCAGAGGACAGTGTCGGTCTCTGTTAGTGCAGCACTGAAGTAAGCAGCTTTTTTCCCAAATTAAAATGCATTTTCTAATAAATAAATAAATGAATACAAAGTAAAACAAAAAAAATAAATAAATCTAATCTGCCATGTAGCCTGCCTCTCTATTTGATGCTCTTTTTTTATTTCCATGGGGCATCATTTAAACTTTCCACACTCACATGGTGTCAGAAACATGAGCAAATGCACTGTAAGGAATTTGCCATCATGACAAGAGCCAAGAGAAAACATGGCAGAAAATATGGAAATATGGAAACTATGTACAGTTGCACTGCCTAATTTAAGTCTGAATTTAATGTAAGTGTAAAATGTGATGCTGTCACTGTTTTAACATGAATCCTCTCGTCATTTCACCGTTGAACCGTGGGGGGGGGGCTATGAGGCATACCGACAAATCCTCCACCAGTGATAGTGACTTAAGTAAGAGCCACGCAGAGAGGAGCAGCCCATAAATGTGCCGCCTCTGTGGTCGTTTACTTAATATATATGTACCCTGTCAATTTAAGTCCCACCTTTTGTGCTCTGCAAGCCTCAGTCCCCATTTCAACTCAGTAGGAACTATATAAATTATTCAGCAGTGTCCACTGAACTCCTGGCTGCTGGCCACTAAAAAGGTCTACACGATATATATGGTGTGGGGGGGGACCGTTTATTCAGGGGACAATGCAATATGGATCCCTGTGGTCCATTAAGGCTCATTAAAGTGGATGGGTTGCGAATGTGCACTCTCACATGTGCCAGGTTGTGCCTATTCCTCTTTCAGATAACTGTAGACTGAAAGGTGGCTGTAATGTGTGCTCTCCTTCACTGCTGTGGTGATTGTGCTGTTGTTATTGTCATTGCCTGCAGGCCAGTTACCACAGTAAGACCATCTTATATTGGTTTGATGTGTTAACATGACAGCAACACTTTTGTTGCATGAATGTGGCAACCACACACCTTTTGCTTTAAGTCAGTGTAGGAATATACTGTATGCTACTTTCTATTTAATTTAATATTGCAATTACAAATCTATTTACAATCTAATTTTTTTTTCTTCATTCATGGCAACAGTGACAGTCTTGGATTAACAATGTTGGTCGGGTAGACACAGCACTTTAATCACTTTTTCTTCTGTATTTTTTCCTCTTTTTAAAATGTGTATTATTTTATGTTAAGAAGAACTTCTCCAACCTTGACAAAAATTAGGCCGGATTCCAAACATCTGGATACATCTGCATTTGTATGGAGCAAATATACATTGATACTCTACTTGAGTCACGAGTCATTATCAATTGTCCTTTACTAATGCATCAGTTGCTCCTTGGTTCTCAAAATGTGGCACATGTGAGTTCTCTGTCGTGGTACTTTGAGGAATATCAGAAATAATTATTATACACCAGGTAGGGATATCCCAATCTCTAGTATCAGAATAGAGGCACTCTGGGTAATTTCTAACTGACTGTAGATTGACATTCACCCCAATCAGCTCTTTCCAAACTTTAACGCCAGTGACATTACTTTATATAACCTGTGTTTGGTATAATTGGTCATATTTAAATTCACTTTAATCTGCTTTGTTTTTCTCTGTCATCTCTGCCTTGACAGCGGCGGACTCGCTCTCTCTCTCCCTCTCACATTCCACAGTCACAACATGTCCTTGTCATTTCAAAGTAAAAGCACTGTAGGGTTTCATTTCCATGAATCCGTCTATCTTTTCAACAAAACTTTTATTGTGAAATACTGTATGTGCAGCATCAACAGATGTGCAGCTTCATACTAATGGCATTTAATTATGTGCAGAGAAGTGTTAACAGTATATATTTTTTTGGATTTAAAAAGTGAAATCTGATGTAAAACATTGCAGTAGCATGCTCCCTGTGTGAATAACAGACCAGGAGATCAGCAGTGCTGCCGCCAAGCACTGTACATGTATCCAGAGTGAACCCAGCTAAGACAGAGAGACTTCAGGCGAGTATTAGTTATTTTAATGACAGTGGCCATTTAAAAGAAAATGGTGCACTGTGCTGTTGTTCTCTAGACAAGTACAACTATGGCATCAAGATTGGCATCGGCTGATACTCAACATTCAAGATTTGACACAAGAGGATTTGGTTGTATCAAGATACTTGGGTACTGATCAGATTTGTATCTCTACTCTTGATTTATTGCAATTCTGCAAGTTGAGCAATATGATTGCATCAGTAATTGCAAATTTCTTTTCCTCTTCCAACCAAAAATGGATGATAAATTTCTTATAATCACCCATGAATCACACCATAAATTTATCAAAATAAATTGGTACAGTGGTGCATAACTTGTACAACATGATGGGTTTTATGATATATGCAGTATATATCATTTTACTACTACATTTAGCTGCCCCTGCTATTATAAAAAATAATGTAAAATGAATGAATTCCCAACTAATAGAAAATAAACTGTGTTTTTAGCTTTGCTTTCTCTGTGTTCACTGACCTAGTGCTGTTAGAGAATAAAATAAAATGCTGGGTCAAAATGAAAAAGCCTCTCAAAATATCAGAACATGACATAGCACAAATGTGAGCCTTCAAAAAAAAAAAAAGATCTTTTCAAAGTCCTTGATTGAAGGTGACACTGACATACAAGATGTCCAATACTGCACCTACAGTGTCTGAGAATTGTGACAAATAAGGTTGAAGTGATGGTTCTATTGCTACTGTGTTGTACAGTGTGGCTATGCACTTAAAACACAATAACTATAAATGATATCATTATGAATTAATCTGCCTCCTGTTAAATGTCGGTAGCCAAATTAGGTATGCCTATTTATGTCACTTTTCATTATTCAGTATAAGAATAACTATGTGAAACCAAATCTGAACTAATATGGATACACATTAGACAGCCAACAGGGTATAATCAAAATCTTTTGGCATCACTTTTGGCAGTTGTTTTGATGCCTGCATTTAAATACAATCATTGGTTCGACATGATTGCAGGTGTTTTCAGAAATGGCGATGGTCTTCCTTTTAGATGGTAAATTGTTAAACAGAAATATTGTTTAGCAGCAGTTTCTCAAGGATACTTTATGCAATGTGTCTAGCCTGTCCCATTGTGAGTCCCATTTTAATACAGCATATACAGTGATGCCAAAATTTTGGTAAATACATTTATTTGTTTCATCTTATTAGTATCTGATTAGTTTGTGCATAAGAAATTGAAACATTGCTTTTAAAACACTTCAAATAATATTAGAACATAAGCATAGGTGCATGGAAAATTAATTATTGCAAAAATTCAACATTAATTTTTTTTTTTTTTTTTATGAAATTGACAATTTCCAGCAGAACAACATTCTCAATCAAATTGCTCTTTGTTTCCACCTGATGAAGTCCAGTATCCTCTCAGCTTGTGGTCTGTTTTTGATCTCTACTAGACTCCAAGGCAGTATTTGGCTCTGCAGCTGCTAAATGCAGTGCCATGTTCATTTGTTGTGCTGTTTGTGTCTGAGCAGGCTGGTGAACGTGTTTTTGTTTTGGTTTTTTTTTTGTTTTTTTACAGCTGTTTCTCAGAAAACAGCTGCCAGCTGTGGCTGAAAATAGACACAAGGGAACCAAAAAAAGGGTAAAGGAATGACGAGAGTGAACCGGAACACTGAAGTCAGAGTTCCTAGTGTTCCTGTCACCTCTGGGACCACAGTTGCCTTTACTCACATCTTCTTGAGCTCAGTATTCCTCAAGCTTCTCATGTTCCTTCTTCTTGATGTTGCTGTCACTTGGGATTGCCACATCTATCACTATTGCTCTCTTCTGCTGCTTATAGACTACCACTATGTCCATTTGTTTAGTCATCACCAGTTTGTAGGTCTGGATCTGGAAGTCCCATAGGATCTTAGCCCTGTGGTTTTCAATCACCTTTGTAGGTGTCTTCCATCTTGATCCTGGGATCGCTAGGCCAAACTCAGTGCAGATGTTCCGGTACACTATTCCAGCCACTTGGTTGTGGCTGTGATGTGCTGATGTGCTGTCTCAGAGGCATCTTTACACAGTCTACACCTTGGTTCTTGGGTCTGGTGTGGTAGACACCAGCCTCTATTGATTCAGTGCTTAGGGCCTGCTCTTGTGCAGCCATGATCAGTGCCTCTGTGTTGTCTTTAATATCAGCCACTTCTTCAGTTTGACAATGGAACATGTCATGTAGCACTTCCATGTTTGCCCCTCTGGCTCCTCCTCTCTGCTGGGGGTTTCAGCTGCCTGAGGCATTCAGTTAACAGGTCATCATTGGGAGCAATCTTATGTATATATTTTGTCATCAGAAACAGTGTCATTACTGAAAGTGATCATGTTCTCTCCAAATCATTTCCTGTGTTGCTTTTGGGCCATATATATATATATATATAAAGTTATATGTGGTGCTCTGGAGGTTGAGTTGGCCTTAAATAGAATATCCCATATGTGAAATATCTTGTTTAATTATGTTTGTTTTATAAAACATAAGGTGACCACCACTTGAATAAAAGTGAACAAATATCACATAACCAGGGGCTCTCTATCACTGATGGAGGATTTTTATTGATGGCCATTTCCCAAAGCAAACTAACTGCAGGAGAACAGGCGGTGTAATTTCATTTCTTTTTTCATTTCTCCTACACTTGTTTTTCCTCTCTTTACAGAATTGTTGTTTTGCCATTACAGCCATTCATATTAAATTGAAGTAGGGAAAGATTATTATCTTAGTCCAATTTGATACTGAGTTATAAAGCAGGATACCGGCTAGACATTTAACCTAAACTATCATGCTTTTCTCATTTATTTATTTATTTATTTTTTCTGAAACTAGGGTATGAATCTGTGTCTCTGACATCAAAGTCCTCAGAACACCCACCATCCACCCAGACACTGCCTCAGTTTGATTTATGTGTGTTGCAGTCAATTCTCTGTTCAAAAGAAAGAAAAGAAAAATGAAAGAAAGAAAAAAATCCAATTATCTCCCTTATATTTTCCTGTAGGGTTGCTCTTTTCTAACCTGGAAAGGAGATTAAGCTCTCCAAAAAATTTGACAACATTTGTGTCCTCTATTTTTTTGTCAACCCCCCCCCTTTAAGAGTTTTATATTTTCAAGATCTGACAAGTAAATTGTGAGGAAAAAAAGCTTACATGACACATGAAGGCCAATCTTCTGAAGAAATTGGCAGTTGGGCATGACTGACAGAGGCGCTGCAGCACATACACATGTCACTTTGTGATTAGTCTCCTGATGAGCACCATCACTGTGTTACATGGCAGAAATGAGTGGCATGTTATTGGCAATGATGTTGCCCTCCAGTAAGAACAGTCCTCCAGCACTGCCTGCTGACACTGCTGGAGCAGGAATGAGACAAAACACTTGTGCAGGTGTTTGTTTGAAAGATGGCAAAAAAAGGAAAAATAAAATGACATTGCATGACACTTCACACAGTGCCTTTCACATTGGAATGAAAGCCTTACATGTACTATTTCAGTAACAGAGACATGGGCCCATCAGCTGTTATATTCCTCAGAGTTGGAGGAGCTGGTCGGTTTTTCTGGTCTGTAATTTAACTACGAATCAGTTCACTATAATGACAGGGCCATGTGTTGTACAATAAGATAATAGGCACAGTCTATACGTGACACAGAGTGAGCAGGAAGTAATGATTGTTTCTGAACAGTTTTGACGCATGCGCTTGCAACAGGTGGTGTGCAGCTTGTTTGTATGTGATATTGTAGCATTTATTTACAATTGCTTCCAGACTGAACAGTGGCTGTTATATTGTATAGACTTATATAAGGACTGATATAGGATATAGGGAGGTTCGGCCAATAATAATTGATCCTGGATGGATGGAAGGATGGATGGATGGATATATATATATATATTCAGTTGTACTCTGCTTTACCATAGTCACCATGGAAGGGCATGAAGTTAATGGTAAAACATCATCTGCAATGAAAATCATTAGTATTATACACTCCTATAACTCATTCTGTGAGTAAAGCGATGTCAAAATTTGTCACAATATAGTTTCCACACCAAAGGCAAATACATGAATATTTAACTATGTTTAAGAAGTTTAAGCTGTAGTTTGTTACCTTTTAAATATAAACGAACATCTGCTACATTGAAGCCACTGCCACATTAGTTCACACAATGCTCATTCTTTTGCCATGAAAAACTGTAGAAGTCTCTCTGTGCGTGTTTCTCAGTAAAGCCGGCCACATGTTTTCATGACTGTGGCAACATTTCCTTGCTGCACACGGAGTCACTAAAAAAAAAAAAAAAGGAGCAAGTGATAGAAAAACCAAGAAGATTCTACGGCTAAAAATAAATTAGTTCACACAATGCTCATTCTTTTGCCATGAAAAACTGTAGAAGTCTCTCTGTGCGTGTTTCTCAGTAAAGCCGGCCACATGTTTTCATGACTGTGGCAACATTTCCTTGCTGCACACGGAGTCACCAAAAAAAAAAAAAAGGAGCAAGTGATAGAAAAACCAAGAAGATTCTACGGCTAAAAATAAAACTGGATGTTGAGTTGGATGTCACTATTGCATTTTTATCAAGATCACAATTTTAGCGTGTCACAGACTTGATCTTCTGATATTGAAAATGCATGCTGCACCCATAGCAATCAAGCACTCCCTGAGCAGCTGCCTGACTACATGCCAATCTTCCTTTTTCTGCACCTCTGCACCTCACAGCTTCAAGTTTCCTGGATGCAGTCTGGACAAGTAAGGCGACAGTAAAAAGACAGACACATAACAAAGTAGTGTAGAAAAATTTGAGATGGCCCCTTCTTGTTGGACAACTTCCTAGTTGCTCATAATATGGAATACTAACTTTGACCTATTACAAAAATAGGTGAAAACTACTGACACAGGTCAAACTAATCAGGAGGGTAGGTATTCACACTGGAAGGAATCTGGGCAAAGACAGCAAATAAAACTAACCAGAGAAATACAAAGGTGAGAAATAAAATGTCAAAACAACCCAAAATGCCGAAGCAAAAGTCAGATAATACACTAAAATTTATGTTTGTACAAAAATGACAATTCAGTTCATGACAACAGCACATTCAGGTTCTGAAATACTGACCATCACCTAAACCAGGGGTGTCAAACTCATTTTAGTTCAGGGGCCACCTACTGTGCAATTTGATCTTAAGTGGGCTGGACCAGAATAACCTATAAACACCAAGAACTCCAAATCTTTCCCTTTGTTTTACATTTAATGAAATATCATTTTATAAAACATAATGTAAACAACCTGAAAGTTCTTAAGGAAAAAATGAAAAGCATTGCAGTGCAATTTCAACAATATTATGCCTAATTATGTCTAGCCAGACGATTGACACCCCTGACCTAAACCTTTTAAAATGGCCAGCAGATTGTATTTACTCTCCCTAATGACATTAATTCACTGAGTGTGATGACAGAACAATTTTTTTCCCTCATTTTATAAAGAGAAAATTAAACTATATGCACACAGTTTGAACCAGTGTATCAACAACATGACTATTAAACTCTAAGCACAGTTCTATTACTCTCACTCAAAAACCACTCTAAATCACAGTTTTGCTAAACTCTGAATACAAAGTGCATGTGTTCACTGAGAAACACTGACCTTCAAAAACTCCCTGATTTCGATTTAGTCTCGCTCATATTGAACCTGTGGAAACTCAGCTGGGAGAACACTTTTCAGTTGTGTGTCAGAGTATAAAGAGAACTTAATATTTCTTTTGTCACCATTTTGTATCGGTGCTCTTTTCCTTCTCGTGTTTCTCATTGTATAGTTCTTGCATTGGTGTAATTGCTGAGTTTTGCTGTTTAAAAGACATTTGTACCACATATAATAGTATATAAATTGGTATTTTGGGACAGAATGAGCTCAGTTTGTCCACTAAACAATCAAAGTGAAGTCACTCTGTCTGATTAAGCTCGACATTGTGATGTATCTATTCTCTGGCATGGTCACATCACACCACTTCAGGAGACAATTGTTTCAGTTGAATAATCATTTATAGTGAATCAATTATTTTAAACTCATCAGCTTAATACACTGAAAAATGTGGATTGAGCACAATATCAGCGTGACTGTCCTGTTAAAACTGAAGGCTTGCAGCATCTCATTTACTCAGTTGGTGGTGACAGTTCTTGGATACAGCAAATAGTATACAGCCCCCAGACAGCTACAACCTGTTGTTCATCAATCTAAAGTAGATTGTGGGCCTGGTGACATGAATGTTGGCACCTAAAAGAACAAGACAATATTTTCTGTTGGTGCTTTTATGTGTTCCATACAAATTGAGTTTACATACTGCCTCTAGGAAAGAACCATATTCTCCCTTTCTGAAAAAAGCTTTGACCTTCTCCTTATCAAAGTACCTGTCAGTCATTTTAACATAAGAATCTACAAACTAATAGGGTAAAAATTATCTGTGAAGTATTGGGGTAACATATTTTCCTTCTGCTTCAATGTAGCTTTATACAGTTGCTGCTAAGTATTTATAATTCTATTGATTTAAAGGCTGTGTGAAATGGGACCATTAATTATAATTCTCAACCATGTACGGACAAACACTGTATTCTGCAAGCACTTCAGCAGAGAGTCACACTCTGTAACTATCACATAATTGGTTAAAGTCAAATTTATGTTGAGCTGTGGTAATAAAACAATATTTTTTCTAGAAGGCAGATGGTCTAATTTGCCAGAGCCATCCTCCAAAACATATGTAACAGGATTAGTCTGTCTCTTCACATTGACATTGAACCAGTTTCCACTTTATTGAACCGTTATTTCACACTTTATTTCCGCGAGTTTGAGACTCCACTCCAATTGCATTATGAAGCAAACTCTGAGTAAATCATATGTTTAGCTTTAATGCTTTAGCTTTTAACAGTTTTTATCTTTATATATTAAGTACACACTTAATAATCTGTACCTTCTTTCTTTGTGGAGTTTGCATGTTGTACATGTGTGCATAGGTTCTCTTTGGGTTCTCCTGCTTCCTCCCACAATATGCAGATTGGAGATTAGGTTTATCGGACACTCTAATCTGACCATAGGTGTGAATGTGAGAGTGAGTGGTTATTAGTCTCTCAATTTTGGCCCGAGGATGGATTAGACGACCTGTTAAGGGTGTACCTTGCCTTTCGCCCCATATCAGCTGGGATTGGCTCCACCCCCCCATATGACCCACAAGATGGTAAAGTAGTTGAAAATGGAAAAAAAAGGAAATCTCTGTAGTTGTGGAGTAAACAAGGAGTTGTTTGAGTATGAGGAATTACTTGGCACCACCTCTAGGTTGAAAAAAACACATTTTTACCAAGAGAATGCATTTTTTCCCCTCTGCAGATATTTTGGATACAGTGTCAACTTCACTTAAATTAAATTAGGTTCCGCATAATATCTTATTAAGCAGTTCCATAAAAAAACAAAGCCAAAACATTAGTAGTGTTGTCCACTGTTTTCAAAGAGATGCAAGGAGGACAAAAACCTTGCGGGCTCGTCACTTACAACATCTCACTGTCATTTTGGCTGCATCATTGCATTCTGCAACAATACACAACTCAGTTTTGACAAGTGTGTGACTTCCAGTCAAATCATAGGTCAAGTAATGTAAAGATGCAAAGGACGATAAAGGAGCAAATTCAGTCTATCGTTTCAGTTTTTAAAAAATGAAGTTGAATGATATAACAGTGAATAACCTAACCACTGGAGTGTCTCTGTTATAAAACTGGGTCAAACTAATTGGTGGCAGATTGCCACCCAATAAAAAATTCACTGGCGCAGAGACTCATCTGTGTGCCACACAAGAGAACAAGATAAGTCTTGTAATGATTTAAAAATGTCTGCTATCCATATTCATTTTTTTTTTTTTAAATTCTACTTTAAGATGTTGACCTGAATAGACCTAAAATTAAAATCTTTTGCCCATGTAACAAGGCGATGCTAAATAACTATAAAGTGAGGCCTTCCAAAATGGATGCTTTGTGATGTATTTTGGTGTAGAAAAGAGATACTCTCAACCTCCTGCACCAGCTCAGGCTCTTTCCCCACCAGAGAGGTGACATTCTGCAGCTGAGGGTCGGACCGCCATAGTCCTCACCTTCGGGCACCTCCCAACTCACACTGCACCTGACCCCCTTGGCCCCTCCCACAGGTGGTGAGCCCATGGGAAGGGGGACCCAAGTTGCCTCTGTGCTGTGCTCAGCCGAGCCCCATGGATGCAGGCCCGGCCACTAGGCGCTCACCATTGTGCCTCACTCCCAGGCCTGGCTCCATAGGGGGGCCCCAGTGACCCACATCTGGGTGAGGGAGAGTGTGGTCCATTTTTATTTTTCCATCATAGGAGGTCTTTGTCCGCTCTTTGTCCGTCCCTCACCATTGGACCTGTTTGCCTTGCGTAACCCTACCAGGGGCATAAAGCCCCCGACAACTGAGCTCCTAGGATCATTGAGACATGCAAACTCCTTCCCCAGCGATAAGGTGGCAGCTCCAGGAGGGGTGTGTTATTTTAAACATACACAAATAAAACTTAAGTGTTCATCAAAAGTACATCAGTGTTATTTCAACGATGGATGAAAAGATTAATCTTCTTGCTGTGAAATTTGAGATTCTAAAGAAACAACCAAACAATTCAAGGGGGAGTTTACTTTTCACTTCTATATGTGTTAACAGTTGCTTGCCTGTGGTTTTACTCCCTGAGTTCATTACATTCCCCCTGCAAAATTGCAATATCTTCCTTGCATGGCTCTTCTTCTGGATTCTCATATGCAGCTAATGCCTCTGCATGTCTTTCTCTCTTTTTCTCTTCTTGGGAAATGGAGTGAGGAAAACAGAGGAAAGCCAGTCTGGGGACAAGGGGTCATCAGATTTGGCACCTCTGAGTAAATAATATGACTGTTATGATAATCTATTGTCAACAAGGAAAAGTTATCATTGCTTAAATTTGGAATATAATTGACGCTGGTACATGTTTATCTTTTTTAAATATTATTATTATGTTTACTGAATTAGGGCTGTGCATCCCACAGGGCATCCCATTGAAATAACCGACATACAACAGCTAAATGGAGACAAACTAATAAACAACTGTAAATCATTTAGACTAAAAACAAACCTTCCTCCAGTGTTATGGTAGAGTACTTTCCATCTAGTGATCATTTGCTTGTTTAGTAATAGCTGCCAGCCCACCTTTGGTAAACCTGGACCATTTTATTAAAAAAAAAATAATAATAAAATAAATACACTGACTTCCGTTATGGCTTTTGCAGTCATGTTGTGGCTTTTGCATTCATGTTGTGGCTTTTGCATTTGTGTTTAGCCGTCAGGGCCACCGTAGGTACCAGCATACTCACTTGTAGTTGTATGCTGGCTTTTTCTCAGGTAAACTTTGGCAACTTTCACAAAACTACCAATGTTCCCGACCAAGCATTGTGACCAGTGTTTTGTTGTGACCGGAATTTGAGCTCTGAAAATAGCAATGAATTATTGTAAAAACTGCCCTAAATGTATTTTACAAAGCTGCTATATGAGTGCAAAGGGGCTGTCATGGTAACAGACACTGTACAAAGTCCTGCAGACTGAACATATTGGTCTGGACTGCAGACAGGAGAGGATAAGCATTAGCAGTAATGATAGGAAGTGACAGAGACCACTAGAGAATTGTCAGTATGTAAGCCTGATGGAATGTTTTTACTATAGAGCTTGACCTGTACCTAATGTGAGAATGTATGTGCACTGTGTAGGGTTAAAGCTGTCAGTCTGCTGAGAGTCAGTCAGGTAAGCTCAAAAGATAAGCTTCCTGATTACACCCTGGAATCACAGATATGCAGGTGTTATGTCCCAGTCAGCACCTGCCACTTTGCTCTGCTACCTCATCTCTACCTCTTTGGTTATACCAGTTGTTCGAAGCTTTCCTCTAAGACTCAGCTTTATGATGACATGACTGAGTAACATCACTTTACCAGATAAACCATATGCACATTTGTACTGGTCTTTAGGGATGAGTTTTGCTTTGTGTCATGTAGCATGATCCCACTGGAAGTAGCCATCACAGTATAGTAAACTATATATCATGATTTGCTAGGCAAATCAATCCAGGGATAAGGACCAAAAACGGAAACAAATTAAAATTTACAAAATTTACAAATTTGCAAAAATACAACTTAAATAACTAGTCCAAAGGGCTAAACAAAAAACGCTGAAGCTGGCCGGCTGGCAAGGCGGAACTCAGGGATTGGCTGTACTAAAAAAAGGAACAAAACGGGCGAGTAATAGAAAAAGCTGAAAAGGTTTTAAACAATCAAGCAACAAGAGAGACATACTAAGACGTGGCAAGGGTTACCAAATGTGACTCGGAAGGTGCGCTGACACCAGGCAGCAGGAAACCATGGCCTCCCGAAATCAAG
Organism: Brachirus orientalis; assembly: GCA_016785285.1. Taxonomy (NCBI): domain Eukaryota; kingdom Metazoa; phylum Chordata; class Actinopteri; order Pleuronectiformes; family Soleidae; genus Brachirus; species Brachirus orientalis. Next base: position 1,029,464 of record JAFBJR010000081.1, on the reverse strand, counting down.
AACACAACAAATTCCCAAGAAGCAGAGCAGCAACACACAAAATAAAACAGGAAACAAAACAAGGGGAAGCAACCCAGACCAGATGAGAGGCATGGCACTATATCCTGTATGCAAATGACAAACTTATTTAAATCAAATCTTATCCAGATTCTAATTATAAGCACTAAATGGAAGCAACAGACATGTATGTGTTGGATTTCACATGCCACACTTAAACTGTGATTAAATATTCATCAAATACAATGTGGTTTGTGACCCACTTAGAGTGCTAAAGGAATTCTCTTTTTCACATCCAGCCTTTAGACAGCACTGGCTCTGTGGCAGACACTATCCTAAACATTAATATGTGTACAGCATGTCTCGGCAGCCAAAAGGGAATGTCTCTATCTTCTGGTAATTTCCCCACTATACTTTGCGATAACACAACTGATTGTTGCTCTTTCTCAGCCTCTACAACTCAACCTATAGTAGCAAGCAGGCGTCAGTATACATAACAGTATCTTGTCTGCAGAGAGAGTGAGAGATCGCTTTAGGCATGTAAGCCAATTACTATAACTGGGCCTCAGCTTTAGGGATATTTCTGGAGATCAAGATTCTTAGCTAGTCAGGCCACAGCACAGCAATCGCTAGTGCAGAAAGGAAAGGAAAAAAAAAAAAAAAAAACGTATACCATTAAAATAAGCAATTCCCAATAACCTGTTTTGTGGCTCATGTACTTTTGGGAAGTCTCATAGCAAGCTTCCTTTTAAAATTTATTGGCCGAATGCACTTGTAAAATCACAGTGTGGGAGTGTAGCGTGTTGCTTGGCTGTTAAAGGTGGCAAAGTAGATGCAGTTGTGAGAATACAGGGTGCTTATGCGTGCGTGTGTGTGTGTGTCTCTGTGCTTTGCAGGGGACCTGGAGGGCTCACTCAAACTTTCTGTTTCACCTCAACACCCACACAAGGCACAAAAGGCTGTGTGAAAGAAATGCCAAGCATTCAGTAAAAAAAAAAAAAAAATATATATATATATATATATATATATATGTGTGTGTGTGTGTGTGTGTGTAGTTGCAAGGGTTAGTAAAATCGGAGACAATCTGAGTGCAGAAAGTGAATGAGCCAGAGAGAAGGGGAAAGAAAAGCAGAGTAGGACCAGAGGGAACAGGGGGGGCTAAAAGAAAGATTAGTGCACCAAGGAGCTCCCAATTTGCTCTTAGCGTTGTCTTAACCAGAGCATTTTGCTGGTAAAAGCTATCACAAGGCTTCAGACAGGTGCAGACTGTGGAAATAGCTTCTGCTCACCCGTGTCCCCTGTCATTAATCACAAAACTAATCCAAGTAATTCTCCTTCAAAATAAAATCATTCATAACACGTGGTAGCATGGTTCGTGGATAATTGCATCACAGCTATGTCCCTTTATAGGGTGTTGAAAGGGAGGGACTGTCATGCACTTTCTTATCTTCTGAGGGTGTGTTAGGAGAAACGTCTCCCCTATTAGTTCTAATCAGTACAATGAGTAATTGACATACCTGCATTGTAGAGGGCTTTAACTGGGGAGGATTGGATTTGCTTTCATTCATTCGAACAAGAAGCTGGATTGTTCAAAAACATTTTCATGAGGACTTTTACAGTTTGCTCATTGAAGCTCATGTATTATCAGTGGAATTTGAGGCTCATGTAGGTTCACATACAAAATGCTGTGGCAAAGAGAGCTTTGAAAAAAAAAAATCTGTCGAATATTATGCCAAATTGTGTGTCGGTTTCAACATTAATGTTAAGAAAACTGCCTGCTATTTCTCCCTAGACATGAGTGGAATCCCTGCAGGTTTTCTTTTCTGGCTTATTGATCTGTACAATAGGCTTTATAGAAAAGAGACAGACCATTTTTATTATTTTGACTAAAGAAGTGTAGGGGGAGGATAACACAAATTCTGCCCCCCTTTTCTCCAAATCTAATCATGTGCTCTGCAAAAAAAACCAAAAAAATTGCACAATTGCCGTGGTAGGAGGAGTCTAAGGCAATCAAAGAAAGATTTCTTGAGTGAGCCAAGAGGTCGGGGTCTTCAAACCCTTGCACAGTGAATAAAAAACCCTGCAGGGACAGGGGCATTTCAAACCTCATTTTGTGGCAAAGTCACAGTTTTTTTAATCAGAAATTGACTGATGCTTCCGTATAAAGTATGTAATTTTTTTATGTTCCAACACCTATTAAAATGGCAAATTATTGTTCCCTCTCCAATCATTTAGATAGAATCCTGGTCTTGTTAATCTGAAATAGCTGCTCATAGGCATTAGTAAGATGGCTGCTGAGTGGCATGAATTTCCTTTGACTTTACCCAGATAGAGGTATCAAGTTATTTGGAAGTGAACGACTCAAGATTTTTTTTTTTTCATCTTGGAGGTTGTTGCTGTTGCTCATCTGTGGATTTACTAAGGATAACCCCTCTACAGCAATCTGTTTCTCTCATGATTTGTCATACTCCGGTGAGGCGTGCAAATCAAAGTAGATATTGCTGTAACACGCATCACAAGTTATATCAAAAAATAGTTTGGTCTTTCTTCGTATAAGAGATCAGCTAATTTATCTTCATGACACCAGCCTGTACTTAAGATGAAACAAGAATTGTATCCATGAAAACCCACTGGTGAGAGAATAGGAGCTCATTTTGTGGGGGGACTAACAGATTGGAGCTGTGCATTCATCATCTAACTGACACTGACAATCAGCTTTTAACCTTCAGCATGGAATTCTCAGGAGTAATTCACTTTTTTTGTGTGATTCATAACTGTTTGAAGGAAGTCTTTTCACGGTAGACAATAGATTGGTGGAAAGAAGTGACAGGCCTCACTGACGGGCATGTCCACAGTTACCGCAGATACAGTATTGAGAGTTGATTGCATTTTTGCAGAGGACATAACTGGTTTTGGGAGACTCATTATAAAAGTGTGAAGTAAGTTAGGGTATAAGTTTATTAGCCATATATTTAAATCTGTGTATCACCAAAAGAAAGGGGAAAAAAAATGCAACCATGAATGTGACCTGTACTTTTGTACTACTGGGGGTATAATTTTCTAATCCCATCTTTAGTTTTAGCGCAGCATATATTATCTTGTGTCATGATACAGATCTTAAAGGTTGTCTTGTAAACAATTAGCCCAGAGGTCGTTTGTGCAGCAGCTTATTATAACCCACAGTTACGTTTTAATGTGAGGTGACCTCTAGTATGCGTAGCAATTATGACAAGCAAAAAAGGACATCAGGTGACATTGTAAGAACCGTAACAGAGACTGAGATTCGTCTTTCTCTGTGAAACAGTTGTTAATTCTGTGACCTGTGGACCCTCTACAAATGTGACTTTTATGACTTTTTTTGTGACTTTTGACAAAAGTCATACAAACTTCAGTCCTATAATTGTGACTATTTTTCTTCCATGCTAGAGAAATGTTTTGTTAAATTTACATAATTTCTTGTACTAATTATTTCTAAGATTCAAGCCAAATGATGTCGAATTGTAAAGCAATTATTTAATTTTATTATTTTTTTTTTTTTTTTCCGAATTCCGAAACATGCATAAATCTCCAGCATTTAGCCGGGAAATTTCTAAAATCTCAGTATTTAACAGAAGAGCCTGGTGTATTTAGTGACACAACTGTCTGTCGAAAGCCCGTGATTGTGAGTCGAATCACGGGCGTATTTGTGTTCAGTGACTGTGTCAGAGTCTGCGCTCCTGTCATGCAAGAAGTACTCAATGATTCGGTGAACAAATTTCTTAAATTAACTGATTCTAATGACTCAGTACAAAGAAAAGACCCGCTTTGTCCATCACTAATATGTGTTTTTTTGTCTCGTGTAAAACTTATTAACTGATGATTTTCATACATTTGTCATTAATGAGAAAGCAAACTATACTTCTCTACAGTGACACACTTTACTATAGTGTCCAAATAAAACAGGTTTCCATACCATCATCCAACTCTATAGCCCAAAACAGTATGTTGACACGCACAGAGGTCTGCAGCTCCATTGTTTTGGTGTCAGCACAGTGCTTTTGATATGTCTTTTGTTGGGTTTCATTTTTGGTGAGCAGCCTCTAAATTTACACTGTAAAACCCATTCCCTGAAAAATGTAATAACAGTGATGACTTGTACTCTCAAGTGAAATGTCCATCATTCTTACAAGGGTAAATGCAAAGTGCAATGAAGCCTGGTGCCCTTTTCAGGTTTATTATATTGGAATGTTTCAAACCTGTGGTAACCTCAAAAAATAAAGAACAATTTCATTATACTGTAAGTATACTGACAAATGTTACTGAATTGTGTTCATATGGCAGTACAGTGAGTCAGTTGTATCTGGATTGGGTTATGAAACCACCGTTGCTTCTAGTTAAACATAAAGTTTCTGACAACATCTTTCCAGTTCACAGCTGGAAGCTGCTAATACAACCGCAGTCTGATTTTGTGGTGATTAAGTGCCTTGCTTAAGGCAGGTGCTGGTCTTTAATTTTTTAAACACCCAGAGACTGAACTGCCCCTGTTTCCTGTCAAAACCCTGCTGCACTTTTCCATTGTTGCATCATTAACATCCAGCATTAATTTATTTTAGAAGTGTTTATACACTCTGAAAACAAAAAAAGGTGTCACTTAATTTGTATGTTTAAAATACAATTACAAAAAAAGGTGAACCTTTTCCCCATGAGATTATTTGTTTTTGTCTCTTTTACACATGAAGCACTATGTCTTTGTCTGATATCACCCAGCAGTTCAGCAGAAAAGTGATGCTATCCAAATGTGGCACAACATGGCTCATAATTAGGAGTAAAGTTAAGTGTCGCAAATTGTGCAGCTGGACAATTTGGCAGGAAACCTGTTTGGACATATTGTTCATATATGCCAACCTGGTTGCAGAAGGGAAAGTTGAACAATTAGGTGACTTGAGCAACACATTGTATGAACTTAAACCTGTCACAGATGCAGAGGCAGATGTTTCTAAATGGTCTACTAAATAATGCAGCATGATATCTTGGCAGACCCTCTCTTCCAGCCCATGCAGCTGGAAGATGTTTCTTAGTGTTTTTTAGCAATTGTAAGGGTGAGAAAGATAAGTAATATCTACTCTCCCTGGGCTAATCAACTAATTGCACTTCTTTCTTTTGAAATTATCATCAACACAGTGAAGGCCTTTGCACACTAGACATCGCTCTTAATAATAAAAAGTTAATATTAGTTAAGAAATGTAGTTAATATTTATTTTGTCTTTTTATTAATATGTTTTATCCCGGCAAGGACAATTATACATTGTTGAGCTAACTCTCATTTTTATAATACCAATTGGTTATAAAATAATAACACTATACAGTACTCTATGCATCTAACCAATCAGAATACATGTCGCTGATGAAGTGACATTGACAGAATATTCAAAAAGCAAATGTGCACAGCCGAGACAACAAACAAGACCCTCCTCAAATCTTCTGTCTAATAAACATTCCAAAGTACCGCCTGAAGCAGCAAAGTAGAGTTTGCTCGATTAAAATGTCTGAGTGTCAGCTCATCATCACAAAGTGTTGACTCCATCTGTTTTCCTCTTGCAAATTTTTTTTTCTTTGTTTGTTTTAAGTATATATCACGTATAGTGCATACAGTTGAGGACGAAATTATTAGTCCCCTTATGAAAATGTCATAGAAATGTTTTAAAATTATTTCCCAAGTGCTGTTAAACAGAGCAAAGAATATTTAACACAGCTTTTTCAAACATCCCAGTTTTGTTTCGGATGCATCTATTGTTTGACTTTGCACATAGAAATTAAATTATTGCACAAAAACCAAAAACTACCAGGTTCAAAATTATCGGCTGTCTGTTGGAAGACAAAGCAATGACCCAGTTTTGCTGTCGACTGCTTCATGTTTTCGTTCAAAATCTTCAAATATTTTTCTTTCTTCACGATTCCTTTCACCTTGATGAGATTCCAAGTTCCAGGCGCACTGAAACATCCCCACAGCATAATACTCACACCACCATGTTTTACTGGAAGGACAGTGTTCGTTGGGTTATACACCTCTCCCTTCTTTCTCCAAACATAAGAAATGTCTCTATGGACAAAGAGCTCTAGTCTGTCTCATCTGACCAAAGGACATGCTTCCAGTTCACATAATCTGTGTTGAAAACTTGGGATATACCTTTAAAACAATGGAATTTTTATAGGGGGCTAATAATTTCGTCCTCAACTGTAATGTAGCACATTCTTCTAGAATGTGTAATTTGGCCAAATGAATTGTTTCAAACTTGTTTTATTCCTGAGGCCATAAAGAAAAACATTACAAAGACCTGTGATAATTGACCTTTTCTCCGCCCGAGTTACTGCCCTTGCACTTCATAACTTTTCCTCTGATGGGCTTTTAATTCTCTCTGCAGTTTTAATTTGGGGAAAACACCTATTGATTGATCATTGTTCTCCAGAAAGGTCATGCATTTAAAATGAGTGAGGGAAACAGGTGGGTGGAGGGGAGAAAACTCAGCAATTAAATGATGATGCAGTGGGAGGTGGAGTTGCATGGGAAGGCTGCAATGGAATAAACAGCACATTCAGGGGAGATAATGTGAACCATCATCAGAGGTGCACAGAAGAAAGAAAGGGAAAAAAAAAGGTTTTGCTGTGGTGGGAGAAAGGGAGGGCATCATGTCTTTAGGCTGCTGTTGTACCTTGCTGAATAGTGGAGATAGAGAAAATAGACAAACTCACACAATGAACATTGAACAAATAAAAGCCTGCACACAAACATACACAAAATAATGCAGCGGGCTCTAACTGCTTTTCACAGTTGTTTTTGCAGTGCATGCTGGTCCTCACACCAACGCAAAGAGGTTCTCTAATTTTTCAAGCAGCTCATTGGATGTGTCAGGAAAGTCAAACATGGGAAATATATTGAAGGATGTTATTGTATGCTGTTGCATAACAGTGGTATAGTCGGAGCAACCTTTAGTAAAAATGAAAAATTGAGAAAGTTGCTCTATTGAAGTATAACCTCCTCTGTTACATAAAGCTGCAGACCGGCCACTGATAGATATGATAATGACAGTACTCATTATGCTGCCTAGTGTCAGTCAGATATTGATTTAGAGATAATCAAATCAGTGTGAGCCACATTGTCTGTAAATTGAAACCTGCCTTTGTTATTTGTCAGAGCTCATTGATTCTGTTTTTCTGTAAATAAATTCACATGCAGTGTTAATTTTGACAGCATATTTTGATCTAGTTATAGTCTTATGAGTAAAATGCGAGTTAGTATTAATTATATTTTTTTATTTTTGACTAAAATCTAATGGGTTTGTTAGTGTAATTTAACTTTTTTTTTCTATCATCCTGTTAATATATTATTAAGGTTTGAATTTACAACATTTATTTGTCTTAACAATCAAATCAAATACAGTTTTTTTTCTTTCTGTTACATGTTTGTTTCAATTTGAAGACGGTGAAATATTATACTATTATACTCAGCATGTCAATTGGTATTTTTCATTAAAATCCAAAATTATCAGCATTGGCGGTTTGTTTCAGTTCAAACAGTTGAGTTGATAAAATAGCGTTCTGGATGACACGCCTCCGAATGTCGCTTCAGGTTTGTTGCATTTTTTTCCTTTGAGTTTGGCTCCACGTGGTTTAAAAAAAGGTCTTCTGAAACATTGTATGTGGAATTCAACCATATGTCGTCTCTTCTCTTTCTATCTAATGCAGTAATTTCTCTTGCTTTCCTTGTGTGCCCTCCTCCTCCTCCTCCACGTTGGCATCTGGGTAGATCAACTTTTTTTATCGTTTTTTATTATTTTGACAAAGTGTAACTATGTTTTGTCATAGTTTTTATGACAACTTCTGCTCATTGTCAAAATATAAAGCAAAGGCCAGAGGTCTACGTCTGTTCGATTCAATAAAAATATGTACTTTTCCATTTTGAGGCCTCGAGAGTTGCATTTCTACTGGTGTCATGTGAGTTTTTGAAACCAAAAGTTTGCAGACATTCTCTGCAACCAGGCACCTGAATTGAATTATTAAGCCACAGGATTCATTCACATCTGCTGGGCTTTGTTATCCATTTTTCTTTGATTGGGAGCATATTTTACCAAATGTACACCCTGTGCTGCAATTGCAATGTGTAAGGTTATTCATTTTCTTAGTATATACTAAGATTAGAAGGTGCTTAAATTCATCCAAATACACTAGATAAAAATGACTTTATAGATTTTTTTTTTGTATCTCCAATATTCAACCCTTGTTGGTACCAATAGATAGAGGAAGGCCCCAGCAGTGGAAGGACCGTGAAATTAAAGAGACGTGGTCTTGTTCTTTGTGGTTGCATGTCACACTCAGCACTACTTCTGGTGAGAAAATAATACAAAAAAATGTATTTATGGAGCACTGTGGGCTTCACCTTCCCCACAAGTGTTCTCTACTCAGTATTAGTGGGATTTTGTTTGAACAACCCACACACTGGCAAAGCAAAGCAATTATCTTCTTAATTGGTGCATTATCTTATCATAATTAGGACATTGTGAAATAAAGTGAATCACTTTTGCAATATATGAATTGTTATGCTCTGCTAAGAAAGCAAAATATTTTATCGCCATGTATCAACAGAGACTGACCCCATTCTGTCAAGATGTGAGACACTAAGAACAGAATGTGGTATTTTTTCGGCTGAAATAATTTTTCTTCTTCTTCTTCTTCTTCTTCTTCTTCGTCTTTCTATCTTTTTCTTTGGGGGAACATGGGAACAGCAAGTGAGATGACATCTCTGTCACTTTAAATTAAGGGCATCAGAATGAACAAATGATTAATCTATCTAATTATGGTCTAATTTTTGATCGCAACTAAAGGGTATTTTGGGCCTGTGATGACTGATTCTTACATGTGTGCATTTTTTTTTTCCCAGCACCTTCCATTAGGTGCAGGTACAGGTCTTAGAGTCGCTATTTTTCAATACTAAATGCCCAAGAAGTTCTTGCCAGCAGATGGTTATTTTATGCAGGCCATTTAGTGTTGGATGTGCCTGATAGAACATGTGGGAAGTCCAGTGAATACACAAATTTGTCTGGCTTATAAAGTAAATCCACGCATGTTAATCTGATGCTTTTTTTTCTCAGGCATGATTGCTAAACAGTCTCATCAAATAACTTATCTATATCTTCCTGAGGGCTACAGGGAAGTCTGCATGCCAGAACCATGTCAGACTTGTGATCCAAATCAATGTCGTCTCTGTCGTTTCTGTCACAGCACTAATTAATCTCTTCTAACGTAACGTGATAAAAAGTGGGAGGATGTAAAGATGAGAAGCAGCGTCTGGTAGTACTGACAATCAGAGCTGAGCAGCTGAACGAACAGACATATCACACACATCTATTGTGCTTAAAAATCCACTTACTTTAATCAATGCTTTAATTACAGTAATGGACAGTCAAATTAAGATTGTAGGGTATACACTGCAGGTTTCTTCCTCCTACATGTGGATTATGCGGATATTAGTTTACAATTTACCTGGATTACATACTAATTCAGTTAATGAGTGGGTGCAGTGTTATGTTCAGTAAACATAAACCCACAGTTAATACAGGCAGTAGCCACTAAAAGCAGCCCACTGGATTATGTAATGCACAAATACAGCCCATACTAGAAGTTACTATGGTGTACAAAAGCAAAAACAGGGGGAAAATAAATAAATAAATAAATATTCTAGCAGGATTAAGTCAGCAACTTGGCTCCAACAACTGCTTAGTAATCAACCATTAAAACAATTCAGTTTATTTTGATGATTGAGCAATATGTTTGAATTTTTTTCCCCACAGCTTTTGTGATTTTGGCTTCTTTAAAATGATTTTCTTTTTTCACATTTTAATGGACCACAGAACTAATATGTTTATTGGGAAACTTTCACTCACATTATTTGACAAAGAATATATTATTTAATATTAAGGCAAAGATTGTGCCCAGAGTTGAATATTGAAGATCAAATGGAATTGGAACAAAATTGTGTTACTAATATTTCATGATCTGAGGTTAGATTAAAAATTAGTACTAAAAAATTTAGTAGTATGTATTGCAACAATACAAAATAGTGATTTCATTTAAATTATATGGTGTCACAGATTCCCTGTGAGTTTGACTTATCAACATCACTACTTCATGACTTATCACACAAACACAAGAGTAATGCCTCCAAATTTTACTCTTTACCTTTATAGTGACATTTTGCATTCCTTAGCAGGACAGATATTGAAATGCATCCTTATATGATTGTGTTCCATTATATTGATTGTCATACAGTTTACTGTGATGTTATTGTTATTGTAAAAGTCTTTCACAGAGCAAAACTGTTCACTAACATGAAACTCATAGGTCAACTGTGAATTAATAAACCCATTTTTTCCCCACATAAAATACACTTGTTCAGATAGAAGTTAATTGGCTTGAAAATTTGAATAGGTGTCAAGAACCATCTGTCTTTTTTTTCTCCCACACAGAGGCCTTTTCAAACTCACTTACCATACACTGTCATTTTGTGACAAAGTTATTAATCGTGCATTTAAATGCCACAAAGTCCTGCCGCTGCCGAGCTGAAGCATGTGCGACAGACGGACCCTCCAACAGGTTGTGCTGACAGGGATGACAGGGCATCCGAGGAGAGGCGAGGAATGCAACATGCTAAGTGCCTGTCACACGTCGGGTTTTGTTGAGAGAACAGATGACACTCAACTTATCCACGTGGGTGCATGTGGTTATTTCAAGCTTGGTTCAGATGTTAACTGATGATGACGAGGCCGCAGCAGTCCACTGTAAAGGCTGTTCCTCCACAAGCCTTTACAGTGGACTGCTGCGGCCTCATCATCATAAAGACTTTTTAATGGCCGTAATTTCTTTGATTAAGTTGTTTTTGACTAACCTATAATGGGCGTTGCAGAGCAGAGGGTCTGTGTCCAGGTACAGTTGAGGCCGAAATTAATAGCTCCCTTATGAAAATGTCATTGTTTTGCCCAGTGCTGTAGAGCAAATAACTTTAACAGCTTTTTCAGATGCTCTTGTTTTGTTTTGGATGCTTCTATTATTTGAATTTGCACATAGAAATTAAATTATTCCACACAACCCAAAAACTACCAGGGTCAAAATTATTACTCCCCGCGATGCTAATATTCAATGGTGTATCATTTTTGCTGGATAACAGTCATTTGGTGTAGTTTTCAACAAGTCTCTGACACATCTCCTGAGGCATCCCAGCTCATTCTTCTTTGCCAAATCTCTCAAGCTCCTCCAGATTTGATGGCCTTCAATAGGATTTAAGGACTTTGTGCAGGCCAGTCAATAACATTCAGTTTGGTCTTCCGAAAGTAGTTCTTCACCAAGAGCGGCGTATGTTTTGGGTCATTGTCGTGTTGGAAGACAAAGTGATGACCTAGACCTAGACCCAGTTTTGCTGCTGACTGCTTCAGGTCGTCTTTCAAAATCTTCACATATCCTTTTTTGTTCATGATCCCTTCCAGCAGTTCCAGATGTGCTGAAGCATCCCCACAGCGTTCTCCCACCATCGTGTTTCACTGTGTTCTTTGGGTTATACGCCTCTCCCTCCCTTCTTTCTCCAAACATAAGCAATGTCTCTATGGACAAAGATCTCTAGCTTTGTCTCATCTGACCAAAGGACATGCTTCCAGTATGCATAAAAATTCTTTGCTCTGTTAAACAGCACTTGGGGAAATACATTGAAAACAATGAACTTTTCATGAGGGGGGGGCTAAAAATTTCATCCTCAAATGTAAATGGAATCAAAATGGTAGCGAGTGAGGGCCGTCATTGTTTGAGCCTTGTGACATCAACTCACTCCTCGACAAAGAGTTTAATATTTAGTTCAGAGGAAACATAATGGTGTCATATCCTGTGAGTGAATCATCTTCCTTTCTGTGGCTGCTTGCATAAATAAATATCCAAAGTACTTCCTGTAGCACTTGCCAACCCACCTGCACAGTCATGTCCCTGAGCATATTTCTGCTACACTTCTTGTAGGTTTCAGAGGAGCAAAATAAAAGGAAAAAATATATATATATACTAATAAACTGTTGAGCAGACTTAAGCTCTTTGGTCCCTACAGCAAAAGTTAATGGTTTGTGATCTCCCTGGATATCTCCCTAAAACAACATTGAATAAAGCCCCCATATCAGTTCATTAACAGGCCACCCTTAGCTGCCCCCCCCCCCTTATTTTTTACACATTATAAAGCCAGTCGCACACCTGATGAAGCTTGAACGCAACGTGTATTCCCAGTTCACATCATGTTTCTTTTCATCTCACATGTGTAACCACTGTCTCCACACTGGCTTTGTCAAGCGCCACAGGGGGGCAGCTGAGGTGGCGTGCATGATTGCCTCACTGGTGGATCGTTATTAATTATCATCAGGTGGAATTATCAGGCTGATGTAACACCGGCTTGGGAATTTCACACTCGACTGCCACACAGAAGTACTTGAGATTTTAGTGCCCTGTGTGAGCAGTTGATAAGGGCGGGCAGATTGTTGACAGCGTGATGATCCAGGACTGCAGCACGAGAAAAACTCACACCTCGTAAATATAGTAGATTAGCTCAAGAGTTCCTTTGTACATAAAAATAGGTATAATGAAAAAGTGAAGTTTTTAAAATGATATAATTGACATTACATTTTCTTCAAAACATTGCATAGAACCTTAATTTGTAGGTGACAGGATTGACTAATAAATATAGAATGACTTGAGGTATAAAAATTCAAAAACTGTAAAGCTAGAACTGTCAGGGATGTGTCATATGTGCCATGTAGTTTGCACTCTGCTTTTCTCCTGCAACTTTTACCTTGTTTAATGCCTCTGACAAGATGAGTTTGATATGATCATATCAAGGAAACCAGTGGGAGACATAAACATTAAGAAATGGTACAGGTACAAAAGAAAAGGTTTAAATGATGAATGGTGCAAGTAGGCTTGTTTAACCTGTTCACCAGGATGTCATAGTTGTACATTTCTGAAAATCACAGATAAGTGTGAGCTCACATTCCCAACTTAAAATTGCATTATTTACTTGTCCTAAGATGTGCATACCAACATGATAGTGTTTTATCTGTTTGTAGGGATTTTGGTTGAAATGGTGATGGTGATAATATCCTTTTCTCATTCATGAATGTGGTTAGGTGTAGGCACAAAAAGTACCTGGTTATGGTTGGGACTTTAATGCTTGTCACAGCATTGAAACACATCAGTATATCCTCATAAGGGTGTAATATATTCCATGTTAATACATACAACAATTGACACAATGTTTGGTCTTGATCTTGGTGACATCACTGCTTTTTCCCCCCCATATCCAAGTTATACATTTTGCCTTAAATGGAGCTCAAACTGGTAAATTCAAACATGTGCCATGGTGTCATGACAAAGGTTTTAATAATTCAGCACACTTAGCAGCACAACAGTGATTGTGATCAATGCACACTGTGCTTATCTGGAGGAAGGAGCTCAGGACAGGGGGGGACCGTCCTTCCCAAAAACACAGATTTTTTTTTTAATGACCTGAGGATGTAATCCAGTGCGGCTTTAGCAAATAGATTTGTTGCAAGAAACTGATTCAAGAACGAAACGAGTTCCACAGCTAACATATTAATCAGATGAAAACGAAAACAGAGCTGGTCAAACAATTTAAAGCCAGAGAACAAAAGTTTGTCTTTAGTTGCACCTGAAAGCATTAAAAGATTGAGTCTGAGCCACAGGCAGGCTATTTGAGGACTGCTGCAGAAGAAAAGTGGCCTTTTCATTTCAGTAAAAGCTGCTGCCAACAGTGAGGATCTTAGAGGTTTGCTGAGGCTTCAAGAGTTAAGAGGCTCTGAGATATATGTACCATGCAGAGACTGTACACAATTAGAAGGACTATGATGTTTTCATGGAAATGAGCAAGGGGCACATATAAAAACCTTAATTTTTGTTGTTGTAAACTGTATTGAAGTTCTTGTAAGTGGGAGATGTTGGCCTGAGAAATGTCTGGGCAGATGGAGTCACAGCCAGTCCAGTCTGGAAGATATTGATGCTTGAATGACTTTTTCGAGGGAGTGATAAGAAATGCCTGATTTGAGATGCTTCTGAGTTGGAAGAAACTTGATCCATGACGTTATTTATCAGTCAAAATGTCATCTGATGGATCGCTTTTTTTTTTTTGCATGAAGTCTAATGTAGGTAGACACTTTTCAAGTTAAGTCACTCTCTCACTCAGCAATGTTACATATGTCAACTGAATATGTATGTTAAAGCTACATATAAAACAGGTCTCCCTGAAAAATGTTATTTTACTTTTCATATGTTTACCTTTTTTTGTACATCATAAACCCACAAAAAAGTTTGACATAGATTAATATGCAGCATGCTTGCAAATTGTTACATGCTTGCCATGTCAACATTTCTAAAAATCAAGTAGTTCTCAAGGTTTTTGGGGATGTTTGTATTGTGTCAACAGCCAGGCTGGTTAAGTAGTGTTGTGGTGATGAATTTGTACGTAAAACGTAAAAATTGTCATCACATTGCAATTAAAAGACTGTACAGGCATATTACTGTACAGTAATTTTTAGATTTGCACATCATCCTCAATATCTACGATATAGTTTTTTGGGGTTTTTTTTGTATAATTTTAATACAATGTTGCAATGAAAATGATTTAGTTTCATAATTGAACCATTAAAATACTTTCATTTCTTAATTATAAGTTTTATGGTGAGCTTAATTACTTTATTTTGTCTATCTAGTTTTTTGAACAGATAGTAATTAATTTTCACGGTTGAATTTGAGGTGTTTTAATTCATGTTTACCATGTTGAATACTAACAAATCATATTGGAATTACTTATTTTGAATAATCCCTTGGATGTGAAATCACATTTTCAGATGGGTCCTAAGTGATACATTGATGAGATTTTGCAAATTTTAAGGATTATTGATACATTTGCATGTAGCTTCTATCCAGCTATGAGGGTGCTCCTTAGCTGCACGTAAGGGCTGAAACATCCCTCCCAATGTTCCATTATCTTTTCCATTAGCTTGTTTCTTATTAAATGTCAGCAGTCTCTTAATTAGTCTGCACAGAGAAGTCACTATTGTCTAAGGAAAGCTTATTCTGGGCATCTCATCTTCGGATGATGCCATATCACAATTAGAGGTGCTGCCAACAATTATGGTCAGGGCCTTATTGTAAAAAAAAAAATCATTTGCATTAGAGAATGTAACAATTACTCATGTGATATCATGTCTCATGTCAGCATTAATTAATGATTAACAGTGTCGCTGTGTTAGGGGAAAGGATACAGGCATGGGCGCTGGTCAAACAGGCTGGAACAGATGCAGAAGACACTGATTAAGGCAAAATGTCACTTTAAAGACACACATATAAAGATATGAGGGCAGTTACACAAAAGAAAAATGAAATGTTCGAGTTATAAAGAAAGCCAGGATTTGACTTACAGTCACATCTGTCCACCGTGGCTTTAAGTACGAGGACTTGACATAAACCACAGCTTTATCCCACATGACATATTTACAACTTTGCCACTCAGATAATTACAATCTCAAACAAAACAAACCAACGGCACAGAGTTTCTTAAATTTTTTGATGGAATCTGAAAAAAATGATATCATCATATACTATGTGTGAATCTCGCAGCTGTTTCATTACTGTTTCTTTTTTTTTGTTACACCTCCTACCATTTAATAGAACAATTATTATTATAAGTCAGTATTTATGATTAATGTGTCTCACATGAATAAATAGTAGTCATGTATTCATAATTTAAAAACAATGTTGCTTCTTTTGTGTTTGATCCATCTTTTACTCTTTCATTAATGTGCTGATTTTTACCTGTGGATTTTAAGCAGGAGCAGACTAGCTGCACAAGATAAATCTCCATGGCAACTTATGTGCAATTGATTTCATGAAAAGGAGACTAGGCTTAATCAGCCCACATTAAATGGAAAATCCTGGCTTTATTAGGTATAGATTTCGTGAAACAGCCTTGTGGCTATGGTTCAAAACAGTCCAGTGAACAACAATCAAAGCAGAAGGTTGTTAATGGTAAGTGTAAGACTGATGCTACAACATAATATGACAGATAAGCTATTGTCTCAGATTAATTTCTTCACTTTTGACTCTGACTGGTGCATCACTTAAGTCTCAGATTTGGAGCTGCTGTGGCCACATGACTGCACTAAGTGAGTGAACTGGTGGCGAATGGGACTAAAAACCCATGACACTTGACCATGTGCACTGACACAGTGAGGTCCTCAGAGTGTTCCAGTACTTTAGTGTGACAATGCACTTGACCATGCGGTACACTGTCACACTGCGTCTCTAAAAGTGTTCCAGTTTCCCCCTTCCCCCTGTGTCTCCTTCTTCCACTTTGTCCTCATATTGCTGTGTCAGCACTGCAAAGAAAATAGACCACGGCTCTTTTTTTTTTTTTTTTTTCATTGTATCTCCCTCTTTTTTACCTTGCACTGACTATTCTTCTTCAGTATTTTGCAGCTATACAGCACATACCATCACTGGAATATATTTGAGTTAAAACTGATAATACTAGTGGTATTCAGGTGATAGACAGGATGGATGGATGGCTGGACAGACAAACTTTATCCATTGAGGAGCCTACCATTTGGATGCTAAGCTAAGAGGAATTGTAATTACAATTAAAGTAATGCTTAGGAAGACTCTGTGGTTGTCTTAGAAACAAGTGGCAACCTACAGCAAACAAAGCTTATGCTTTGCACGGGGGGAAATTTAATATAATAAAACCTGTCAGAGCTCACTCATATCACATCTACGGGGAATAAGAAGAAACTGGCTGTGTTTTATATTATTATTAAAATATACAAAGTCTTAGGAGACTCATCCTGGTGAAGGTCTCGGACCGAAAAGTTGCAACATGTTTTCAAGTTTAGTCACTGTGCGAGAGTCTCTTTGCTGAGAGAATAATTGTCACAATTATGAGAAAAAGGTCTGGATTTTCAAAATACTAGAATTTATTCATTTAATGATTTCAAATGGTCAAGAAATTTAGTATTGCTTAGGTTGTTCTTCAAATAACAGCCTGAGGGCTGTTTTGTCCGCTGGACTGAGCCACATATTGTTGCCTTTCTTTGCGCTCTCACATCATGCTGTGTGATTGTCTGAATGCCAGTCACCGTCTTTTTTATACTGAGGCTGAGCAGCTGGCATCAGAATATTTATATCAGTCTGCATATGTCACACTGAGCAGGCGGTGGCATAATGTGAGCTCTTCTTATACAATGCACAAGCACGTTGTTTATTAAAGCGATGTTATTTTTGTTGACATCCATCTTAATTATTGGACTGAAATGTGTAACAATGCGGGCATTAACAACATTATGTACCAGCGCGATGAGCTCCCCGTTGACAAAATAAAAGTTAGCAAAGTTGTCACATTTCCACCAGTTCAC
The DNA here is from genome assembly GCA_016785285.1 of Brachirus orientalis. Lineage (NCBI taxonomy): Eukaryota > Metazoa > Chordata > Actinopteri > Pleuronectiformes > Soleidae > Brachirus > Brachirus orientalis. Next base: position 1,011,987 of record JAFBJR010000081.1, on the reverse strand, counting down.
TGTGCATCATAATCTACTATGCAAAGGCTGTTTTGTCAGCTTAAAAGGTGAAGAAGATATCGGCCTTCTGTTCCTGCCTGCCATTTAATTCCTGTATGACTTGTGCCATATGCCCTTCAAAGCTCGAGTGGTCATTTAGCATGCACCCTAAATATTAACCACCATTGCTTCACTCAATTACCATCTGTCTGAGTGGAAACAGACTGGCACCGTTTCACCTGACTTTGGAAACAAAAAGTTATGTGCCAGGTATTTGTTGTACAAACACATTTCAATGTCGACAAAGGGAGTCAAACTGTGACTGTAATTAACAAAGTTGAATCCCTGTGCATGTAGTTGAGGATGTGTGTAGTTTCCACACATGCTTCCACATATTTTCTTGTTTTTCTTTTGTGAGTTCTTGTGTTTGCTTAAAAATGTCATTGTCCGATAAGGCATTGATAAATGCCTTATCGGGCCACACTGGATGTGGCTCAGCCACAGCAGCTGCATTGCTGATCCGTTGAATCTGGTGTGTATCTGCTTGGGGGGGGGATGCATTTCTAAATTTTTTTTTTTGGCAGCCACACTGCCTGTGTGATTTCAAAGCAAATTAGAAATACTTTATAGTTTCAGTGTCTTTTTTTCTGATAAATAATTTGCAAACTTAAACAAGATAAATAAATAATCAATTTAAAAGTTAAAAGCATTTTTTTTCCCATTCATTTTTATTAAACATAACTTTTATTTCACTTATTTATGGCCACAGGCAAACCCTATGCATATTCAAACATACAGTAGAGCTGGTATGGGAGAGGTTGGCAGCAGAAAAAGCTATTTTTTTGCATCCCAACATAAATCTCTGCACAAGTCATTCTATTTACAAGAACATCTTGACTGGTGTTATTCCTAGAATTTACACAACCATTATTACAGGTGTTCAAGCTCGGACAAGTTGGCAAACAAAAGGAAAAAAAAGGACTTTTTGCTTTTAGGTGTTTGATTTAGAGTTTGATTTGCACAAGAACGCTGCCTTGCAGAAACATGTGCATTACCTGCGACAACAGCATGAAACAATTAAACAGCAAAATACTGTGGCGACAGCAGTAACACACGGAGCCCTGTGGGACTGGTGCTATCATAGCATTTCTGCAGCAGCATGGTAATTGTCAGAGCCTCATGGGACATGGGCAGGAATATAGTCCTCTCAAATGATCAAGCCTTGGGACCCACATTTATCCTGAGTCATTAAGTCATGACCCAATTTTTTAAACCAGTTTTATTTCACATAACAGTGCAGTGATACACAATGCCTTCATATTAGGACTAGGCAATGGGGCCCAAAATTCACATTCTGGTATTAGGCAATAAATATGTATCAGTATTTTATATAAAATGTCTAAATGTCAGTTGTGGCACAAGAGCATACTGTATGAAAGATATCACAGGCACTTTTATTAAAACACTGCAAACTAAATAAATCACTTGCAGGTTTTGTTTTCCTGTTAAACAAAGCACAGCTGTGCAAATAACCAAAAAATGTAAGGGAAACAAAAATAAAAGGGCAGTCCGGACTGAGAAATACAATGGCAGTATATCAGCGTGTATTTTCTTCTGCATTACAGATGGCAAATCTTCAATTTTTATTATCATTACATTTCCAGTTTTTGTTTCATGCTGTTATGATGATGTTGCTGGCATATCCACTGTTGATTTGTCAGACCTTGTTAAATGTTAAACTTCTTGTCATCATCCTTACTGTGCCTCCATGTCAGAGACCTGTCACTCACTGAGAGCACAGAGTCTAATGGTGCATTTCCACTATACATGTCCAGCGTGGCTCGGCACAACTCTGCTAGGTTTGGTGGTAGGCACGTTCTCTTCCATTACTATAGTGCCTCCTCTATGTGGGCGGGGTCCACATAGCGGTGCTGCACAAAACTGCCATGACACAAAGCATTTTATTTATTTTTTTTGGTGTACTACAATCAGTTAATCATTACAATGAGTTAATTAAAAAAGATTACTTAAATACGTCCTACATGACCAGAGCACAGACTCTGTCTGACACAGTCACTGCACTAAAATATGGCAGAATAAGCATATAGTATATTCTGATAGAATATACTATATGCTCCCATTAATAAATGTTGTCATATTATAACACTACTCACTCGGTTATCACTGTAAGTTTAAAAGGAGCATATTATTATAGTCTATTCTCACATGTACAATCTGGATTTCAGGGGTAGCATAGTCTGACATATTGGTCTATCAAAATGTGTTCCCCTTACTGTTGTCATATAGTTATCATGTTTGTAAAATTAATAAATAGGGAAAGAAAATATTTCATAATAATCTTAAACTATTTGATGCTATACAAACGTGGAAGTGGGGAACCATAAGGTAACATTTTTCTATAGGGTAGCAAAATACAATAGACTCTGCTATTGATTTTTGCTGTGGTAGCAGTTTATGACAGTGGCAGCAAAAATGTGACAGAACTCCGGCTTCCGGCTGTGCTGTTGCTAAATACACCAGACTACTCTGTTGAATATTGAGTTTTCCAAAATTTCCTTGTTAAATGTTGGAGATTATATGCATCTTTTGAGGATTTTTAAATATTTATAACCAATCTACAGTTCGACATTGTTCTTTTTTTAATTATTGTGTCGGACGTTGTGGCAGTGAGTGGCGACTCTTCCAGTGACGCCACTCACTGCCAATCAGTGGCCGAGACGTCACATTTAGTATCGGCTCAGCTCACCTGGAACCTTGCCAGAGCAGAGCAAAAAAGTACCAGGTGCTATGACTAATGGAAAAGCAAAAAAAAAAAAAAACAGGTCGAGTCGAGCCGAGCCGAGCCGTGTTGGAACTGTGTAGTGGAAAAGCACCATAAGTCAGAGCACAAGCTGCACTCGTCTTAGTGTATGTCTTTATTTACATTAAAGTTGTAGTGTGTAGATTTTAAACTGTTCAACTTGTCAAATGAGTTCACACAATGCTGATTAAGCCTATGAGCTCCACATTGCTTTTTTTTTTTTTTTTTTTTTAATATAGTGGTGATTTATTAGTGTGTCTGTGGAGAAACTGAGTGGTGCTTTTTACATCTTGGCTGACAGGCCTAAGGCAGAAGCACAGAAGAAGCTACACTTGTACTGTGACATGACACAAACTTTAAATGAAGGAATTACCATTAGTGAGGTGAAAATGAATGTCATTTGTTGTGCTTTATTTTTTAACTGATCTGCTTTGAAACCCTCTTGAAAAAAAAAATTGCATCTAGTGTCTATGATTCATTGCTTTGTGTTCACTGTAGGCCCTTCACACTCTTAGTTCAGCATATACTGTAGGTCTCTCAACCCCCACTGTTCTCTCTATTTTTCCTCTCCCTTCAGCTGTAGTCGCATTAAGTCTGCTGCTAAGTAAGTTGCAGTTATAAATGTCAAACCGACCAAGTGCAGGGCTTGTTAGGAAATAGCGCTTTCCGTGAAGAAATTAGTTGCACGGAGTATTGCTAAGAGGTGGCAGCTTCATAGTCACAAAACTCTGCTTGAGCAGAAAGTGTGAAAGGGATTTGCAGCACACAGGCTATGGAAAGCAGACATGAGCTGGTGAGTGCGACATCAAAGTATACCAGTAGAAATTGTATCATTTATTTTGTCTGCCACACATCTGTGACCCACTCAGTTTTGTCCAGTGACCTGCATTTGGGTCACGACCTACCATTTGAGAACGATTTCTCTGTAGCCCATGTGGCATTTTAGTCACATTACTGTGCCATGAGGAAATAAGGGAGGGGAGGGGGCATCCAGTAATACAGTAGGAGCAAAAACCCCTGCCAAGTAATGCACAAGTATTAAATATATATTTCATACACTACAAATGACCTGAGGCAACCTATCATCTCTAAAACTCTACTGTCCGACTCTTGTAGACCCTTGGCTTTCTTTGCAACATACACAGTTGTTATCAGTGCTGGAGTAGCAATCTTTCCACCCAAGAGACATGCAGCAGTTGTATTAGAACAGCCAACAGGAGTGTCCTAGAGCCAATTGAAGGTAAAGGGGTGTCATTCCTTCTCTCAAATGATTTGACTTATATTGCACATAAAGGTGTTTAATTAGTATTTATCACTAAAAAAAACTAAGTTGCCCTTGAAATAAGAGCCAACCTCTTGAAATTAACACATCCACTGTGTCACTTCTCCAGTTTCACATGAATACTGCCTAATATGCAACTGTCTGCAGACAAAAAAGGATGTTTATCTCTTTGGAGATGGAGATGGAGATTTTCAATTTGGGTCATTTCTGACTTGCTTTTAAAGTCTATTTTAGAACATTTTGTGTCTTCAGTGTCTCAGTCTTCTGTCTTTGATGATTGACAAGCCTTTTTTCCTGCACCTGTGATTACCATTCTTGTGTTTACCTCTACATTTGATGTAATGGAAGCTTTAAACGCTGCCATTCTAGAAATGGAAAATGGAAATTGTGTAATCTGGGCATATTGAGTACAGTACAGGTGCAGAAGGACATGACTGTGAGATGATTGCCTGTACCCAGCCACCTCCTTTGAGACCAGACATATCCAGAGAATGTGGTCGCTCTGGCCTCCATATTGTAGAAGCATTATCGCCCTCAGGGGGAACTAGTAAAAGGAGAGTGAAGGTGAGCCGAGAGGGTCATCAAAAAAATATAAAGACGATGGCAGATGCAGCCAAACTTTAGTGTGCCCTTCAACACACAGACTGATGCCTCAGGCAGAGGCATTGGTGAAATGTGACCGCAAGGTGAGGGAGGAGACAAAAGACTAGTGGCTGGTGTCAGCAGGAAACCAGTCCGGAGGGAGACACGGTGCTCAGCGGGGCAGCTGGAGTGTCTCACCATCAAAAGGACCATAGACCGTTTCAAGTACATTCTACTGGGTACGTAATTCAGCTCAGAGAATAACTACAGGGCAAAGTAGTGGATAAAAAACTATGGAAGTCTAAAATTATCTGCTGGCTCCTATCACTTGTATTTCTCAGGCAAGTCCCACTTCCTGTCCCACAATTTCTTTGAGGAAAAACAAACCCACCTCACCACCACCACTACCATAACCACACATACTGTACACAATTATGTATTCTGTTTTGTATACTGAATTATGCAGAAAGTTAGCAGATATCACACAATGATACTTTTAGTCCAGACTGCAAGAAGTTAGACAGTTTGGATACCAAAGATGAAATAAAATAATAGAATAAATAATTCATGCTTTGTTCCGAATCTTGGCTTAATGTGAAGGTTTACATCCATATAGAAAGAACTGTGTGGGAGACACAGCCCTTTTATCTGTCATTATGAGAAGTAAGAATAGTAAATCTTGCAAAGACGGAGGATACTGTAATGACTGTGTGGTATTAAAAAGGGGGGGGGGTGTCGGCGAGATAGCAAACAGTTGCTCTGACAAAACCAGCAGTCTGGTACATTCTAAAGAAAAATCAAGTGTGTGCACAAGAGAAGTAGAAAATGGCAAATGACCTGGAATACCAAAAGCATGAACCCACTGGATGAAAAGAGTCAAGAATGTTATTCAAAGATGTTCTTCGGGATGGAGATGCACAAGTTCCCTGATTAAATCAGCACTTGATTAAAATGAAGTCCTATGATTCAGCACAACCATAGACTGTGGGGCAATGTGGAAGTCTCTGAAACCTGGATCCTCTTTATTGGCCATAAGGTGGTGACACCTATGGTTGCAAAATAAGTCTACTGGAATTTAAGAAAATGAGCCTTGTTCTCATTTTTTTTCTGAGGGGTTTATAGGCTCATTCCTTGATTGTGCCTCTTCTTCAGTACAGCATGATGTCCATTTTATAAAGCACCTCATCATGTTTTGGGGCATTTACACCACATAATTGACAGCTGGTACCTTCCAAAAAGGTAAAAGGTTGCATTTGTGGTTGGCATCTATAGGAGGAGCTCTTACTCCGGCACTCTGTCACTCACCCAAATATGATTATGTCTGGTTTAAAAAAACATGGCATTTCCCAAAAACACTAAATTCAAGGTTTCGAAATAGGAATTCACACACCAGTGGGCAACTTTGCAATTGGTTGCCACTTGACCACAATGATTTAGGAAAAAAAAAGAAAAAAAAAAAAGAAAATGTTTTTCCTGTAACTGGCACCCTCGTCATTTATTGATGATTTCACTGCTGACAGAAGTGACAGGATGGATATAGAGTTGTTCAGAAGCATTATAGGCTCAGATCCAGCCTAATGCATCAACCTGGGTGGCATTTCATCATCCTAAATACATGACCAAAAGAGGCTGAAGAGGTGGCATGTTGTTAACTGGCCGAGTCAAGTCTCTTGATTTAAATGGAGGGGAACTGAAGCCACCTGTTAAAGAAGCAGAGTGAAGAGACACTATTCTTTTCCACCTCTCTTATGGTAGGAGGTGATATGTCTCTATTCAGTTTGTTGATATACAGTATGTTTTCTGGTTTACCTGTTACTTCACTGACCAAAAAGCAATAGCTGTTGCATCTTGAGCACTATTCAGTGTTTTAATTTAAAATGTTTAATTCTTTCAGCTGTTGGAGCATAAACTCATTCAGTCAAAAATGCACTAGCCTGGACTTTGCCATGTTTTTCTCGCTCTTGTCTTCTTCTTCTTCTTCTTCTATGGAAAGTTTTTTTTTTTTTTTTACTTCCAGCTTATTAATTATACGTTAGGGTGGGAACTATGGAGTATGCGCACAGAGCAGTTTGGGTACGGCTGAAATGTACACACAAACCTAATTCGACTCCAAAAGGTATTATCTGTTAGCCTAACTTTGAGAGATTCATTTTAGTAAAATCTCTGTTGATCCAAAATGTTTACAAGTATGCAAATAAAAACTGATAAAACATACAAGTGATCAGCAACAAAGGGCTGAAGGAGGCTGCAAGGAGTACAACACTGGGGAAAAATACAGTTTGCTCATGTCTGTGGGTGAAAGAGGGGAAAAAAAGATAAAAAAAATATGATTTTGTTTGACTTCATATTCATCTGTCCAATTACTTGAGAACCCTGAAACTGTTGGCATTTTGAGTTTAGCAACGTTTCCCACACATCTTTTTGTTTTGATATGAACCTGCTGTTTTTCCTTTCCTTTAGTCTACAAAAAAAATACATTTGTTGAAGCAAGGAGTCCCAAGAAAATATGCATAACTGTGCATACACTTGTTTTTTTTTCCCCCTTTCCAGCTACAGTTTCATCTTTTCAAAGCTTTAATGCATTCCTCATTAAAACCCAAACACTGGGTGAAAGCTTAAGTGTAATGATATGCAAATCATAAGTCATTCACATTCTGATTGCACACATTTATTGGAGACAAGTGAAGTTGAAATTTTATTTAAAGTTGAAGTTGTATTTTATTATACTGTTCCTGGCTCACTCTTACACAATTCAAAAAGACTTTTGATAGTTAATTAAAGTAATTACTTCAAATCCTTTTGTTATGTTGGTTGTATTCTCTGTCTGTATATTGGCAATTGTCACAGCTCAGTGTACTTACCAAAATAGACTTGAAATTTGAGTGTCCAATTTTACAACAATTAATGGTAATTACAGGTTGTTTGGTTGTTTCTCTTGTTTGTCCTTTTTTGTAAAAGTCTTCTTTTGTCATTTCTGTCCTTCCTCTGTAGCTTCTTAATGGACCGAATTGCACATAGGCTATGTAAATGTACTAATGTGATTTGTTATTGCACAAACATATAAAATAGTAGACAATACCAGCTCACAGCTAGAACCTCTTTGCCAAATTCCAATAATTGTTGTCTCTCTTTTTTTTTTTCTTTTTTTCCTGCTTGTGCCAGAGCAAACTGCGCCTGCAGAACCACACAGGCTGTATGCATAATACACTGGACCACATTTACAGTATTTAGGCTTTGGCGTGTGTTCTTTAGATTGTGACACATTCCTGCCCCAAATATGCACTGTCAGTATCAAATGAGCACAGTGGGGTAGAGTCACAGTTTTGTCAGATGTGTGGGCAAGAATCACACACAAAAGCTTTATTATACACTCTGTTATGTAACGTTCAATATGGATTATGTGGTACTGCCAACTGTGAATCTGGAATTGGAACCGAAAGAGGAAAATTGTTGTGGGAATATCCAGGAAAAAGATGCACTATGTCCGCTACATGACAAGACAAAAACTTTACAGACATTGTAGCTCTGACAGGCTGAGTATACATTTATTTCAGTTTAGCCTGTGATTGTAAAATGTCCTAATTATCTCCAAATTCAAGGCGCAGCTGGACCTGATAGGAATCTAGCCTTTAGTTAGATAAAATGTCCTAAAATTATCCTAATGGGGACCTTAAATCCTTATATCTATTTAAACGCTGCGGGAAAATGTTAACTGGCCTCCCAGTCGTGTGCAAACCAGTGTAGTCAACATATCACCAATAAAGATAATACATGTTGGTTTTGTTTTTTTCCATGAAGGACTCATGATGGACTGTGATCGCATGAGTCAGGCCTTTTCGCAGTGTTTTGAGGAACTTTATGGCCACATTGAACACAAACACATTGCCAATAAAATGTTAGTGCTCACATTTACCAGCCTGGTTATGATAATTTAGTGAAATAGGCCTCTGATTGCAAATATTTTAGGTGTCACCTTACCATTTTAATAACCTCAAAGGAAAAAATAAAAAACAAAAAAAACATGAGCTTCTTCCATAATTTATCTTGCCTACTGAAGGCTACATTATAGAAAACTGTAGAAACATTTACATTTATTGTGAAATATAAATTGATGCCTGTCAGCTTCAACCAACATCTTTTTAACAAACTGTATTTTAAATTCTAATACACTTTTTTCCGTTTCTTGATTTGTCTTAGAACCGAGTTTTGTTTTTTTTTATTTTTTTTACTACAATAGCTGGTGTTTTCTGTTACAGTGCTTGCAAATGGATTATAGTAATCTTTCCACAATAGCTGCACAGAGTGACGTCTAGGCAGCAGAGCTCCTTAAGCTAATGGCTGATATTGCTGAGGTGCGCCACTGAGTGCTTTTAGATGCTCATTTGTGCCGGCTGCCACCCGGTACTTTAATGACTCTCTCAGTCATCCAGTCACACTGTACTGGCACCGATGCTGTGCTAATGTTTTTTTTTTTTGTTTTTTTTTTCATATTCATTCAAAGTAAAATTATGATTTCTTTATATTCATTTGTATGAGTAAGTTAGTTTGACATTTATATTATAATATTCAGTTTGTTACAATGTGTGGTTATTGTCTGATACTTTATGTAAACTCCACATCTTGTCACCTCTGCTGTGTTTTCTGCCCTGGGTGTGCAAGGACATGCACATGCACATGCACATGCACATGCACATGCACATGCACATGCACATGCACATGCACACAAACACAAACACAAACACAAACACAAACACAGAAATGCACACGTGTCCTGTCACAGCAGTGGATGAAATGGGAATGTGCAAAAAAAAGTTGATTAAATAGTAAATCTGCATACCAAGAGCTGATTTTACTGGTTGTGATTAAAGCCGGCGATTTAGTTGGCACACTCTGATTCTATTCCATAGTTATTAATAGAGAAATAGAGGAATGTGACTTAACAAAAACAGGCATTGATTTTGGGAGCTTAAGATAAACATGTCATGGACCAGTGACCTTGCATGGGCTGTCCACACAAAACAAGTCTAAGTGAATCCACTAGTTTTTAATCATATAATAATGTCAACCTTGCATTTTGTATAGACAATAATACGCTACTTTGGGAAATAGTAATGTCCTAATCTGACCTCTTTCTTGCTCTTGTTTTCACTGTTGTTTACCTTCGTCATCCTCCACCTCTTCTTGTGTTCGGAGATTGTTTGGTCTGTTCGCTTTATGGTAACTATTATTTTCTTTCCTTTGTCCCCTTGGTTTTCTTCATTCTGTCTCTGTTTCCGTGACTGTATAATCTTTACTTATTTGAATAAAGCTTTATTAAAAAAAAACAAAAAAACAATCTTTACAGCACACATGCCATATCTGCATACTCAACTTCTTCTTCTCCAGTTTTGGTGTATTTCTGTTGCCACGAGACATACTGGCCTGGCACAGAGTCATTTTGGAGTTTTGTGTGGATGAAGATATTTACTGAAATGATGCCATGTTTATGGAAAACATTTTCAAAACAAAAGATTGTTTATTTGTTGTTCCCTTTCTGTGGGGACAAGGCTGCTGTGTGTTAAGAAGGGTCTTCAGATGATTTTCCACTAGATGCCATTACATTTTTTTATACTATCATTTCAAGAATATCTTTCAAGAATATCTTTGTACAAATTGCAAAATGTTTCAATACAATTTGCTGGTGTGGATCAAGTGCAAGTTGCATCCCATGGTTTGAATCCCACTATGAAGTGATGGCAGGCCTCTCTGTGTAGGCTTGGATTACCTTTGGGTAATCTGATTTTCTGTTATTTTACTAAAATTTACATTAGAATTTCCCTGTTTCTCTGTATATTATAATGTCCCATAGCAAGGTTACTAACAGAAACGATAATGCAATGTACTGAATAATCCCGTATGCTTGAAAGCCAAAGGGACAATTCAATTATAATTTAAAATGAAACCTCCATCCACTGTTGTCCATCACTTAAACAGTCTCACAGTATAAGTAACAAAACAGCACTTTGTCACCCACATTGTCAACATTTTCATCACGAGTAACTATATTAGGCAATTACCAGTGTTAGCATTTTTCCTTGTTATGTGATTATCCCTAGCACACAACCTTTACGGAGAATCCCCACCTGCAACAGTGCCTGCTGCTGAGGATTTGGAAAAACACAATGATATTATGCTAATGTAGAGCTATTGCTGGACTGACATTTCTACTGATTGGGATTAGTGCTCTTATCCATTTCCCCACCCATGCTGCGATATCTCAAGAACATGATTTTAACATCCCCAGTGTCAGTGGTAATATGTGGTGTTACTTAAGTGGGCTTGTTTCCATGTGATAGATTTAATTTATTTTGTAATAAGCCCATACACCCTGGCCTGTCTGCATTCTGAGGACATTTGGAAACAGGAAAACCCCGATCCACAGACATCTGCTGTGGTCGGTTTTTCATTGCTTTACTTTTTTTTTTTAAATTTGAGGACATGAAAAGGCAAGGCAAGGTAATCAAGGCACATGTTGCCCAAAAACATACAGTGTGTTAATTGTCTTTGGTGAATACATTACCCTAAACAAATAGTGATTCCTAATTCCGTTCCATCTCTCAGTTTCTACTACTTTTACGATTAGTCTTGCTTTCAAGTGGAATAAAAGTTAAGGTTTCATCCTCAGGTCAATAAATACATGCATTTTAGGATAGAGGCTCTTTGTCCTGATGAGCACACACGGACAAACTATATTCACAATTGTCCCAAGGCATCTCCATTTCTGAATGTCCCTGATCTGCATGTATTGTGGTGCATTATTGTCTAAATATTTCAGAATAAATGTGATTTATTAGGTTGCTCTGCAAACACAGATTTAACATTAAACTGGAACTTCAATTTTGACCCTGCTTTGTAAAGTCCTTTGTTCCTCTGTAATGTTCATGTGGTTGACCTTCATCCTCAGGACCTTTTCATTATTCCAGAACTTTTTCTCCAATCAGGAGCCATAACTTGGCCATGTATTTGTTGCTGTTATCTTATTCATATGTATACGTGTGACGTTTTATCTGGGTGTGTTAGTCTGACTTTCAGAAGCATGATTTAGTACAATTTCAGTTGAACTAACAAGTCTGGTTTTAGTCAGACTAACGCCAGATTCTTTTTTCTTTTTCCTAATGTCATGTACTGTATTTGTACTGCTATAATAAATAAGGTGACTGACAGGAAGTTATGTGAAGTTATGTGTGATCACTGTTGACAACAGCTTTTTGAATTTACGCATTGGCAGTAGAGGCAATAACAAAGACCCAGAATTAATTACAAACTGGGTATAGGATCTAACAAGAGAATGGTTCGTTTACAGGAAATGTGTGAAATAGAGTTTTGCTTTGTCTTCTTATTTGTGTAGCCTCTCTTATTTGGACTCTAGAGAAGAACTGGTTTGACAGGCTTTTTATTCTCTGTCTCCGCAGGCACCCATAAATTTGTGACAGAGGGGGAAAATCTGGAGCTGACAGCCATCACCAAAGAGCAGTCGGGATCATATGAGTGCATCGCCTCCAATGACATCTCTAGTCCTGATGTTAGGACAGTGCAAGTCACCGTCAACTGTAAGGGTCCACACTAATCCCATTAACATTGGTCAAACTATTGGAGGGAACATATTGTTGTGACACATGGGCTACATACACATGAACACACAAGAAAAGTCGGCATCTGTTTCCTGAATACACATACAGTATCCTCACATAAACTATGAATGTGATGTTTACTGCTCTGAAGCCATTTTAATTATCATTTTCTGAAAGGAAAGTCGTTGGTCTTATTATGATATTCAAATCATTCTAAAAACAAATCAAAATCCAGAGTAGAAAAAAAAGGAACTAAAATGTTTTTCCTTGTCTGATTAATTCATATATTGTTGTACAGTTTGTTTTTTGTATACAATAGTTAATGATAGGTAGGTCGCAGTCATCCTAGATATTATAGACTGATTTGAATCTATACATGCTCCAGTCAGCAGTGAATATATACAGAGCGCAAATGTGCAATTATTGCAATAGCTAAATGCAACAACAATTATAAAATAATATTTTAAAATGATTGACTGAAGAGCCAGTTGGATAATATAACAAACTCCCTACCTCTTGTATATAATGCTGTTAAAATGTTATTTCACTTTGTTTTATAGATCCACCTTTCATATCTAAGGCACGGAGCACGGGTATTCCAGTGGGACAAAGAGGAGTCCTGCAGTGTGAAGCCTCCGCTGTCCCAAGGGCAGATTTTGAGTGGTACAAAGAAGACCGCAGGCAAGCCTTTTCTCTAAACTATATCACTTCTATAGGCTTAATCATAGGCTTAACTGCAGTCATTTCTTACTGTTAAATGGTATGGACTTCTATCATTAAAATCATTGAGTTAAAATCTATAATAATTAGCACAAATCTCATAGCAGAACTACCGTTATCACTTCTCTAGAGTTGTTGCCCAGTTACATGTCTCAGTCTCAAGGCTCCAATGGTAAATCTAAGTCTTGGAGAAACTCCCAGTGTCCCACAACACTTTATCCACTTAGGATCCAGAACTCAACAAAGAAGTAGTACATTCTGCTAATGATCTAAAGCTGTTTCTTGTGAATAAATGCCTTCCCTCGCCAAACATGTTCACGATGTGATGTAGGGTATAGGAGGAGTTATACAAACAGCAGCTTTAAAACTGTAGTGCATAGCTTTTATAAATAAGCAAATGTCCATGACATTCAAACCACAGCTAAATGAGGTCATGCAAAGCTGATTTAGCCTGTCATCTGCACACAACTCTTCGTACAGTGGCGTATTTCTCGGTATAGTGGTGTCAAGATCTCATGTCACCTGGCAATATTCCTGTGCTGCACACAGGAAGAGATCTGTTTTATGTCCAAAATCAGAAGGTCGCAAACACATCTGAGTATGACTGAAAACATAAAAAAGGCACCCACAAAAAAGGTTTAGAACTGAATTCTGTTGCTCGACAGAATAAGTGATTCTTGCATCTTATAGTATTGGTTGACCAAGCACATTTTCCGATAAGGGACATAGGCATATAAATAATGTTACATTGTTTTGTTCAAACAGAGGCAGAATAATAATGACAACCAAAATCATTTAAAATTTCACACTGCAACTTGAACTTTAGTTGAAATAAACTAGACAGGATCATCTCTTTCAGAGATGTTCTAATTTTAAATTAGATTTTGCTTTTGATGTAGTGATACCATTTTTACTGCTTTGTATTATTTTTCAGATCGTCGTATATTTTTCATAAACATTAAAAAAAAAGGCATGATCATTAAAAGCTTTGCTTTGTGACACTGTGGTGTTTGGCTTGGAGGTTAGAAGAATATTCTAGGTCTGTTCGATGCAGCCTCTTTTAGCTGAAGGCTGGCTGGAGACTGGAAAGATGTTTATGAGCAGTCCCAGAGCTGGCGAGCTGATATAAACACAGGCTCTGTTGCACCGTTAAATGATCCCTGACGGTGACAGGCACATTGCTCGTCAGGCCCCAAAAGACAAAACCAGTCCTCAAGAATAAAGTGATGGAGGATGCTGATAAAATAAATGGCTGGTATCCACAAACATGGAAAAAAGGCAATGAAACAGAGGTAGGGGAACTGAGAGAAAGTAACGAGTGGAACAGAGAAAAGGTACACTGAAGGATGAAGATCACAAATGCACAATTATGTCAATTATGTCAATAAGGTTATGTCAATAAGGTAGTGAGCTGCTGCTGCTGCTGCTGCTGCTGCTGCTGCTGTGGATGTATTTGTAACATTGTGTGTAGTAAATCCTACGTGCTTATGCTAAGGATTTTATAAAGTGTTAAAAGAAGCAACACATGGACTCTAATAATTCTGGAAAAAGCTATGTTTTATTCTTTTCTCCTCAGCAGCTTAACCATTAACTGTAGCTCTCCTTGTTCTCGCAGGCTCTTTAACGGTCTAAATGGGGTTAGGATTGAGAACCAAGGTAAACATTCCATGCTCATCTTTTTCAATGTCTCAGAAGAAGACTATGGGAACTACACATGTGTTGCCATGAACACCATGGGAATCACTAATGCCAGCATAATCCTTTATGGTAAGAACATGCATCCTAATATTTGATTTGCACTGATGCCAAGATATAAAATAAAAAGGGACAACCTTAGATGATTGCTTCTTCTCAGGCGAGCATCTATGCACATAAAAGTGTAAAGAAAAAAAATCACCCACTCTATGTGATGCACAGCTTTACCTTTTTCATTTCTAACATTCATTAGTTTCCATGGCAATTGCAGCATGGATGTTAGGCTCCTGAGCAAATAAGCCACGTGCACATATGAACTAAGGTTATTCACTGTTCACTGAAGCTGTGTTCCAAACCAGAGAATGTCTCCTTGAAAGAAAGCAATCTGTGTGCTGGCCGCCTTTGACTACACAGACGATGCCGAATAAAATTAGGACAGCCAATAGATCTATAGGTAGAGCTACATCTGGACATGTTACAGATACACTATATGGACAAGAGTATTGAATTCAGGTGTTCCATCAGGCTTTGGGCATATCAAGACATTTTGGAAATGCTATGCTTCGAACTATGTGGCAACAGTTTGCAAAAAGCCCTTTTCTATTCCAACATGACTGTGGCCCAGTGCACAAAACAAGGACTATAAAGACATGGTTTGACGAGTTTGGTGTGGAAGAACTTGACTGGTCCACACAGAGCGCTGACCTCAAACCTACCAATCACCTATGGGATAAACTATAATAGAGACTGCGATCCAGGCCTTCTCATCCAACATAAATCAGTCAATCAATCAACATCAATCAATCAGCACAAATTCCCATAGAATCACTTTGGGAAAGTCTTTCAAGAAGTGTGGGAGCTGTTATAGCTGCAAAAGTGGGACAAACTCCATATTTAAGTACTGTATATGTATTTGAACATGCCATTACAGTCCCTGTTGGTGTTCTGGTCAGGTGTCTGAATATTTTTGTCCAAATAGTGTAACTACGAAAAAATTTAAGGCCCCTTGTTTTTTTTGTTTTTTTAACATTATACAATGTATTCAGTTGAAATGAATCCTTATACCTTGTCATCTTTCTGTTGGTGTCCACTATTATCTCCTTTTTAAAAAAAATGTCTCTGGCATGTAATAAATTGTGGGAAAAGGAAAGGATTGACCATCTGGATTAGCAATGCACGGAGCGCCTCTCACATCACCCAAAGACTGCGTGAACGCTATTATCCACCTGTCACCCACCCACCCCAATTATTTCCTCCAATTTAGAGATCCACATCCTTGCTGAGTATTCACTGCGTTTTTCGTGTCAGATTATATTAGCACTAATTAATATTCTTCTTATAATTAAAGAATCTTCTCACCCGCTTAGGACCCAGCAGAATTTAATTTGTGAGTAGTTAATTAATTTTTTATGACCTACCAGTACCTGAACCACACATTTCTACCTTGGATCCTTTGTTACTCATAGATGGAAGGCAAAATTTGTCAGGTGCATTTGGAGGAGCCATCAGAATGGAACAGCCGAGTTATAGTGCAAATGCAAAAGCTACTCGTTAGATCTGTAGACATGCTGATACTAGAATACAGTATATGTTGTTTTATTCTCCCCCAGGTCCGGGAGCAATCCATGATGTGAATGGGGCATCAGTTTTGTCCCATTGCTCCATATGTCCAATTCTGCTGATTGTAACCTTACTCCACCAGATGAAGTTCTGATGTGAAAAGTGACAACCATCAACCTCTCAACATCGAACAGCAAGAACAGACTATTAGTCTATTATTTCTTCTGATTAGTCTATTGGAAGAATGGGAAATCCAAGAGCACCACTGGTTCACCTTTAATTATCCCAATTTCTTTTTTTATTGTCATTATTTTTGGCTTTGCAGGGGATTCTGTTCTCTGTCGACTTGCCCCAGAAGAAGGGAAACATTTGAATCATGCACTAATTTGATGAAAGTAGAAGTACTGACTTGTGTCCCCCAAACCTTTTTTGTATGTGAAAAGGGAAAATGAAACAAAAAAAAGTATATATATATATATACATGTAACTGTTGATAGTTGACTGTTTATTGCCCAGTATTGAAGTGTACATTCAGATTATTATTATTATTATTGTGTCACGTCCTGGTCAATATCTGTACAATACCATTAAGCTTTTTTTAAGTAAACAGCAAAAAAGGAAAAAATGCAATGTGATTGTTGAATTTTACTGTATTTTTACAGTTGTATGCAAAACAGAACAACAGATCATTAATGATAAACAGTTGATTTCTCAGGCAATGTCCTACATCATTGTGCATCCAATTATTTTTTTATTTATATTAGTGTAGTGTGTGTAGAAATGTACAGATGTGTACAGACAATTCCTTCACTGTTGTTGTTTTTTTTTTTCCAAATGCATACACCTATCAAACGGCAATGCTGAAATGCCTAATCCCAGTGTCACAGCAGCTTCATGGCATATTCATACTTAACATCGGAAATGAGATTTGAAGACTCCAAACATCTGCATTTGCGTCATTTTGGACACAAGTATCGGCCCGTGAGGCACTTCATTCTTCATAGGGGGAAAATTCAGTTGACCTGTTGACAAATGACAATTGTGTGGACGTCATCAGTCAAGTGTCATGCCATTTGTGGTCCAATTAGCAACGTGCCACTAAATTAACCTCTCACTAATAGATGCTCTTAATTTGAAAAAAAAAAAATGAAATGTAAAAAAAAAATACATTTTCCTCAGACGCCTGATCATATTTTGCAACTTATATAACTGTATAGCATGTACTGTGTGTTATAATTTAGTCCAACAGTAAGTTGTCAAGCTATCTATAAAGACATATTCTCTTTAAACAAGATAGCCTTTACAGTATGTTTCTCAGGCAGCCACAGTGGTCCTCAAGTTTTCTTGGTTTAACTGTGGACCTTTATGCAAATGAGGCCTCAAGTCATTAGTTAAATGTATTGCTAATTTATTTCAAATGGTTATTGTGTTGACCATATCTCTTAAAATCGTTAAGTATGCATTGAAGTTGCTTCTACCACTGAATTAGTTTCTGCAAACTGAACGAAAAAAAGTAGTATAAACGTAGCTTTTGTCCAGGCAAAGAAATCACAGGCTTTTACAAACTCACTTATTTAATATCATAAATTTAACTTTGTGTTAAATTTTAGTTTTTCACTCAAACATGCTCTCCAGATTTTGGATTATCACCCAGGTATTAAAAAGGCCTAATGAGGTAGTAAGGTAGATGAATAAATGTAAAATAATCTATTTGGAACCTTGACAGTTTATATTCATTTGTGGAGGCCATGGGGTTCTTGACAATTTCATTGACAAAGAGATGTACAGCTTCATTCAAACCACAGTTGACACAAGCAGGATGATTTTAACTCAAGCTTGAATGAATGTTCCATGTAGCTGCTATGAAGCTTTCCTTTTTTTTTGTTAATTCAGGTGTTACGAATGTGTGCTTTTAAGCCTGCCCCCCCCCCCCCCCCCCCCCCCACAAGATAAGTGCCGTGTTCAAGCCTGCAGGAGTGACTGTTGTGCTCTGTGGTCGGTGGATGCATTCTTTCGAGGGACATCTTTCACTCGGCCCTTGCACAGAAGTTTCCAGTTAGGAGAATATACAGTACTTAACAGCACAAGTGATTGATAATGTGGTGTTCTTCTGTTGTCCAGTTCACCTGTGAGTAAGAAGTGTGCTGAAGACAAAACAACAACGGGGTGAGATCGATGTATGTGGGAATGCCTTTGTTGTGTACTCACATGTTACGTTCCGTGCTTGTGATTGATGGATGAACTGAACTCAACTGTGGACAGTGTCACAGGGTGACAGGTGAAGTTCAGATGCCTGCAGCGGTAAAGTTAGGGGTTTCCTGTAAAGCTTTTCATCCCACGTAGATGAACATGATAAATATTGATGTCAATAAGCTTGAATCAGTTTGTTGCAAATCCCAATTAAAAAAAAAGAACTGATACTGGAATTTATTTAAGGTGTATTTTTGCATATAAAAACAACACTGTTATTGCCAAGGTTACTGGTAGTAATTTGTTTGGGGGTTAATTAATTTTATATTCATGTACCAGCATTACTTACATTTGAACAGTGACAGCATACATTAATCTCTATGTAGTTTATAATGCATGCCTTAATTGGTGGCAGGAATACAAACAGGTAATTGAAACATATTGACCTGTTTTATATGTTTTCTGATATGTGTCTGAGGTTGAGCATACAACAGTCACTATACAGTAAAATGAGAATTTAAGTAATGTGTTTTGACCTAATGCACAGCTCTTTTTAAACAACATGTTATAGAAAAGTGTTGATATTTTGACTTTTCTACAAACCATGGGAAGTGCTTGAATTTTATGTTTCTGCAAGGTAAAGGTCAATTTGTGTTGGACATTTAAAAACATCTGCTTTCGCCCCCCCAGGTGTTGTGCAAGCTTAGGTCGGTTAACATAAACATAAAGCAAATAAGTAAAAGAAAACAATCAACAAATGAGGTAAAAACAATAAACAAATACAATCAGTTAAAACACAGCAGCAGAAGAAAGGGAGAACATTTGTACTTGCACTCATTATAAAAAAATAATAATAAAAATTAATTGGAATAAGTACACCAATAAAAGTCAAACTCAACTGGGATTAAAAGCCAAAGCAAATAAATAAGTTAAAGACCTGTGGGACTGCTGCTTTTATATGGCCAGGCAGACTGTTCCAGAGTTTAAGGCCTGCCACAATATCGTAACAATATTTTATAAAGACAATGTTCACAACAATTTGACGCCAAATTCTTCCCAGGAGGAAGGAGGGAGGGGTGGTGGTGTGTAACAAAGCAAGCGAGATGTCTATGACAAAGCAGCAAACAAACTCAAGACCAAACCTCAAACTTTGTCGTGATTGTTCTTCAGGTATGTTTAAATAAGATGTTGGCAAATGATGAAAAAACTTTACCTTTCGCTTAGGTGCTTTTTTTGCACCTAAACTTAACCACAGGTTAGTCACTGTGCAGAAACCTATCCAATTAACACTGACGTTGTTATCGTCAGCCTCACTTCTACCTGAAGTGCAACACTATATACACACCTGTACACATGTTAATAGCAAAGAAATCTGGGTTCTAGCTCACAGAGGTCTGGGGTTTACAAAAACATAGGGCAGCACATCTTCCTGGTGAATGAGTTGAACCAAATGATTGAATGATACTGAACTGTTTTGGTATTTAAAAAACTGTCTTGATTCCCATTAGTGGCATTAAGCTTTCAGGTGGACACAGCTGAACATTTAAGAGCCAGATATTTTTGGGGTGGAGGAGTTCATATTAATAATTGAAGGTACCTAATGCACCCACATGGCTCCTAAGATGGGATTTAAAAATGAAAATAGACCTCCACCTGTGAGTGAAGGTTAAGTGCTCCACTGATCCATAAAAAAGGTCACCTTTCGACTTTTCACTGCTATAGGAGAGTGAAATAGCTAGGAACAGCAGAGTGGAAAAAACTGTCTTGATTCCCATTAGTGGCATTAAGCTTTCAGGTGGACACAGCTGAACATTTAAGAGCCAGATATTTTTGGGGTGGAGGAGTTCATATTAATAATTGAAGGTACCTAATGCACCCACATGGCTCCTAAGATGGGATTTAACTGCTATAGGAGAGTGAAATAGCTAGGAACAGCAGAGTGGAGGAGCTGATGGGTCTGGACAAGGAGAATCAGTTTTGATCTCACTTCTTGGTACCAGTCAGGAGCCTTGTCCACTTCATGACAGAGATGACTGAACATGAAAGCATTAAACATGATATCTCCCAAAGTGAGAAAGACAGAATATTTTTGGATGTTCTTAAAATGTTGCCAGCATGAAGCCATAGGGATGTTTGCTTTTCTATGTTTATTAATTCATTAATAAATTAAAACCAACAAATTAGCCCTATAGATTAAAAACCACTGGCTATTGTCAGAATCTTCTGCACAAGTGGGTCTTTAGAAAAACAGCTGATGAATGAGTCCTAATGTAATTGGTTAGCTTTTCCAATCAGAGGAAAACAGGTACCATCTTTTTTTTTCAGTAAAAATCAATTTCAAAACTAATCTCCACAGTTACTGTATGTCTTGTGTTTGCTTTACAACAAAGGGAAAAAAAACAAAAAAAAACAAAACAGAGATAAGCTTTTAAAATTTACAATTCCCTAAATGCCATCAATCATTGCAAAATAATGCATACCTTATGACCTGCCTCAAGCATACAGCCTGTATGTACACAAGTGCTGCAATTATGTGAATAGTGTGGAATTATCCCTTTGTTTCTTTGTCAGGGGGCAGGAAAAATAAATGCACACACAGTGCAAGGTGGTGGTCCAGACTACATTAAAATGGTGCACAATAAATCCTCCTAATAAGTTAAAGAGAAAGTCCCTGTTGTCTACTACAGTGGAATGTGTTCGTAATAACTATACTGTGTCTCTTTAATCACTTTTTAATGTTTTTTTTTATTATTATTATTTTTAACAAAGGGGGTCCGTGAGTCTTAAGAGAACAGGAGGATATAATGAGAGGAACAGAAACATAAAGAGCTTTAATGTCTCCAGGACAAGAAAAAATTAGCAACAACAATAACACTTAACTAGTAACTGAAGTAAATGAGTTTACATTACAGGCTGACATCCTGATTCTGGTCAAATCCTTGTCTCAGTAACAGCTACGGCTGTTTTATTTATTTTTAAGAACCAGTAAATATTGTTATGAGCAAGACAGCAAAAGTACATTTTGCACTGACTTTTTTCCTGAGTTGTGGTTCTAGGTCTCTTGGATGGATCACTTCGTCATCCCTTCGGGCCTTCGTGACCACCTACTGCCCTGCTCATACGAGAGACAGAAGAAGGCATCATCTAGTTTGAGTGGCTGATGGAAAGTGAGACCTAGTTTTGCAGCCGCCTGAATTCTCTCCATGACACGGAGATGATTTAGTTGTAGTGCAGTGCAGGCACATCAGCCACAGTTGTCTGGGGACCTCGGATGTTGTACACGCCTCTGTTCCCGTCCCTTCTCGTCCAGCTAGGGCCTTGACCTCTATTTGCATTCTACCAGCTGTGCCCACCCACACATACACACAGACGAACAAAATATGCCCGTAGCATTTAAATTTAGAGCCATTCTTGTTTATTTCACAAAAAAAGTTCTCCATTCTGTGCCTCATCTTCACCTCGCAAACATCTCATCTGGCACCAGTCCTCTGAAGCCAGCTTCACTTAAAATGCATTTATTACACTGAATGTCTGGTTATTTGGGTGAAGGCCAGTGTCTGTGCAGTGGTACATGGATTACTGTGGCTCATATAATAATGATGTTTTTTTTATGTGCAGAATAGTTAAGATCAAGATAAGCCATGAGGTAAGAAAGGTTCTGTTTGAATGGTTGCAGATGGCAACGAGAATTTTGGCTATGAAATACAAAGGAACATGCAAGATTAAAAAAATATTGAAGCAGGAGGGAAGAAAGAATGAAAGAAAGAAAGAAAGAAAGAAAGAAAGAAAGAAAGAAAGAAAGAAAGAAAGAAAGAAAGAAAGTACAGGAGTAAGGCAGTGAGACGACCAATATTTCTACCTCTTACCCTGTGAGATGTAGGGCAGAGCTCAGAGATGCGTCATGTTCTGTTTGCACAGCTTTAGAGTCAGAAGTCATCAGAGAGAGATATGGATTCAGTCATTTGATTGGAGAGTTTGCACAAAAAAAAAGACAAGGCAGAATGTCTTGCCACATTCCAGTCTTCTTGACACGTCATGGGCTGATGTCTTTAATTTTAATTTTTGTTTTTTCTTTTACTGCAAAGTCGTTTGATGTGAAAAGTCGTGTTTATTCAGCCTAAAGGTCTCCTTGATCCCTGTGTGATTTCATCAGTTTATTTCATTTTCAGTCCACACAGAATGTAAGGGAACATCACTGTTTTTTAAGCCTGTCAGGAAACTGTACGTATATAGATACTATAGATACAGTACACAATGCCATCTTTTCCAAACATTCCCTTTTCCAACAATTTACTGTTGGGAAAAAAAAGGCTGTCTAATAGTGATATAAAGTTGTGGACACATTCTCAACTGGACACAACTTTTTTGGCTTGTGTCACATAAAAATAAAACTTATTTTCAGGTGCCTGACAGGCCGTCATTGGTACCAGTTTGGTAAACAATGCACTCAGGAGGGAATGTGAGAGTGAATGGTCGCTCATCTTTGTAGTGGCCCTGCGATCGACCGGCAACTTGTCCAGGGTGTACCCTGCATTTCGCCCTATATGTCAGTTGGGAGAGCAGTCGTCGACATGGATGGATGAATGTTCTCAGGAGCTCTTGGCAGCTGTTTCTATTTTTATGTAGACAGGTTTTTAAAAAAGAAGGAAAAAACTTTCTTTAGAAATTTCTGTAAACATGTGAATGAGGCATTGTTATGAATATAAAAATTGGGCCAATGTACCTGTAGCAAAGTCCCTGCTACATAGGGGTTTGCCACAGCAGGCAGGTGTAGTTGTTTAAAATATATTTTAATTTTAATTAAAGCACCAACTCAAACTCAAACGTTCAACTCTTCTTTCAAGCCACACTCTCTGTGTGCATCTCCATCTGGTCCAGCCACTACTGCGGAGACAAAGAGATGCTGATTAGTCAGCTCACCCCAGCTGAGCTAATCAACTCACCTGGCGCTGCTCCTGCTGAACCAGCTCTGCCCTGTCGCTCTCGCTCTTGCTCTCTCTCCTACAGCTGACTGCCAACAGCACGGCCACCTTAGCCCTGAAATTTGCATTTATACCTTAATGGATCTGTCACAGGAGTGCATTTCCTGTCATTCATTCATTCAAAAAAAAAAAAAACACAAAGAGGCAACATGCTGCGTGACTGACAACACAGTTTCCAAACTTCCCCCATATTTTTGGTCTTTTTGAACAGTTTTGCTCTGATAAGGAACGTATGCTAGTGAGCCCATGATCTAATGGGCAGATACGGATATCACTGTTTCTGTTCCTGACTTTGCTACTCCTGAAGTGTCGTGGAATACTTGAAAAGTCTCTACGAAAATTACTGTCCGACAGACCAATTCCACTGAGCAAACGTCTCGCTCAGTGATAGCTGTCAAAATGTAACCCTATCTAACCCTATTTGAAGCTGTAGTGTGCATTTTAATATAAATATATGTCTCTTACAGTCAAACCACTGCCAAATAAGTCAGCTCACGACACGTGGCACATTTTATGTCATGACTAAGCAGGCCAGGCAGAAACACAAAGCAGAAGTAAAGCAAGACAGCTTCATACAGCAGCACTACAGCTGAAAACGCTTTGAAGTGTCCATTAAATGTTTCAAAAGTAAATTCCACCGTTACAAATAAACCTAGACATTCAGTCCAGAGTTCACAATTATATTTTTATCACAATAACAATTTTTGCTTCTGTAAAAACACAAATCACTGTAATCAATATGTGCTCTGCCAACTATGCTCAGCACCACACAGCTCCGTTTCCTGGATGTAGTCAGCACCATTGTCTTGCAAAGTAGGCAGCTTTATGCAGCAACACTATGGCTGAAAAGACCAAGAAGAGCCCATAAAATGTTTCAGACTTCCAGTAGATTAAATAAGTACTGGTAGTTGAAGTGCAGCTGAAAATCCTCGGCCAGCTAAGTGCAAAGCTTACCAAAAACAACTGCCTGTCTACATACCTGCATTAGAGCCCTGCACTCCCGCGGGACCCGACGCAAGACAGTGTGGCGCGCGACACATTTTGAAAGCTTATTGCGGGCGCGGGCCGGAGCTGGACTGCACAATGCGTGTAAAGTAAAATATGCAAATGATTAATGTATGCCCATCGTACATAATTTGTACTGGATATTTTATTTGACATTGATTAATATGTTACCAAGTTACCACTTAAGGAATTATGTGCATGCGTGTTATTATTTTTTTTTTTTCTCCAAGCCAAAGAAAAGACCTTTCGTGAGAAACAAAGCGAACGTTCCCATCTTGCAGGATTTGCGGGCGGGAGTGGGACAAAATATCGCGGATGCGGGCGGGAGCGCGACTGAAAATTACAATTTTTTGTGGTTGCGGGCAGGCCTCTAACCTGCATGTGCCAATCAAAGCTGCTGCTGTTTCCTTCACCACACAGCTCCAATTAATTAGTTAAAAGCACTGTAAAGACGACACCACCATTTCTCTCTCTTTGTGTTTGTGTGTGTGTTTGTATGATAGTGGGGAGGGGGTGGCAGAGACAAAAGTAGGTCAGGAGGGAACTGTGTTGTTAAATACTCAGTAGTCCATGGGGGCGATCGAGGTTCTGCAGAGGAGCTATAATACAGCTTTTGTTTGGATTCAATACTTGTCCAGATGTGTGCTGTGCAAGGAGACTCTTTCTTTGTGGTGGCAAACAATTATTCTCTGTCAAAGCCTCCTTCAACCGTCTAGGTGCCATCAGTTTAGAGGTGTCAATACACTGAGATCCCAACCCGTGACTGAGTATTCGTCTTAGGCTGCACTCACTGCCATTGACTCATTATTTGGTTTTGAGTGACCCACAAGGACAGAAGGATCACCTCCAGCTTTCTACTGCAGTGTGTGGGCAGGTAGTTTGCTGCATTGTGATCAGGTCCTGTACTTTGATAAACCAGACAAACTGATGAATCTGGTCTCAACACAGTCACGAAAAAAAAATTACATATGAGTGTTCTTTGGTTCATCCTGTCTGATGTCCACTCGCTTACTTACTCATCTTCTACTATTTTACTCTCAACATGAGGGTCGCCAGGGTCAGCAGCCCATCGCAGGGCCACGGGGCACAGGTGTTGTTGCTGCAAAGGCAAGAGTGCTAACCACGACACCAATTGTGTGATGATAATTATACTGTATATAATATTATGTGAAATGCCAATAGTTCAATTCTACTGCCACCGTACACATAAGCTTGTCTCCTTGGTGATGAACCATGATAGTAAATGTGTTTTAGAAGTTGGGTTCCCAGCTGCAAGACTCATATTGCAAATTAGGAAAAGCATTGATGTTCAGTGTCAAGAGTATAGATTAACAAAATAATTAAGATTTCACCATGTAACCACATGCTGGAAAAAAATTAATTGTTGGGGCTGTGCGTCATCAATATACATGGTTTTATTTCTTTTAATATTTATGGTGCGATGCCCTCTAATGTGAAAATGATCTTACAAAAGTCACAAAATGATGATGAATTTGAAGATATATTATGGGGGGGGGGGGGTTATACCCTGTATGTATAATATATCCACAAATATGCATGTGTTAATACTGTTTGTATATAACAACTGTGTGTAGGAGAGACAAAACACACAGAAACACACAAACTGCAGCCCAGATGTGTGTAGTGAAAGCCATGCTTTTAGATATTGTTCTGTGTCCCGTAGACCCCCCCCCCCCCCAACCCAGTGCACATTTGATTCATGTCAGACATTCATTTATTCAAATGATTTTTTGCAAGACACATTTATTCTACTGACTCATTACTTCATGGAAGAAGTTCTGTCAACCAGTTTAGCTTCAAGGCTTCTTGGAAAAAGAGTGCAAAAACATGGCTCATCCTGATTTAGGATTTTTCTCTCATTCTAGCTTCACAGATTCGTTCACGTTCGGATTGAGTTAGACAAGAGAGTGTTTGTGACCAGTTATCTTCAAGTCTTTCCATGGATTCGTAAGAGGAAATCAGGGCTTTGACCAGAGCAGCTCAAAGAGTTTCCTGATTGTCTGATGTCTCTCCCATTTTAATTTGACTCGGGGTTAGTGTCTGGTTTCACAGCCTCACACAGATGAGTGTGTGAGTGTGCGGTTCTAATGGTTTCCCTCTACTTCATGAATGTGAGACAGGCCTCTGAAGGACAGTTAAAAGAATTTGATGCAATTATGAGCAGCAGCAGAGAAGCTTTGTAGTCTTAATGTTTAATTAATTTGAAAAATCTGAAAATCTGTGACTTTTTTTTTTTTTTTTCAGTACTTCATATTATAATGCCACTGCTGAATGTCAGCTGTTTCCTGGAGCATGTTCAAGGTAATGCTTCAGTTCATCGTGAGCAGCTGGACACAGACAGATGCTTCTGAGCTTTGTGTTCATCCATGCTGCTAGGTTTAAGGCAAAATTTGGACTCTTTCGCTTGACACTTTTGATAATTGTCACTTGGCAAAACTTGTGCAGTGTCTCCATGGCAACCTCACACTATCCTCCAGTCATTTGTTTTAGTTTAATTTTATAAACCAGATGTGTATATCCTTCTGTCACCTTGTGTCACCTCGTATTTGTGCTAAATTCTTTTGTGCTAATTTAAGATTAAGAGTTTCAATTAAATTGTTATTATTATAACTGATACTAGCGTATCATGTAATGGTGCCAAATTGATCCTAGTTACTGAGCAAATAGTTATATTACTGTAAGTTATATTGTCATTAATTTTAAATAGAGTTCCTTACTTTATTTACCATGTTTAAAGGAAATAAGCAGATTAAAAGTTGAAGCCACTACAGTTTGAGCTTAAATACATTTTTAAGTTCATCTGCCTACATCTAAATCAAGCAAACAAAATCAAAGGTTTACACATTTAACTAAGAGAAAACTGTAGCATCTGACTTTCAGATGACCCTTAAATTCAAATTGTAAAAGCTGAATAGAATTTCTCTTTAGAGCTTACTGACCCTAATGTGAAATAAATTAACTCATTTCTGTATAAGGCACAAAAAAAAACCCTGACCAGACATGAGAGGTCTTATGTGTGGGTCAACTTTTTACCCTTTCTTTTTTTTTTTAACTGCGTTTTTATTTATTTTATGTTATTAATCTAAAACTGTTTTATGAACATGAACAAAACACAGCACTAATGAGGAAAAAGAAAAAGTGACCTTAGTAACAACTTGTAAGAAAATCAGACACAAAAGTCAAGGGCTGCAGCCAGGAAAAACAGATAGGAACTAGCAAAACAAAAGACAGGAACACAGACTAAAGGCAACAAGGGTAAGAGGACGAACTGCCAATGAACACAAACAGCAAGAAGATAATAAAGGAAATTAGTCACAGGTGAAATTCATAAGAAATTGGGTGAAATACAAGAAGACAGATAGGAACCTACAAAGTTCAACAAGTCAAATAAAATATACAAAGTTCATGAATGAAACTCAAAAGTCCAACCCGCTGATTGCACATGCTCCCTAAAGCCTCCTGTTGGCAATTTTATTGTCTGTGAAGTTCAAGTGAGACACGAATACTGCTGGTTGAATACGTAACCCTTTCCCGTCAGTTGGTGGCACACTCTCATTTGGTTAAAAGAGACATCAAAGAGGGTAACCATGGAAACTTGTTTGAGGTTATACCCTCACATGTACAATGGAATTTTCAAGGACGACAAGGAAGCACAGCTGAAGACCATTTCTTGGTGAGAAATCGGCGATTAATTGGAAAACGAACGCCATGAATGATCCTCATTTTAGTAGGGACCGAACTGACGGCTTGCACTCTCATGTGAAAATTGGAGTTGGCTCTCTGCAGATGTCAAGTGTAATTCGAATATAATAATGGACATTTTGTTAAGGCTCAAAAATAGTCTCTACATTTATGAACTGTTGCTGAATTGAGTAGCTTTTAACAGCCAGTTGGTGGATGCAAACGCTCTTTGAAGACAGCAGGGGGTACAAGTTATTCTGGTTGAACAACAAAATAGTCAGTCATATAACTGCTGGTTAATGAGCAAAAAAAAAAAAGTCACAACAGCATCAGAATGGCTCTTTAAAAACAGTTATTTATCCTCATATTTAATTAAAGGCCAGTCACACAGCACAAGTGTGCATGTTGCCTGCAGAAGTAACATCATTTTGTTCTTGTGCATTAAGATTAATTTTATTGGGCCTTAGTCTGTGCACCAAGTATATTCCTAATTGCTTTATTATTCAGAGTTTACCATTCAGAATTTTTATCCACTGAAATAATATTTGCCTTCTGAGGCATTGGCCACACAGCAGCCATTACATTAATATCTGGAGCTCTAATTAGCAAGGAGACTTAAACCTACTGTACTGTATATTCCAGGCCTTCAGTATAAAGACAGTAACTGATGATTTCTAGCTTTAGGTTCTATGCTTTAATTTTGAAATAAAATATAAAATGAAGGTATTTTACACACGTTCCTTATTTACAGTTGCTAGTGCAGCTAGTTTAGCAACTGTGACTGATTAGTTATGTGCAGAAATTGGATAGAAAACGGTACAAGGGCAATATTTGTTGGTTAAAACGGGGAACTAAAGCTCTGTATGAGACCAAACGTTCATAGGTTTGTATAAATTCAATTTAATTTCAATTTTTTTTTAGATTTAGAAATTTGATCCCATTTCATTTATGTCCTCTTATTTTGTGTTTTTATCTGTATCTGTAGAGGAAAAATAAGGTTTTGAATGATTAATACGATTTTTACTGATTCTTTCATAAGGAAATTCACATGCCTCAGCAGCCACATAGGTAGTGCACTTTATTATACACTAATTACAAATTGAATGAGAATGAATTAAAAAAAAAAAAAAAAAGGGATGCAAGGATTATTTACCATAGCTAATATAGATAAAATAAGATAAAACCAATATGTTGCAGCAGAAGCTGTGGAAGGTCATGACAATATCATACTGGCTTATTCAGACGTGATATTGCGAGGTGTTATTCAGGATTGACCTCCTCTATTATGGCATACATAGCATACAGATATATACTGTATCTGATATTATTAGTGATTCAGAACTGTCCTGTCTAAACTTTGTTATAAACTGTTGACTACTCTATCTGCTCCTGGGCTCTTTCTTCTGTCTCTACCTCGCTTCCCTTATTCCCACTCTCTTCCCCACCCTGTCCCCCATTTTTTTTTCCTTCCACCCCAACCAATTAAGGCAGATGGCTGCACACATCTTTGAGTTTGGTTCTGCTAGAATTTTAACTCGATAGACATTTATTTTTATTTTCGCTCCACTGATACCTTGTGCTTGCTCATTTTGTGGCCCTTTGGGTTTCTCTTCTCCCTTTTGTAATATTATAAGGTTTCTGCCTTATAATTTAATACAATACAAAGCATGTAATTTCTTTTTGTACTGTACATGCAATTATTGATCTTGCTCTATGGTGTGTGTTGATATAGTGCAGAGAGGCCAATTGAAGTCGCGGCTTTATTTATTTAAGCCTTAGCTAAGAATTTACTTGTACCTTTCATAAACTTGATCCTTTAAATCTATGGTTCCCAACCTAGGGTTTGAGCCAGAGATCTCATGGGTGCTTTTTTTCTTTTTTTGCTCTGAGGTTGTGAGGTTATTAAAATTATATTTGTGCATATTACATTTAGAAAATCCCATCAGAACATCAGAACAGTGGATAATCAGAACAAATCAGTATCACCCACATCTTTTAGTATATGTGTGTGGTTTATCTTGGACACAGACAAGGGTGGTTTCAAGGAAAAAAGGTTGGGGACCACTGCTTTTAATAATCTTTTTTTTAAAGGTAAAGAGTTAATCATGTTTTTTTTTTTTTCTTCTTCTTCTTTTTTCTTTGTTGCTTCTGACGGCAGTGACATCATTACATTGTATCAGTAAAACTGGAGCTACATGTGCCTGAGCCACAGCAGAACCAGCATCATGTTTGACAGATGAGGTTGTGCTCTGGGTCAGGAGCTGTTTGTTTTTCTTCTTTTCTTTCCATTAACTTTTTTTTTTCCATACGATGAACTTTATTCCACCTGTTTCTTTTGTGTGTTTTTGTGAACTGCAACCTGACCTTTCTTTTTCCTCCCCCCTCCCCCCTTTGAGGTTTACAGAGGGCTAAGGGTTTATGATGGAGTCCTCTCAGGTCATGAAGTAAATTATGGAGAGCACGCCAGACTGCTGTTGCAACCCAGTCTCCAGAATTATATGTTACCATTACACATCTCAAGAAAAGATCATGGCTTTCATCACACCATCAAAATCCCCCCTATATACACACTGGAATTACCTAATTGGAATTACCAATAAGTATTTGTAGTGGAACAGTTTTTGAATTTTTTTGTGGATATCTTATCAATGTCACCACCAACCTCTCCACTTTTTGGTGACATTGACATCACAGCTAAATGGAACAGCCTTTTTCTGGGAGACCAGGATATTGAAATATATAATAGTCTAAAAGACCTTGCAAGATGAGCAATGTGTGTCAAGAAGGCTACATATCCTACACTATTTATTTTATATGACATAAAACACAGAATAATAGAAAATTTTAAAGAAGAGAAATGCAAATGTCCAGAAGCTACTGTATTTATGTTTGTATCTTTACATAAATGTTATTTATAAATATTCAAAGCAAATATTTTCAATTAACTGTGCAGAATAGTGTTGCTGAAGAGGGCAAAAGAGGTGGTGGGAAGTTAGCTGCTGGTAAGATGGTGAGTCTGTGTGTCTCATGCAGCGGTGGGCAGCAGGGGTGGGCTGCTTGTCCAAAAGAGAGTGCCGGACCTAGGGAGCTGTAAAGCTGTGAATGTGTTGCCAGGGAACTCTGAATAAACAGACTGTGAAGAACATACACAATAGAATGAAGAAGAGGAGGAGAAGAGGAGGAGAAAAAGCCAAAAAAAAAAGGCATAGGAGAGCCTTCATGTGTGCCACCGAGGGGGGTAAGAGCAGTGAGTGTTTGTGTGCCATATTGGTATCTGACACTGTGGCTTTGTGTGAGGGATTACGGGGGGAAATGAGACTCTGGAACACAGATCTGCCAGGTTGCTGCAGCAGCTCACAGACCAACTGTGCAACACTTTTGGAGGCTTCACAGCAGCCCCAGCTTTATGCAAGAGGAGCAGTTGATGCACAGACGAAGCAGATCTGAGACTTCAGTAAGAGGAAAGGGATTGGAACACTTGGGATGAAGTGAAAGTGATGGGTTGGGTTTCATTTTACAAAACAAATGCACCTAATTCCACCTGGTGAGGAGGACTCTTTTGCTCTTACAGTGAAACAAACACTGCAAGGTTATTTCTATTGTTGTGTAGTAGCATAAGAAGCAAAAAGTTCTCATACCAGGGTGAAGTCTGGTGCTTTATGAGCTCTCTGAAAAGCCGACTCTTGGTCCATATTATTATTTTTTTGCTTGACATATGGTCTTTTTATGGAGATCTCGCTTAGTTTCACTGTATCTAAGTTTCCACTGTCAGTAATGACACAGGTTACTGAGTCTGCACCCTGCTCTCTGGATATGGAGTTGCACATTTTATGTGGGGAGGTATAAATTTTGCAGTGATAAAAGACAACCACTGTGGCTGACAATTTCAACTACTTATTTGCTAACAGGGGCAGTTGAATTCCTTGTCATTCAGTTCAGTGTGTAACCTGGTATTATCAATCAAAGGCATTCTCTCTTTTGGTTGTATTTCACTCCTATTTTATATAAAAAATGTAGGTCCATTCTTAGAACATAAATGTAAGAGAAGGCCCACTAAGCTCCAAAAGTAATTGTTACAGTCAAACTCCACTCAATTAAATACGATCCAATTTTCTTTAACACCTCATTGAATAATGAATCACCGATGAAGCAGCAGTGGATCTTGGCTCCATTCCAGTATGTTCATTTTTACATAATTATGCCTTATGCCTTAATTGTTTCCCCTCCATGTGCAAAGAAATTTCAACTCAATGCAATTTAAACCCCTAAAGCTACATTTGCATTTGTGTGCCCCTGTATACATGCACTTTTATTTTTCCTTTGTAATTGTGTAACTGCGGCAAATTTGGTCTAGAGGGAAGTTCTCTTCGATGCACACAGAAAACAGCTGGTGGAATTACTTTTTTTGCAATTATACTGGCAAATGTCACTATTTCTTAGACTTGCTCAAACCACATTTACTGACATTAGATAAACGCAACTAGGATTGGGAAGGTTGATTGCTGTCAACCCATTAATCATATTTCAGTGGGAGACACCTCTTGGAAGATCCCTCAATGTTCTCACATGTCTTTCCACAAAGGAAATGCACTGCCAGAGAGTGTAAACGTGGTGAACCAATGTGTTGAAAGAATCAAAGTCTCCATTTTTGGTGGAGTAATGGAATTTCAAATTCAAAAATGTTACTGCGCGTCAGAAATCAGAAACAAATAAATGTAACAGTGATTGTGAATCACATTAACATTTTTTAGGGTCTTTAACTTTAACTTTAACTTTGACATGACCCTTTAACTTTGACATGGAGGGACTGAAATTGTTAAAATTCACAAATGTATGTATATATATATATATATATATATATATATATGTGTATGTGTGTGTGTGTGTGTGTGTGTGTGTGTATAAAACAACTATATTCTGTGTACAATACAGAGCCCATTGGGGACCAGGGGAGCTTGGTGGGTTGGACCAGGCACACTGTTTAGAAAGTTTTTTCTTTTTCACTGTATGTGTAGTTTTCTGTGCTTTCACTTGGTGTTCAGTTTTAAATTTAAATTTAAATTTAAAATGAACAAAGTTCCATACTAAGTCAAGAGGCCCTTAACCCTTAAATGGTTTTTAGTCATTATAATATATTATATATAGTTTCACTCATATGTTTTATCGATTGTGACTGAAAGGTACAGCATTGCTTTCTGCAGAACAGAGTCAAAGACAAGGTCTCCGGAGGTAGAGCACGTCATTGACAAACTCTAAGGGCTGTGGCTCAATCCATCACAGTGTCCTTGCTGAAGTTTCCTCGAGTAAGAAATTGAACCACTAATTGATCCTGACAGCTGTGTCTTCAGTGGCTGAGAGATGTCAAAGGGTGAATGGGACTTGTCATGAAAGCATTTTGAGTGGTCGTCGAGACTAGAGAGGGCAGTCAGCATTTACATTTTTGTTTATGTTAGTTGTTCATATCAGGCCACAGTAATTCACGATATGAGTATTAGTATTTTAACATAATTTCTTGCATACACAGGCATGTTTCTAGTCACAGGTAATGTTAAGATGCCTGCAGAGACACCCTGAACTCTCATTTATTATTTTTACCTTTAGTCAAGCACGAATAAAACTCACTGAGATCTCTTTTGCAAGAGTTTCCTGGCCACGGCAGACAGCAGTAAATATGTGTTATGACTATTCAAACATACAGCATACAGAATACAATATAAACATAATCAATGGTTTGGTGGTGGGAGAAGATGTTGATATTGTGATGTTAATATGTTGCAAACATGGTAAATACATTTCCATACCTGTAACTTTCCACTGTTATAGTATAGTGTCAGCATGAGTGATGTTTTGGCACCAAATCACCTGCTCAGGGTTCTTTTCGCCATAAACATCAGAATGTCCTCACAACACTGCAGAAAAAAAAAGAAACCATCTGTCAAGGTTCTAGTCTAGGTATAACATGATCTTGTCATGACCTTTGGATCTTGACCCCTATAGGATACTCCAGGTGCCTTATTTTTATCAAGCACTTACTCAGTTTTGACTATTTTGTTGTAATGTTTTATAACAAACAAAAGTGTTTTGGGTTTTTTTTTTTTGAGCTCTCATTTCACCTATTATTAAAGAAAAGTAATGACACAATAATATGGTAGCTTACTGATAAAGCAAGTCTTCTTTCAACTTGAAGGCTGTGGGTTTGTAGGTTTGACTTAACCCCATGTTGCTCCTGACAGCTGAGTGTGTGAATGGCTATGAAAGATGTGTAAAAGAAAATGCACTGCACGTGCTGTAAAAGCACTGCATGAATGTGTGAGTGAATGGACGTAAATTGCAAAAACTGTACTGTAAAGCAGCTTTGAGTGGTCATCGAGAATAGAAAAGCGCTATGTAAATACAGACCACTATAACCTAAACTCCTAAATTATAAAATGGACAAAAGTTATTAGTAAAACACTACAAAATGGAGAGCTCACTGAATACACAATTGGCTCAGTTAGTTCCCAAATGCTTAGAATAAACATTCACTGAAGCTTGTCTAGACAGTCATCATACAAATCTATTTAGGATTATACTCGACAAACAACCAACAACCAACAAGCACTGGCTTCTTTGAAATGAGATGAGCAGGGGAAGAGGGAGTTGATCTACAGCTGGGCTCTTTAAAGGCCGCTGTCTTCCAGGTGGCCAGTCCTGAGGCAACATCACCTGCAAGAACATCAAATCAAATTTAATACAGCCCCAAATCATAACATGCATAATTTCAAGGCTCTTACATAGTGAGGCAAAAACCTTAACACACACACACACACACACACACACACACATATATATATATATACATACATATATATATATATATATATATATATATATACATATATATATATCACTTGACAGTAGTGGTGAGGAAAAAAAGTATAATACCAGCTCCGTTTTAACAGGGAAATATCTCAGACCAAACCAAACTCTAAGATTGGCAGGCTGGGGTAAAAGAAAAGAGAGAGAGAATGGGAGGTACAGCTGCTGGTGGTCAAACAAATGTTAATTGTCCATGCAGAAAAATATAATAGCAACAATTTTTTTAGGATTTAAACATTTTCGTGTATTTACAAATGACTATGCTACCTGCATCATTTTCCTTCTTAAATAAAGTCTGCAGTCATCATTGCAATGTTCTAATTCCAACTCCAGTTCCAAAAGGTGCTTAACATTGCCACGACTCTCACTTTGCAGCAGTTTAAATTTCTGTTAATTTGATAGTTTACCATAATCAGTGACATTCATTATTCCTTCTTAATTAGCCACCCCCCGGATGCTCTTGAAGACTATTCAGTTTTAAACAGTCACAGATGTAAAGATCCAGGAAATTTTGTCTGAACAAAATAACTTCCAAGAGAGACAAAAATATGCCTTTAATACTTTTTGATTATTATTATTATTTTTTTTTTTTAAGTGAACTGCATGAAATCATGCATATAGATAACAGATATGGCATTCACTACAGTGCAAAACTGAGCTGTATAGACAAGAAACCAAAATCTGAAGGTCTTGTTACCAACACACAGAAAAAAAAAATAAGTAGTTTCACAACAAATTCAGATTTTTTTTTTTTGCATATTGTGTGAACTCTATAAATCTATTAATAAACAATGTATATGAGAATGAAAAAATAGTGTTTAACAAAAGCATATTTTGTCTTTGATACTGTGTTTATCTTTTTGTTGCATTCAGGTAAAATTGTGTAGTTAGATAATTTTTGTTTGTGCAAAATCATACTAATGTTTAGGATGATCCAAGGTGTTCTTGGATGCATAACAACATGAGAGTGTTTCCATTAGGATAATAACCATTAGCTGTTTGTGAATGTCATTGTTTTCTAAAGGCAACATCCTCTTGAAAACACAGTGCAGCAGTGTTGACACTGGCTTTTAAACAGACCACTACAGGGTTAAGGTTAGGGTTTAGTCACAGTTTAGTAGTATCTTGTGTCAAATAAACAACATCACTATTGCTACATGTCAAAAACCCAGAAAACCAGCTCAGTTCAGTTCAGTTCAGTTCAGTTCAGTTCAGTTCAGTTCAGTAGGAAATGTATTTTTGTGAGATAGGACTGGGATGAAGATGAAGATGGAGGTGGAGAACACACCCACTAGCAGCTGCTTCCTGAGTAGAATATGAATTGGTGCTTCTTCAAAAAGAAAAACATTGATCCAACAAATAATCTGCACAAACATGCATTTCTAATGCATACATGTGTTTGTATTTTCAGTACACTTGTAACACATTGTCGCCCTGAGGCAACAAACCAATATCAGATTTTAGTTTCATGCTTCCCCCAGACAAGCTGACATTTCTTTCTCCAAATATATAAATACTGGAGAGATAGAGATCTAACGATCTATCAGGCAACTCTGTCTGGATCTCCACCTTTCTGTTCCCTCTCCTGGCTGAATCAGTATTAGGTTATTTACTTATTAATGTATTTATTAACTGTATGACAATTACAATGACAATTAGATATATCAACATCCATTCAATGTCTAAGTTCCTTTTAGGCAGAGGTCTCAAACTCGCAGCCCACGGGTCACATGCAGGCCTCCTATCAATTTTATGTGGCTCGCCACTTAAAGTCAAATTATAATGGAGACTGTTCGGCGTATTTTTTTTTCAAAATAAATACATAAATGCATTTTTATCGTGAACTATATATCGTTTAATATCAATCTGGACATTTTTGTTTAGAAATTGTGTGAAATGGCTACCATCACTAATATTTTTATTACAATATCATGATGGAATATTGTTGTTGGACATTTTTCCACTGACATTTGGCCTTAAGTGAAAATATCACTGTCTGTCATTGACAGAAAAGGTGACTGGCCTTTTCCTGGCCAGATTAGATGCTTGGTGGCCCCATGATCATTTCAGTTTGAGAGCCCTGCTTTAAGGCTTAAGGTTATTTCACAGTGTAGGCATGTTACAATTGCTGGAGTGGTGGCCTTGCCTCTGAAGGGCAATGTACATGCAGCTACTTAGTAGAGTGTCCTCTCTCTCACTAAACTATCCTGTGATTGGTCAAAGTCTCCTGTCCTGCCCAGTGAATTTCCCCCAATGTAGGAGGTGTTGGAATTCTCCCTCAGATCGCTTGATTAGACATTCAAATATAGATCATATTCTACAATATTCAAATAGAGATCAAAGGTTGATACAAACTTACTGATATATTATCAATGATAACAAAAAACACACAATGATTCCCACACCTGCTGACATGCACAAAACAGTTCACAAACTAATGGCAGCAGCAGCAAACTGAAAGTCAGCCAAAAGTCAGCATTTTAGATACAGAAACTTTAAATAAAGAGGTCTCAGGTATATTTGAGGGTTTTTTTTTTACTAAAACAATTCAGAGTGAAACATCTTCCTGACAGGAGCTCAAAGTTTTCGCCAGTTCCTGAATGCACACACAGAGTGGACCCTCATTAAAGCAAAAGGAATTTGCTTTAAAGTTGTTGACCTTGACATTAACCCAGGCTGAAAACTTGGGCTAGAACAAACCACTAATGAACACGAAATGAAAGCCCAGAAACAGATCTTGAAATTTAAAGGGTAAAATGTCACCATGATGAGATTATGGGAGGATTAATTATTTGAGCCCTTTTTGACAAATTAGTCGACTATTTTTTGCCACAATAACTTGACCAAGTCCTCTGCAGAAAGTTGCTCATGGGCCCTGTAATTGAGATATTCAAATTGCTTCTTTACAACCCTAAATTGTCTGATGTAGTTCATCATTCAATCCCCCCGGTACCACAAGCAGCACCTCATCAGGTGAAATGTGGCAATGCACCAATGTCTAACTGGAGAATGCTGTTTCATCTGAATGTGTATGAAGTCAGGCTCTTCTCAGCACAGATGTACTATAAGTCTCTTTGGTTGTGATAAGCACACAAGTCATTCTGCCTCAGTTCTTAGCTACAGTGCACTCCCCGTCCAGGGAGACAATCAGGCCAATCAAACATTGTTTACCAGCCATTATGACAGTCTGCTCGCCTCAATGAGACTGGAAATGGGGATAGTGGAAAGAAGACTCTCGAACTGCTGGAGACAGATCCGTAATTGTCTTTACTCCATTGTGACATTAATTAGGCAGAAATATACTGAGGACAGCATGAGGGAGGAGAAGGTAGACAGCAAGGCATTTCTCCTGTGCTTTAATGTCTATCACGGGTCTCTAAGTGGGCGCTGTGCAACATAAATATGGTACTGTTTGACGGTTAGCATTTACAGTAAGTCTGCTGGGAGAATGAGTGTGGTTATTCTATCGTTCTGTTTGTGTTGTGTTAATGAATGCAGGGTGTGGGTTGTTTTTTTTTTTTTTTTAAATCAAGCTCAATGAAGAACTTTAGACTTTAGTGACACTGAACATTTGCAGGCACATTGAATAAACTTTTTCCAGTTCTTATAAGTGTGCTATCTCAACAGGATCTTGATAGACTGTCATGAAATATAATGCATAATGAAATATAATCCATGGTCTTTGCTAATGAGTGTTAATGGAAATTATAGATACCAGTCTACCACAGTTGAAATGGTTTTCGAGATGTGTTTGCACATGCAGGTGTAAACAAGAAGCAACCATTTCTTTACAAATGCTTTCGAGGTTGTAGAAAATACTAGGAATGGGTAAAAACATAGGTGAATGGAAAAAGCAGGATCTTTTTTTTTTTTCTTGGACTGACATACAAGTCTCAACCTTTGTCTGTTCCAGACAAACCAAATCAGGGCCTGAAGTTCTCTGTTTTGGGTGCTTAAAAACAAGGTGAGGCATATGTCATATGTTAAATCTAAAATGAATTTGTGTGGACATAGCTTCCAAATTTAGCCCACAACCAGCACCCACTGTGCAGAGACCCATCAGCCAGGTCAGTCTTTTAGTAACTAACTGATAGAGTTCAATAAAGTGAGAAAGCTATGCAAGGAAACAAGTCCAGTAAAGTAGGTTGTGGAAACATTTAATAAGTGGAAATATAAAGAAACAGAGAGCTCTTAATAACCTCTGGCAGGAAGGGGTTAGTGCTGAACTCTGGTTTCTCAACAGATTCACAAGTAGCAGAACCGACTAAGTAAAGTTCATAAAGTCTTATCACTCAGTCATCAGCTCTTTAACTTAAATATGTACACTTCCTCTTAAAGTTACACTATTAATTCTTTAAAAGTTTAACTGGAAAGTTTCCCTTTTGATAAAGCTTTTAGTTAGGGCTAGCTGAGGGAAACCTGAACCATTTCTTAGTTATGCTGCTATAGGCTTAGACTGTTGGGGGAATTCCTGTGGTGCACTCACACTCACTCCCTCACACTCAGGGTATGAATATGACATTATTGCATGCCATTAACCTTGTTCTTTCTCTCCCTAGCTTGTGCTCTTCTTTCATGTCCTGTCCTTTCCTTTTCCTCTCTCTCTGCCCTCATCTTACAGGTGACCCCTGGGCTGCAGATCCATATCCAGTTGTGAGGCTATTATTATTATTATTATTATTATTATTATTATTATTACTATCAGGAATAGTCATCATTATTACTCTTTGATTGTACCTAATATAAGTATAATTTCTTTTCCACAATCTATGCTACTGCAAATATATAAAACACAGTGTAGTACTACAAACATGTCAGAACAGATTCAGAACCGTCCTGTCTAAACTTATAACTTGATATAACTGTTTGCATATCTTCTCTTGGTCTCTTTCTTCTGTCTCTACCTCTCCTCCCTCTTTCCATTTCTCTCCCCCACCTCTTCTCTGTCCCTCATTTTTTCTTTCACCCCAATCGGTCAAGGCAGATGACCGCACATCTTTGAGTCTGGTTCTGTCAGAGATTCCTTCCTGTTAAAAGGGAGCTTCTTCTCTTGCTTGCTTGGTGTGTGAACTGCTGAGTTTCTTTTCTCTCTATAATATTATAAAGGTATCCATCTTACTATGTACAGTGTCTTGAGATAATGTACTATGTTGTGATTTGGCACTATACATGTATAATGTTAGCAGAACAAGACGGGTCCATTTGAATTATGACCCTTATTTAAATTCAATTTCAATTCAATTCAATTTTATTTGTATAGCGCCAAATCACAACATACATTATCTCAAGGCACTGTACATAATAAGGCCAAAACCTTTCCAATATTACAGAGAGAAAAGAAACCCAACAGTTCACACAATGAGCAAGCACGAGGCATCAGTGGAGAGAAAGTTTTGGGTGCTTAAAAACAAGAAATCTCTGACAGAACCAGACTCAAAGATGTGCAGTCATCTGCCTCGACCGGTTGGGGTGAGAGGAAAATGGGGGACAGAGGAGAGGTGGGGGAGAGAAAGAAAACGAGGGAGGTGAGTAATAATAGTAATAATGACAGCAGTATTATTGTTACTGATAATAATAATAATGATGATGATATCATCATTAAATAAATGTAGATTTTATGAAAGCAAATCTCTTAAATCCCTTTTTCTCAATTAAAAAAAACAAAAACAAATGTCATTTGTGACATCCAAACATTTTCAAGGTTCAGTGATTGAAAGACAAACACAAGACAAAGACAAACACACAAACAAAAACAGTTAATTTTCACACTTGGACTGTACCACATGTGAGGGAAGTTAATGATCCAGAATTGAGGGAGTGTCATGTTGTGAACATGATGATCCCTCTGCTCTCCTTGGTCCAAGTACACGCACTCATTGCAGATTCCAAGTGTAGCAGACACATGACATGATGAAATGCTCATCATGTCATGTGTCTGGATCTGGTGAGAGTGTCTGATAAATGATATCCTCACAAGCTGTTGCTGGTGTGAAGTACTGCATTTTGCAGGTTTTCAGCTTTGATTTTTGGACTCTTAAATGAATAGTTCTTCAGTTTTGGTCTTAACTGCCCAGGAGATGGATCTAGGCAAATTGGGATGCCTGTATAACACTGAGAGCTCAGTCAGTGTTCAGTAACAGCCTGTAATATCCAACAGTAACAATATACTGTGAAATGAACTAAAACATATTAAAGTGCCCCTCTATCTGGCGTCTTAAGACCCCATACATTTCTGTGTCTACAGAGTTACTCGTGCATTTGGTTCATGCACATACATGTGTGCATGAACTGTGTT
This sequence comes from Brachirus orientalis, assembly GCA_016785285.1. NCBI lineage: Eukaryota > Metazoa > Chordata > Actinopteri > Pleuronectiformes > Soleidae > Brachirus > Brachirus orientalis. Next base: position 970,706 of record JAFBJR010000081.1, on the reverse strand, counting down.
CCCATTCACACTAAAATTAGATTCTGTTTCGGAGTATGCGACTCCACACGCCATTCCATCGACTCAATTATATTTCCCTTACTTAAAGGTGAAGTATGTAATTTCTAGTGCCATCTAGAGGAGAGGCTCGAGATTGCAACAAAGAAATGCTCCTGTGCTCACCCCTCCCTTCCGTGAGAACTACGGTTGAACTACGACCATGTCAACAGTTGAAGTTCTCGTATAAAGACGCGTTTATAATTTTTACTTGTGTATATTGTGATTGTATCGGTCATAGACGTGTATGACAGTGAAACCTATTATTTTTCCATATCGTGTCAGCATTTGCTCGCTAACCGCGGGCTAGCTGTCATCAACGTAGTAGTGATAATTGCATTCAGTCTAAACGGTAGAGAAAGAGAGAGAGCGGCGTGTTCGTGGTAGAGGAGAGGAGCAGCAGACGAACAGCTGCCTCCACAGAAGAGAAGCCCCTCACACACAACAGACATGTAACACAGGTTTGTACTGATAATATTGTATGATTTTCTTACCTCTGTTCACTAACAACTACAGAAACACAGTAGGTATTTATATAAAGTTAGCATCTCTGTATTTTACACCATACTGTAAATAACAGTGTAATCTATAACATCAGTTAGATGTGTCGGCTCATTCAAACAGTTGTTGCCTGAGTAACATCAGCTGAATGATTATATGAAAACCAGGAGGGAGAATTATGACAAATGTTTATGCACAGACCAAATAATGTTCCATACTGTAATATGGAATGACTACAAACCATAACACACAGACCACTGTCATGTTATCTACTAAACATCACTCAAATTAACACTTTTAAACACTTTATTTTTCCTCTTTTCTTTGTTTTATGTATATAGACTTCTGGTGGAGATGACTCTGGATGAGTAGAGAGATCTAACAGCACAGCTGCTGGAGAGACAACCAGGTCTAGTTTCTGATGCCTCACCTGATGATGCATCAGTGCAGGGATGATAACCCACCTTCTGCTAGTGTTGTCAGGGCTAAAATGGTGTTCTTGTGCTAACTGTAGGGACATGTCTGCTGACCAGGAGAGGAAATTTGGAGGCCAGGTTCCAACTGTGTAAGCCTACAACACTTCTCCCAGTACTGCATTGGAGAAGTTTTTGTACATTCACAGACAGTACTGGGAGGATCTCACCTTATCCTGCCTGTAGATATTTCATATTTTCATTTCAATTTTTATATCACTCTCACTCATCTCCTATCATTTATATTGAATCAATTCATAACATACATTATTAAGACACTTTAACATGGTAAGGTCAAGACCTTTGCGCAGCATCGTTTCTTGGAGCAGGGAAATTGACTTGTCATTACCAGCTGCTGTATTTGGAACATCAGAAAAAAGTTTCCTGATCTTTAAGGGCGATTCACAGGTTTCATACCTGGCCTCTAAATTTCTTTCCAAGTCTGGCAGTTTCACACAATGCCACAAATATTCAAACATCTCAATGTTCATATCAGGGCATCAGTCTTTAATTTCATATGTGGTTTTAGTTTTTATAATTGATAATGATATATTTTATGTTCAGCTTTTTCTGTATTAATTTGCTATTGCAATTGTTTTTACAATAATTGACTTATATTTATACTAGTAAATTCTGCTGATTCAAACTGAATAGGAAATAAGTAATAAAAGCTGAACAGATACCTGCTGTATTCATTTCAATACTATGCCATATAATTATCATTTCAGTAACAGGAAGAAACTGCCTGAGAGGCACCATGATTTAGTGTTTTATTGTTCAGTGAAACAAGTGTGGTGAACTCCAGTTTTCAGTCCACATCAGCAGCTGTCTGCAAGCCCGGTTCTGTTGAAGACATTGATATTACATATTAGGATCAAATCAGTGTATGATTGTTTTTGATGTGCTGAAATAAAGACAAATGTCTAACTTGTGTCTGCACCAACAGTGATGTGGATGGTGCAGGGATGGGTAGATCTAAAATCGTTCTCCCTGGGGTTAACCTGGTGTACATATCATATCATGGTGTACATAGAAATATTTTTTCCTGTCAGTTATGAGTTATTAAGTGTGACTGTCAAGAGATTATAAACTGATCAAAAACTTACTTTACACTGATTGGTGGAAGATACTCATCAGAGATGTCATCCTTTTTAACATCATCTTTGGTTTGACTGTGAGGGGAGCCATCATTTGCCAAATCAATTCTGTAAACAGGACAGAAAACATAAGGACATAGTCAAAGAAAGTATAGACACAATATAATACCAAACAGTATCAAATGAAAGCTTCAACCGTAAACATATTTTCCTCCACATCCTCCTTTTTGCAATCCACATGTCATATAAGCTGCAAAAAAATATAAAACCAATGACAAAGTGCAAAGACATAATGGCAGTTTAACTGTTACCTTTGTCCAAGGCTGTGAACTTCTGAGGTCTCTGATGACTGTTAAACACTCATCTCTGTAAAGGTATATTGTGTGACACATTAGGATATACAAAGGCAAACATAAACTTAAATATATAACCCTGTGAACAATCATCTTTTTTTCTTTTATAGCAATACATTACTGCACAACTACAGAAACTTGCCTGTCTGTCCTATCTGAAGCAGCAGTGCTAGACAGTGTTGGTGCTGTGATGTCAATATATTGTCTCTTTGACACTGTTGATGTGTCTCTCCCACTTTAGCAGCTAATGTGTCACCTGCTGAAGTGGGGAGGGTCTGCTCACTTACACAAACATAGACCCACCTGGACTACAGGACCAGGTCCAAAAACTAACTATGTCATGCTTAATGTTTGCAAAATAATTAATTGTTATTATGTCAGTAGAATATCTGAGGGGTTTAAAACCTTTCTATTCAAACAAGAGTGGTTCATAAGTGGTTCATGTTATGTGCATTAGCAAATATACTCGTGAAATACAAACACATTGTGTTCGAGTTACTTCCATCAAGCAAAGCTACAACATTTACATGGGTATGTGAAATTACCTGTTCGGCAGAAAATACGCGACGTGAGCGTAAGTTTGTAAACGTCTGTTCCTCAGTGATTCCACTTGGAAAAGGTAACAGCGATGTACGAATCCATTTCCGGTGTCAGGTTTCCTTTTCGCTGAGGACGTAGATTCAGGTGCCGGTGCTGTTTCTTCAGAAGCAATGCTAAAAATATCCCGCATTTAACTTCGCTTGGCACTCGCTCCATCTTGCAGCTCTGTCACGTGACTTACTTTCTTCTTCGTCGCTGGAGCCGGGAACTTCGCCGTATGTTTGTCCACACCGAGCTCCTGTAGAAACATGGCGTGTTGCGATTCTGGGGGACTATGGAGCCGCGGTCCGCGATTATGGGGCTAATTCTAAGGCTACAGAAATAATACAGCGATTACGTTACAGCGATCATACAATATCAGCACGACGATTACGGATAGTAAATGTGATTTTTGATAATAAACCCCCAGAAATATTACAAACAGCCCCTTTAAAACAAGCACCTATTGACTTGCGTGGTATATTTGGTCTATTTTGGGTAGAAGGCGAATGACTGCATAGTTTGATATTTCACATCGACATGTGTACCATACCGCCATCAATTTGCTCCCATCATATGTATCCTACAGAGTTTATTTGACAGTAAAAGTAACTGGATTGTAATAAGCTACTGCACAGGGGTTAGGATATGTTAGCTGTGATTATTGGGACACTGGCCTTTGACAAGAAGCTCAGAAAAACCTTTTATCTCTGCAACTGGATCACTGCATTCCATGGTCTTCAGTGTATGGAGCAACAAAAAGCTAAACCTGTGATACAGTACACATAATGGATGTGCTTTAGGTTATTTGCAAAGCAATGCTCCAGACAAAGATTCCCATTACATGGAGCATCTGTATAGTAAATGAATGAGAATAGGAAAGGGGGTTTTGCATTCAGCTACAGCATGTAATTAACATTATTGGTGGGGAGAGAGAAACCATTCATAACATCATAGCAGCCCCCTGCTGGGGTTTTACATAATTATTGTATTGGAATCTATAAAATACACTGTGTTCAGACTCAAGACAGTGAATTGCAATAAGGCACTGTTGGTAATAGAGTACACAGACCACAGTGATCCCAGTCCAAGGTCAGGGCTTCTGAGCAAGATGGAAATCAATAGGTTTGCCTTGTTACTGGATATGTGGCACTAAGGACCGCTGCTGCACCTTTGAAAAGTCTGTTGGCAGAGCAAGCTTGGAAGAACATCTTATACCATACATGCCATCTATGGGGAGGTATTGGGTTTTAGGCTCCATCAAATATAGACCAGTATAGCATTAGATATAAAACACTGTGGTAAAATTTTATAGCAGCCACAGTTTAACATGTGAGTCATCCCCTTCTCCATTAACAAGCCTCTCAAAAGCAAATCAATTTTGGGACTTCTAATGCAGTCAGTCAGCAGATAACAGGGCAAAAATTCCAACTCGTTCACTGTTTTTCCAGAATCAACAAGTTTTTGACTTATTTCTATCAACAGGAATCTGAATAGATTTCAAAGAAAAATAAAAATCCAAAAGCAAATGTGTTTCTGTCACTGTATTCTGCGTCTATTGCTCCCCCCCCCAAAAAAAAAAAATTGTTGCTTACCTACATATTGTGCAAATTCACATTCAGAAAGGAAAGCAATCCAGCAACAAATGCAGCCGCAAACTGGAGGAAAGTGACTCAAATTAGAAACAGTAGAGAAAGTAAATGGCATATAGAACAAACATTTACTGACTAATTCCAAAATTACAGTACCTCTGACAAAAGTCTGATAAAAAATAAAAACAAATAAATCATCATTTATTATGAGCCACATAAAGCTGCAGTAGTGAGAATGTGCAAAAAAAATAAAATAATCCAGACAATTATTTTATTACTAAGATTTTGGGATTGTGGTCCTACACTGACATATAGTCAGAACATAGCACTTTGAGATTAAGATAATGTAAAGGGCATTATAAATAAAACTTATTAGAATATACTATTAAAAATGCATAAAAGCACAAACAAAATGATTCACAACACATGATGTTAAGATACAACATTTTAATATTATCAGTCTTAAATATGAGCACACACTTTTCATCAAGAAAATACACATGAATCAACAATCCTTTACAATGCAGGGAGTCAAACAACATGTCTCCCTCCACTTGTGAACAGTTCCATTGAAGAGAGGTCTGTGAACTTGTTGCCAGGAAAAGGGCAGGGTTTTATTTACGTGAATCATCCAAAATGACTGCCATCAGATGATACTATGTCATGCGTCTGCTGTGATTATCCCCTGGTCAGCTGAGACAAGAAAAGGTTTGATTACTCATGTCCAACCAAAGTTCACATCCAAAATTCATCTCTTCCGGACAATGCAAACCACACAAATGTCACAACACCTAAAATTAATAATACTGTTATCGGGTAGGTGCAACACAAGCTCAGTCATTATTTTTTTCTGAAATTGTATGAAACTCTCCTCAAAGACTGCTCTCCTGCCTCACACATATGGACACAAAGAAAAGAAATATATCCATACCCCCGCTTTTCCGCTCACAAATCAGCCCGCCACTGTTTGATTGGGCTGAGAGAAAGAATATGTGCTGCAATTCCTGTGCAGACGGTGGAATTGGTCATATCAACATAAATATGCAGTGCCAAAATATAAGCATTCATGGCTGTGATTCAGAATTCACTGACTGGATTGAGATGGAAACAGGATGGTTTAAGTGTATTCGGGCCTCCGACAAAAACTAGGGGCTGTATCAGAAGTGTCTGACTTATGTATTTCAAACATTCCTTCTCTGGGTAGCTGGGTTTTATCATTATAAGTTTTGCATGAATCGGAAGTGCAGTGTGTCCTGCATATCCTTTTTAAAAGTCAAACGCCATGGGAATTCAGAGCATTTGCATTTACTCTAATATGATGGCAGGGTTTTCAATGCTGCACAGAAATATGCAGCACAAGTGCCAACTGTTATGGAAGGATGACAAATTAGTTTCAGTTAAGGAAGTTGTCTATTACCCATGGAAATAAGACATATTATATATATACTGTGGCACACACTTGTCCTATGAGGGTCCTACTGCTGCACATGTGACTCTTCTAATATTTTTGTGTCCATTGTCCTACTCTCTCTTATAGACACATTTTTCTTTTTTTTTTAATGGTTGCTTTTCAAGATAGGCAGTTTTTACCAATGCTGCAACTGTTTTTTTTTTTGTTTTTTACTTTAGGGACATGACCACATACTGTATCTGTTTAGCAGAAGTCCTAATCGAAGCGTGCACTTTGTCTAAAACTGCACTGTGACTGGTCAAAATTTCTAAGGCATAGTTGGCTATAGCAAACAGTAAGCTGATTGTATAAGCCAGAGAATCAGGGATATTTTCTAATGCATGTACTGTGTTTTTAAAACACATATCTGAATTTACAGTATGTTGTAAGGACTTTCAAGAAGTAGTCTGCACAGGAGTTCAAGAACATGCCTTGTCTTCTTACATGTGTGCAACAGCAGGGATTTCAGATCAAGGAAAATAAAGATGATAAGGCCAGGACTTTAGGAAATATGATCAGGCAGGATTTCCAGCAGTGATTTGACAGGTGCTGACTGTTCTCCCTCTCCACTCAACAGGCAGAGGATGTCATGCTCAGATCGCAGATCAGACCGCGCTCTCTGCCTCTTAACTGTCTCTTCTGCTCAGCGCCCCACAGCTCATCACATTTAATAAACAGCATTGTTATTTTGGTTTTGACTGGGGTTGGGTTAATTTTTAACAATGTGTCTAAATTGTAGAACGTTACTGTGCAAAGTTTTAGTTTGAAGTCTGTGCTGCTCAGTGCAGTCCCAATTCTGAATCACTGCCACTGTGACCATACGGCAGTGCTGTTATTGAGAGGATTATGTGTTTAAATTAGTCAGGTATACAACCATCTTCACAACCCCTGGTTCTGTATGAAAAAACACTTTTGATTATCACCATTATCATGTGGAAATGCAAAACATGTTATATTTCGCAAGTAGCCATGCTGGGTTGTACAAATCCATTCTTAAATGTTTTGATCTCCATACTAGTGTGCTTGACTCAGAAAGAAACAAATTGTTATTGCATTTAAAATTAAAAAAAAAAAAAAATCACAATATCTAAGGACAATGCAATAAACTGCATATTCAGTATATTCTGCTGCCTACACTGTCCTACCAGAAAACCTGTGGAGAGCAGCTGTACTGACTAAAACTGTGTGGTAAATCATCAGTTTCTATGAATGAGCATCACTGTCATAAGAGTGCACAAAGAAGCGCTGTCATGACCATATCTCAGTTATGGTAGTTAATCACACTACTGAACAACTGCTCAGAGGTAGTAAAAATGAAAATGTAAAGACTCAGGCTTTACAATGTGCGCTGGGCTGCTCTACACGGGAAATATGCGCAAGAAATTCTATAACCTAGAATGTGTTGATAATGTGATTGTTCCACTTAACAGCAGCTACTTGACACAAACCCATCTCCACCACGGACTTCCACAGGGTGTGGTCAGACAGTGGTTCGTCTTACACATGGTTAGTCATGTGACAAAATGACAGGGAGAAAGAGACAAAAAAAAAAAAAAAAGAGATCGTTCAAACAATTCTCTAAGCCAGGACAATATAATGACCATATCATATCCAAACATCACTGTGCTGGAGATGAATGACCACCTGCAGTGTCTGTCTCTCTCTGCCTTGTGTGTGAGAAGAAATCCTGATAGGCCTGTTGGATTCAGCTCATGATTAACCTGATCAATTTAAATATTGGCCTTCTATTTCTCGTCTTTTTGATATCAATATTGGCTATTGTTTTCCACACCAAGGAGCACAGTTGTTGTTATTTCTGTGAGCTTTAAAGGAAAAATAAAACATGCACATGGATGATGGACTATGTAATGAGAAGACACTAGTTAAGACTTTTCTTTTGAAAGAAGACGAGGCGAGCATAAACAGGACAGGTACCACTGCCTGGCTTGCACAGTGTCAACTGAGCCTGTGTTAATTCACTTATTTATTTTCAATTATATATCTATATGCGTAATCATTTATACTGCCTGTGTCTGTAAACAGGAAAAACAAGCAGTCACCATGGTAACTGTTGCACCTTAGGGGCATGGTGTCACCAACTTTGTGAAGGTTACATTGACTGCATTAGGCTCAGGTTGGTTTCACATAAAAAAAAAACTGTCAGGTTTGGACTGGACTTGCTCAGGTAAATGTCACCCATCCTGTGCCACCCTGTGCTAAATCAATCAATTAAAGTCAAGTCAAGCCCAAATTCACAATAGGGGCTTTTAAATATGTACACATAGTGACATTGTCTGTCCTTTGACCCTTGGTTCAAGGAAAAAAAATATGGAGGAAACCTCAGTAAGAGCCACACTGGAAGGATCCCTCTTCCAGGCCAGACATGCTATAGTTGGCATGGGGCGTGAGTGCTGTCTGGCAAATGGTGTGAATCACTCACCGACACAAGCAGGTTGTTTTTATCTCTTTCTGTTGTGTTGTGAGAGAGTTACCGATTGTTGCATAAAATCCTCACGGTCACAACAAAATTAGGAAATGGAAGTTTTCCTCATTTTACAGCCTCTATAATATAAAAGTGAGAGGTTTCCTCATATATCCTGGGTTTTTCCTCATAATGCAAGCTATACATCAAGCAGTAAGAGCAGCTCTAGCCTTTTTTGTTTTTTCGCTGAGACATCTGCTCAATCAAGGTTATTGCAATTGCATACTATACTGTACGACTGCAATCACTTTTTCTTCTCTAGAAAAAAGCTGCAAATGTTACGGCCATGGAGATGTTTCACAGCCAAGGCCTACACACTGTACATTTTGGTTTAAAGGTATCAATAATTTTAGATTATTTTGATATAACTGTCCAGATTAGAGCCATGTAAATACACAACCTTCTTTATAAAATGACAGTAAAGGAGATGGGAAAACAGATGTGTACGATGTATGGTGCTGTATGAACATCCTCAGTCTTTGGGTCATTGGTGCCTAAATGCATGCAGAGTGTTGGCATGGTTTGTTCTGAGTGGTCCCTAACCTTCCACTGCAGGGTTGAAACATGAATAGGAACATTTTCTCAAATAAGTGTGTAAAAATTGCATGATATTCAAAGAAGTAGCAACAGCATTTGTAAATTTGCATTACTTAAGTCACATTAACTCTCCCTCCAAATGAATTACTTAGTTATGACATAATTATTCTTGACAACATTATTGTGTACAACTGTACTGGTAAAGAAAAAAAAAATACAACAAAGACATTAAACTATAGTGTTTTATCCTAAATAATTACAGCTTCATATGTTCCCTTCTCAAACACTTTAATATTAAAACAAAGCTGGAAAAGATAAACTTGAAACATTAGCATGTACCAACTGCAAGTATATCACAGGAATGCAGAGAACAAAAATACTTGAGGGTCAAAAACAATTTTGCTGTTCAACATCCAGACTGAATGATAATTATTATACATTAAAATATGATAATACTAGGCTTTCAGCCTCAGGGTAGCCTCAATCCCTTCTGTTCCACTGTCTCACTTTGACTTTGAGGTATTTAACATTCACCTCTCATACGTGCTGTAATTTTATTTTATTTTTTTCCTAGAGTTGGGATGAATATGCAATGTGGTTAAAAGTTAAGAAAATCCAGTTTGAATAACATATGCCTCATTTTAAAAAAAATCACACTGTGTTTCCCAAAGAAAAACACGAATAATATAATTTAGAGGGAAAATAAAATATCAAACTCAATTCATGAAACACCTGTTACATCTATAAAACCTAAAACAAAGAAACCAAACCAAGCAAACAAACAAAAGAAAGAATCAAAAGAAGAACATGTTATGTACTTAATCTCTATATCATTATCATTACATAACTTGGTACCTCATGCACCCACTGTGCATCAGTTTATGATTCTGGTTGCGAAAAAAAAAACCAAAAACAAAACACAGACAACCTCACGCACACACGCACTCACACACTCGCACTCACATTCAAATCAAATTCTCTTCAAAATCGAAGCAGCAGTGGCAGAAACGCGATGAAGAGGATCCAGGTGTGTGAGTGCACTCCCATTGCGCCGCCACTGCCGTCCTGAACTGCTCTTGGTCCTGACAGGATGGAAGACAGGGAAGGGAAAAAAAACAAAAATACAGTTTCACCATTAAGGATTCAATTTTCCTTTCTGTTTGTTCTACTAATCTATGTTCTACCTGCTGATGCTGGGTTAATACCTTTCTTGTACTTGCAATAGCAAAGACTTTAACACTGCAAATGACATAATCCTTGTGAGATGAGCAGTCGCACTTGCATCACTGGACAGTAAAGTGAATCTACCATCATCATCACATCATTTTCACTGAACATTCTACAAGAAAACTTGTCATGTCATGCCAGTGCTAGATTGAGGTAGCACTGTTATATGGAGCACCTCAAGGTTCTACCCTAGATGCTCTGCTGCTGACACCGTTGACAGCTCACACTTCTTTCCAAACGCAGCCAAATATGTCTCTTTCTGTCAATTACTAATTTTACTTATGCAACATATCTGGTTTTGTGAATGTCAGACTTATTCTTTATCTGATTCTTTTCATTAGTGAGCTTTAAGCTGCAAATTCTTGTTTTCAAAAGCAGATGTGACTGAAAGTGTGTATTAATGGCTGGTGGAAGCAGGTAAACCACAGACATGAAGCAATGTTTGGCCGCAGGAAAAACTTCCAGTCGGAGGCAGGAGGTGAACTCAGCACCTGTGTATGAGCGTGACCATCAGAATGATGGGGTCTGCAGCATCAAATGTTTTGGTAAAGTTTAAACAGATTAAAACTGGGCACAGCTCAGCATTTACTGTTTAAACGAAAATGTAATCTCTGTCACCGGGACGTTCTTAAAACCGAGACCTGTCTATAAAGCCAAAGGATTTTCTTCAAATAGTGTTATGACTTGCAGGTTTGCTTTTTTGTCAGCAGAAACTGGGAGTCAGCAAATGTATGTTGCCATTAATGTTTTAGCAAATACAGTTAAACATAAGAATTATAGGACACATATTGGATTAAAAGGTTTTTTTTTCTGAAATACAGTTACTTCTTTTGGTTAGTTTTAAAGCCCCAGTGTGTAACGTCTGTCACCAAAGCAAGGGAAGTGCTGCTTCCTCTAAAATGCCTAAAATAAATAGTCTAATACTGTATGTACTGTTGTATTGACATGTCATTACAAAAAGAGCCCTAAAACGCAATCAAATATATGACTAGTTTGTTTAGAATCAGCTGTTTGTCACAAATCATGTGACAGCAATGGTGCTCAGCTTCAATTCATCTGTATGAGACAGTGCAGTATAGCTAATTTATTGCATTCCAGTAGTTTGTTTATTCATTTTTATCATTTATCATTTTTGATCCCAGATTTTATCCTTTAATATTCACTTCCAGAGAACCCTAAAGTTCTGCCGTCTCACTTATATAATGTAGCTGTTATGCTTTCGCCTTCAGTTGTGATGTAAATGCATAACTTTGTGTCACCACATACTGTACATGAAAACGAAACTAATTTTTGTTTAGATTTAAAAGTTACACACTGCAGCTTTAAGAAAAAAATAACATTGTAATTGACTAGTAATGCATAACTTAGTCTTACAAACTTGTATTTAAATGGGAAGGTCCAATATGCACCAATATAAATGCTCAAAATATAACAGGGAACAAATTCTTCATAATATTTATAGATTTATAGAAGAGTCATAATGAAATGATGAGTGAGTGACGTTCAGAACGGCTTGACTGTGTATATTATGATTAGTATGTGTTCAAATAGGGTTTTTGTTTATCGTTTTCACAAGACAAGCACATTAATGACACCTTTTTTCAGAGATGAGGCACGTTCCTTGTACATGAACGCAGAGTATATGGATTGAGGACAAATCTGAACTTTTTACTTTGAAGCTTGTCACACAGTGAATACTCATTTCCTTTGGATTTCCACAAGTTCACCACAGTTCCTTTGGGGCATCTATCCAATTACTCTGTCACAGTGGATTATCCCTAATCCTGCATATGGCTAATTAGAATAATGACATTCACTCACCGACACAATCAAAGCCATTAATACATTTCTGTGCTGTTAATGGTGTGAGTTTGTTTACACGATGTTTGCGACCAGAAATGACGGATACACTCAATGATAGGATAGGTGAGGTTTTCTTCGCTCCAAACATTATAAAGGTAGTTCTACACTGACACTGACGAGAATAATCTACACCACAAATCTATTATCTACGATCTACACAGGCTATTTGCAGATACAAGAAACATGTCGCCGTGCGGAGTTTCTGCAGCTCTCTGTGTTTGTGTTCACTGTTTTGTTTTCTGTGCACACGTACTAAAGAAATACAACAACACACACACGGTCAGACGAGCACAAATGATGATGATGAGCGATAGCAAATACTTACATTGTCAGGAGCATGCAAAAATCAAAATGAGGCCAATGTCAAACACAGAGAGGCAGTTAGGTTTGCAAAGGACAAAGATGAAAAATGATTAGCAACACAGGCAACATTAACCATTTTCACAAAGATACAAGTATGGCCACACCACGGTGCTAACAAATCAATTCATAAAATGTAACGCCAAAATAAAAGAATCATTAAAGCAGTGTGGTTCTGATATGAGCCGAGAAATGATTTGTCTCCTCTCATCAAATAAAGAGGAAACAAATACAGTGACACTGCATCCCAACTTCCAGTTTGTGAAAATGGTAATGTTCGTCATGTCCCAGCATGCAGTTAATACATTCGATCCACAGCAGCTGAAGTGCATGCTGGTGAAGAATACTAACCTTGCAATAGTGTTGAGCTAGTGGGTTCAATTACCACTACACCAGGGGAAACAAATGAAACAGAGCAATATGTCGGAAACAGAACTGTAATACATCACTGGCAACACTTGTGAAAAGCATGAACATTGCTGCTATGCAGTTACATGCAAAAGTGTCAAGTCTGTGTCAATACCCTATTTTAATTCGATGAAGTGATCATCTGAAAGATGTTGTACGACCTGAGGTCAGGCTATAAGTTTTTATTTCTCAGTTGGAATGACCTTTGGAGTGTAGTAGTAGTGCAGCGATTAATGTTATTATTGCGTTAAATGTGAAACACTGATGTCATCAATGTTTGTGCAATTTTTTTTTTTTAAATTCAGCTTGGAAATCTTTGTACTTTCATTAAAATTAGGTGCATGAACTGTATGGTTGTTATATTTAAATCTACTACCAGACCTGTACTAACCTCTCCCCCCCTCCCAAAAAAAAGACATTCCCACACAACTTAACTTCTAGAATCACATTTTAATCAAAATTACACTTGTTTTTGACAAGTGTTAGAGGGGATGGTGGGTTTTGATGCTGTGACGTAACATGTTTTAACAATGTGGAACAATGTTTTTACACTATTACAAGGACATCCAGTTATGTTTTCAAGTACGATCTTTGTTCAAGGCCATCGTGCCTGAACCGCATTTACAACAAGGAAAGTAGCTCCACTATTTCCTCAAAATATCAAATGGGGCCAGGTTTATTATAAACACTATCAAGTAAGAAAATACGTACCTTACTATGCATAAAAGAAAAAGCAGTTTAGCTGTGTGGGAACATACAGTACTTGTTAGGAGGTACAGTATCTTTAGTGCTACACTGTGTGCAAAATACTTTATACTTTCTTTTTTACTATATGTGTGTGGCTGCAGCTGCTCCTCTTAACATTTATCTATGTGTGTTTCTAAAATCATGCCAAACCATTTTCATTCTTATATCTCAAGTAGGGAACCAGTAGGGAATCAGCCAGATTAATTGAATGTAATTAGATGCCACCAAAGAAAAGTGGCATACATTTCTCTTATGACATTCATGATTTGAACAGTATGTGCAGATTCACTCTGTGTGTGGTACAAATGACACATTTGTTTTAGCTATTAATGTATCATCTCCTCTAATAATTGATTCACACAATCGGATACTCGGCAGATAAAGTAGCATATTATGTTTTCCATTCCGTTAGGGCTATGACAAATGTAGCAGATGTGCTCACCATACAGGAGAAAGCTTGTGTTGGAGCTGCCCAGTTTGTTGATCGCAACGCAGGTGTAGTTGCCGTAGTCTCCATCAGACACATTAAAAAACGTCAGCTTCGAGAGCGATGGAGTGTTCACAATCTCCATGCCATCAAAGCCGTTGAAAATCCTAGAAAGGGAGAAAATGCAAACAAGCATGTCAATTACGTATTATTTTGTTATGTTTGTTTTTTATCATCTTGGCATCTGTGTGACTGGCAGCCGATCAATAATGATCTGTAGCTCAACAGTGGGCATGCAAATGCCTGCAAGCACAGAACGTCCAGGTAGAAGTCACCTTCTGTCATCTTTGTACCACTCAAAGTCTGCCTCAGGGACTGCATCAGCCTCGCACTCCAGCACTCCTCTTTGACCAAGGGTCACGCCAACATCTCTGCCCTCTGACACAGTTGGAGCATCTGTACACAGGAGGCACTGTGATCAGGACTACAAGGCAGCACAAGTCGAGTCAAGGAAATAAGGAGACGGCTCAGAGCATTTTCTTCTGCCTCAGCCGCAGTTTATTATCCATGGCTGTGATCTGATCCATGACCACATGTTAACAGGAATTATGGGGTCAAATTATGGACAGTATTTATCAAACTGGTGAGATTGCAGGGTGTCAGGATACAATAAGATGAAATTAACTTTTTTAATGGAATGCAATCCTTTCGCTTTCACCTGCAGCAAAGACTCTGTGGCTTATTAATCATAGATCCTTTTTTTTCCCGACTGTTTGAACAAAGCCGAGAAGTCTAGACCTAAATATAGAAAGTCTTATATTTCTCTGTTATATATTTTATTAAGGTCCTCGAGTGTCTGGTATTAGAATCGTTAACCTTCCTCTATGACCTCTCTTTCATTCAATTAACCTTGAATTTATCCATACATTTATTTATTTTTATTTTTCAATTGAATTTCTTAAGTACTAAACACTTTTGCATCTTTTTATATCTGTCCTGCTTTTGTTGGGTCTCTACTGTTTGATCGTTTTGACGCCATCCTGAGCTCTCTCACTGATCTCTGATTTAATTTTATTAACAAATCCCTCAGTGTTCTCTATAACTATGCAGCTCTACAGGTAAGTTTGGGATGCAATTGAAAATATTTTCATTACAGAATGATCTGCATCATTGTTGAATGTATTCAATATCGTTGTTTGGATTTTTATCTATATTATAAATTTTTTTGTAAACTTCTGATATTCGTATTCCTTATTTTATACATGCTGCTGTAATAAATGTTTCCCACTTTTGAACTAAATAAAGTACATCTAACTGTCTGCCTGTTTATCTTAGCAAATAAAATGTATAAAAACTATTTTTCTGTCAAATAAAGGCAGCATTTTGCTCGGGAAATTAAACATTGGTTCTCTGCTAAAAACAATTCAATCTAAAATACAGTTTAAATGAAAGGAGCTCACACTGAGGTAGACTGAATCTGAGCTCATCCCACATTTATCTAAGAAAAGCTTTCTGCAATTGGAGCCATTCCATTTGAATTTCAAATGCAAAAACAGATACTGCCTGGTATACAATCAATAATAAGAAGCCACAATTTATAATGAAACTCTATTTGTTTATTTACAATATGTAATTTATTATATATCATTCAATATATCATAATGATATTATGTCATAATTTAGATACATGTTGTAATTTATCACAATGATTATTATTATTAATGACTACATATACAAATATCTGAACAACAGTCCTTACATAGCCAGACAAGTAAACATACAGTATTTGCATAATACATAACAAATGAATATGGTGGTGAAAACAGTTGTATTGAATTCTCTCATTGACTAATGGTAATAAATGTATGCAAGGTGTTCCATAAATTCAGCAGTGGACTCACAGTTGACGGTGATGTCCACAGTCTGAACATCTGCGTCAATGTCATTGATGGCTGTGCATTCATACGTCCCAGCTCTCTGTCTGGAGATGGATAGGATTTCCAGGTACTCGTCATCTGATACCAGGTCCCCTGCTGAAGATCACACACAACACACACACAAACCGAGAATGGAGGTGGTCAGTCGGAGTTAATGCAATGACTCAACAGCTGTGGATCCTGATTGATGGTCTCACACTCTGCGTACCAAGCTGTGTGACCTCTGGGAAAGTCATTGTCATGCAGGTGCAGGGTAGAGGAAGGAGGAAGGTGTTGATTACGGACATTTGCTATAATTATAATTATTTGATTGCTGCCAATTCCACTGCAGCACTCTTTATTCATTATTTCTTGTGTCTTCCAT
>JAFBJR010000081.1:937587-954154 GCA_016785285.1 Brachirus orientalis | reverse complement strand
AAATGCACTACTATTCCTACAAACTTGTAATTACAAACCTGGATCCAAATTTAAAATTAAAAGACATGTTCAGGGGATTTAGAGTACTGTGTAAATGTCAAAACGTGTTTTTTATGTCTGTCAAATTCCGTGAACATTGGCATTTGATAGAAATGATGTGACTGAAAGTTGGTCTTATACATTAGGAAGCTTTCAATGTGTATGCAATGCTAAAGCATGTCTTAAATGAACCTGACATAATAAACAGCAGCATTTCCAACATGAAATAATAGGATACACACAGGTTTTAGCAATGACATAATGTTTCCCATATATTCTGGATGTGCTCCAATGAAGTGATAAAGAAACTGTTATACTGTATGATCATTAAAGCATTGCTAAAATAACAAACCTAATTCTGGCCAAAGACTTTTTGCACTGTACTGAATGCTCTGATTTACGTTGAAAATATCTGTTGCAGTTGATTTTAATGGGTTTATATGAAGGATCAGTCAAACATGATCATAACACTGATTCTGATAAACCAAGCATCTACCCCAATCAGGTCTTTTTTGTGGCTAAACCAAGTCACAGTACTTACTGACGCAAAACCTAACCTTATTCATAACCAGAAAATGGTAATCTTCACCATAATTCCAACAATGCTACCAAAGTTCCACCCTCAGTTGAAACATGTTGGTAAATGCTTGTGAGAAACATGAGCTCAAACATTAGACAACAACCAACTGCACAATTGTTCTGGTGCTCAAAAGAAAAGAAAAGTGTGTTTTTGGTATTAAAAAAAAAGGTTTCGCTCTGACTACAACACAGACTTCTATGATCTAAGCAACATCAGTCACGGATGCTGTTAAGTCTGGTAGCCATCCTGACAGGAAAATTTCACACATCTACACGTGTCAAAACTTACACCAGTAAATATCATGACATGTGCCCAATTCCGTGTCCATCTCCAATGAGCCTCTCTTGTTTCCTTCAACACTGACAAAGATGGGTTCTTGGGCTGCCTGACATTCTTCTGGGGATGTTACAACGCTTGGTGATTAGTGCTTTGTTCTGGCCTTGTTCATCTGTTGTAACTTTCCTACTCTCATCTTCTTTGTGTGTCTCTCAAGACTGCAAGTATGCCAGGACAACTGCAGTGATATGAGAATATGAGAAGGGGGAGAGGGGAGCCAGACACGCTACTTCTTTTTCCATCAATCTGATACACTTGACAGAGTCACTTAATACAGCACTCAAAGTAAAGTACAAAAGGCATAATTGACTTCAAGTCTCCTCCCAAGATGCTGCTAGGAGACAGTAATATATTGCACATGGATTCACTTTGCTAGGTTTAGGCATGTTGCTGAATTGCACCTGGGAAAGTTGTTAAGGAGAGAAAACCCTCAGTGACACACTGATCACCTGACGAGGAGGACAGGAGGACTTGTATAGGTGCACAGATTCTACTATAGTCAATCCTTTTGTTCTTGGCTTTGTCTCACCAGAAGCAGCATTCTGCCAATAGAGACCACAGTGTCAGTTAAAGAGACACTGTAATCCTCTGAGGAGAATTAATCAAGACAAGGCTGTCAGCTGATGTACGTTCTCAGAATATTCACATCAAGCCTCTCTGTTTTATGGCTGCAAGCAGCATAAACAGCTGTCCGCCAGATTGACATGTGGAATCAATGTTTCTTCATAAGTCTCATGCATGTTTACCAGTGGTGAGCCTGCTATTGTGGATATAAATAAAATAATCTTTTCACTGCTGATGCTCAAAGCCTCAGGGTTTCCAGACGTGTGTTGTGCAACAGCAGTAAGAGTAAAAACTAAATAACATAATGTAAAGCTTTGCCTCTGTACATTCTGTAAACACCATCACACCATCTCTAACGGCTGCTGCATAATCATCAACCAAATGTTGCCAACCAAATGAGAGTTTTAGTGAACCAAGGTTTGAGTGAATGGTCAATTATTTGGGGAAAGGGGGGGGGATCAACCAGAAACATGGCGCAGTCTTCATGAAAAACAATCTGCCATTGTTTTTATGTGCATTTGCTCTGAGGCGATGACCTCCCTGTCAAACACACAATGGTCCTTCACCTTCACCATCATCCAGGATTAGCCTTTTTCACATAAAGTCTGAGGTCCAGAAACGAGGACTCACTTTCCCAATATCTGGGACATCCAGGTGAATGGTGGATTACTTGAACATGCAAGAGGCAGATACTTGCACAATCTGTACTCAAATGGGCTTGGACATTGTTCAGACATTTCTCTATGGAGCTGGCAGGCATGGTTCAAGAAAAAAAAAAAAAGACTGTAGTGAGGACAAAATGTGTGTTTGTAAGACCCCATTTGTATTAAATCTCAGTGAGGCTGAAGCGCTTACGAACTAACCATGTTTTTTGCATTTGTAGAAAATTAAGTAAGGTATTATTATTTTGTTGGTTTGTCTTGTGGCCACCGCTCTGAGCCTCTTTGTGTGCTGTTGTTTCCGGTCTGACTGGCGGTCCACCGTTTGCAAGTGAAGCCAGTGAAAGTAGACATATAAGCAGACATATAAGAGAGGACAAATGTTGTCATGACAGAAACAAAGACTTCACAGGGAACTTCAGCTACTATTGTCCATCACTATCCAAGATGTGAGAAAAGCACAAAGAACTAATTTAGCATTTTCTTATTTTACTGGCCATGTGTTCACAGAGAACAAGAAAATAGATGACAGCGCTGATATTTTGCATTTTGTTCAATTTTCTATCTGGAGTATTTTCTGTAACTATACAATTGGAGGAGGAGGTCAAAAGTCATTCCTGAGCCTTTGTGGGAGATTGCTGAATTTGTGAGTAAGTCTTTAGTGAGATAGCAATGTGTCCTGCACTGCCACTAAGGTGACAAGGCAGGACACTGGGGAGACCACACACAAGAAGTTAGCGAGGAGAGAAATGCAAAGAGAGTGGGGAAATCTCAGGAGATTCTTGAGGAGGAACACATATCCTAGCTGTGCCCCTGAAATCCCATCCTCAAACTCAGGGCAAAGAAGAAAATGGGGTGGAAAAATGAAAAAAAAAAAAAAAAAAAAAGAGAAGGGGGGCATCTTGACAGGAGAGTCGATGCTTGAGGGATATTAGCTTTCAAAGAGGGGGAGCAGGGGAATAAGGTAGGATTTAAATGGACAAAACCAAACTTGGGGGAGGAGGAGAAGAAGAAATCATAGCAGAATAGCAGGGAAAGAGCTGTCAAAATAAACAGAAGCGCACACGTGGGAACAGAGATGCTATACAATTATTGTCTTTGGGGAAAACTAGTTGGAGTGAAATGAGTTAAAAGATGAAGCAACAAAGTCAGAAGCAGAGGGAAGGAACACTGGGACAGGAAGTAGTTGTTGCATCTTGCATCTTAATGCTAATTTACATCCCATTGCTGAACAACAGGAATGCATTGTGGCAATAATTCACTGACAACAGCATTACCTCACAAGCAGGGAGGATCGGGGAGTTCTGGCTCCTGATATGATAACTGGACTTGATCAGTGGTTTCACAGTGAATGCATTTGCAGTGTGTGATGGCTGCAGCACTGACTGGTTGAGTCTGGTGCAGCTCTGTTCATTCACACAGTCTGCTGTGGAGCTTCTGCTGTGTTATACTTTTGAAAATCATAAAAAACATGTTTATATATTCCCTAAAGGCCAGGACATATTGGTAAAAAAAGCAAGGCATCCGTAAGGCCTGCAAATATTTAACAATGATGTTTGAAACAAAAAGGGAATAGAATCAGGGATCTGAAACACTACAGTGCTTACAGAAATGTGTTTGTGATATACTGCGTGTGACATATACAGATGCTGAATCTGTCGAGAAATATCATATTCACTGTCTATTTTGCAGTGAAACGTGCATGTAAAAAATAGCCGTCAACAGGTCTGTCTCCATAAAGAGTTATGTGGCTCACTCACATCCAGTGAACCCGGTCTTACTGTCAGGCCACTGAGACTGAGAGACACATTTAAAGTTAGTTGTACAAATTAAGCTTTGATCTGTGCCTCTTTTGCCACAGCCATGCAACATCATAGCTATTTTTCCATCAATTATTACCTTTTGGCGTATGGAATTTCTAAATGTGCCAGGCTGCCTTTGAAGTGTTAGCCTCCATGAAGGAAAAACATAAAAGGGATGAGCAGAAAAGGAACCATAGCTTCACACTATGGCTTGGGGTTGTACATATTACAATAAGGCAGCTCTATGTCTATTAAAGAGGGTTTGCCAGCAAAGCGAATCTGTTGTGACAGTACAGCTTAGATATGACCCTACAATAGCATGCATACTTACGAGAGTACAAAGAATATGAAAAACATGGCTGCCTCTAATCTCTCTGGCCACAAGCCCTTTTGTATCTAGGTTATCGTATAGAGAAAGCAGCAGTGTGAGAGAGGGATACAGTATTTGAAGTGCAAAGAAATGTACTGTTTTATACAGTTACTGCATATTTGAATTTGAAAGGGCACCTACTGAAGAATACACTCACCCTTAGGTAAGAACATTTTTCAGTGCACAGCATTACATTTAAGAAGTACTGACAACTCAGTCCATTTAGTTGAGTTCCCAAAAATAGCATAAGACTGATCTATAAATCACTTATGTCACAAAAACAAATACTAGAAGCTGTATTTGCATTATTCTTTAAGGGTTAGCAGCTATCAGAATTGAGGTAGTAGGTTTCTAAATCTCCCCCACAGCATCAGTCAACTTTATCTAGAATTAGATAAAAATAAAATAAAATAACTATGTAATAAAAAAAAATTACAAACCTGTTTCCCAAAAATTACATTCCCACATAACTTAACTTTGTTTCTAACATATCACCAATAATGACTTTTTAAGCAAGAGGAGTAACAATAGATTTACAGATCAAGAAATGTCAGATGATTTGTTACCTTGTTCTGTCATTGGTGTGTATTTAAAGCTGTGACACTCTGAGAATGAACAAAAGCAGAGGGGGAAAAATAAACCTAGCCAAAACAAAAGACATAAAATCACATTTCTATCTGTTTCTAAATTCATTAGAATTTTAGCCCAAAGTGCCACAAGGGATTGTAACAAAATCATGTTGAATGCAGGATTCTGGACATTTCATTAAGTAAAGTAATTTTGATTGATACAAATATATTCCTTTCACAACTGAAAAGGCAGACTAGGTTACTTTGTGGTTGGAGCTTCTGGGGAACAGACATAATGTCAATGATAATATCAAGTGAGTGTTTATTTTCTCCTTAAGTACATACAAATGAGTTAACCACCACCTTCTGAAAGAACTGGCTCTTTGTGTTCATGGTCCATCAGTACAAGTGGTAAGTTTGCACCCTGACAAGGTTGTTCATTCAAGCAAGCTGAGGCTTTCAGCAGCCCTTGAAAACTCACCTGTACTAAGTGTACACTGGAGTACCATGTGAGCTGTAGTTTTAAATTCTAATTGCATATAGTCCCTTTAAGTCTTTGGAGAAAAAAAAAACTGGGCAAGCAGCAGGGTTCACCCAGGACAAGTCACCAATATAAAGAGACAAACAACTATTCATGCCTACAGTCACGTTTTAGTGTTGAAATTAACCAAACCACAATCTGCATGTCTCTGTGGACAGTGAGAGGAAGTTGCAGGCTCATGTGCTGAACAACAATCAGCAAATGAGCCATGAAAAAATCTGAAATATATTGCCTGAAATAATTATCTGCCTCCCCCCAATTTAAAAAAATAAAAAATAAAAAAAATTTAACCTTTCGATTCCATCATCTTCAATTGAAACGTTCTTGGCAATCAGGCCTGTGTAAATCAGAATAACTTCCATTGCACCCATAGAATCCAGTCTTATGCATGCTCTTGTGCAATGGGGCATCAGTCGGCCACCTGGCCTGATAAACTTTGCAGTCAGGATGCACAGTCTGTGGAAAACACAACGGATCACATCTGATCCACCACAAGCCCCCTAAAGCCATCTATCTATCAAAGGTGAGGGGGAGATGGGTCACGGCTGTGTGAGAGCCCCTGCCTCAGCTTGAAATCATCAGTCTTCACACACGGACGCGGACACATGCATGTGCATGTGTGCGGGATCTTTATTTATTTATTTCAGTCTTTTTCAGCGCCCCAGAGTGCTTGAAATAGCAGGGCATGCACACAATGGCCCTGGGCTGGAGCTGAGTTTCTCTGCAGCAGGGAGATACTGGAACATAAGTTTGGACTTCTGCAAGTACTGGGACATTTTCTGCTCTGGTGCCCTCTCTCGCTCTCTCTCTGAGGCACAGTGACAATTGTGTGTTCAAGGCTCCTTATTAAGTCTTCAGCTGAATACTGGACATGAAACTGACAAGGATAATGTGACCAAAGAATAACGAGTGGATTTCAGCTGCAAGTAAACAACTGAGGAGAAAAGTTATCTCAAACCACAGACTATAAAAAATGGAAGGTCTTCTGGTTGGCCAAGTTTGTTGAAGCTACACATTATGTAAGAATATACCACCAAATCACTAGGGGGGACTGCCATTGTTGCAAAAATAAACATTTGAGTGAAAAATAAGTATATTTCTCAGTTGATTTACAATGTCAGTACACATTTTCTTGACGAGTTAATGGTCCCAATCACTTATTTAAAGGTGACATAGAATGGTCTTTTTGAACCAAAAATCAAGATTGCTGATGTCTACTTATATATATATATATATATCATTTAATATATATATGGTCAAAAACCTCATAGTCTCTTCAGATTAAGCCAGTTTATTGCTGCTCTCTGCCAGCCCTTGAACAGGCACTAATGCCTGCCCCTCCAGATCACTGAGTTTCATGTGATTGGCCAGCTACCAGCTGACTGACTGCTCTGTGGTGCTTCTTCTTCTTCTTTGATTTTCCAGTGAATGTCCTGTTTAAAGTTGTCTTCGATAGCACATGATTTCAACTTTGCAAATTATATATATTATTTATACTTTTATATATATATATAATTATTATTTATACTTAGTAATTATTGCTTAAGTATAGCACATAAGTGGACCCCAGTGTAAATGACAGTATCCATTAGGTGCCTGGTTGCAGGTGGCATCTGTGAACTCACTTTTTTGGAACTGGTCAAATTAAGAATTCTGATTCAGTTGCCACTTGTCTTATATACGAGGACAATCAAAGACAGCTTCTCAAGGCAACTCTACTATTCACATTTGTCATTCCACACTAAAATGAAAGCCAATTCACGTCTCCAAACTGACGTTTTGTTGGTGCCTATGAATAAAAACAGATAAAGGAGATAAACATAAGCAAGCAGTCACGGCATGTAGTTTGATCATGGAGAGTGGAGAGATGAGCACAGAATAGAGGACATCTTAGAGTGGGGCTGCTGCTCTGAAGAAAATAGATTGTTTTACATTCAGATCCTCAATGAGGTTGGTGTTGCATAAAAGCGTCATGGAATATCCCCCCCCCCCACACACACATACACACGCAGACACACACACACACACACATTCCAACAGCTTTCTCACAGAGTACACTTGCACAGTAGAGATCAGGGTCTGTGATCTGAAGTGGTTGTATAAAAGATTAGTTTTAAGGCTTTTACTTTATTGGACAGCACACACCATGAAAAGACATGAAAGATGAGAGAGAGAGATAGAGAGAGAGAGAGAGAATGATTTAAATTAAACCACTGATATCAAAGCCCAGGGATGGTAAGTCACTATGGCACCCATTATAATTATTGGTGCTTCTAGTTCACATTCATCACACATTCCCCAAACTTCTATACCAAAAAAGACCACCTATAGAGGGTATATGATTTTTTTTTGTACAAGATATGAACATTATTACTATTTTGATAATCAATTCCCCCAAGCAGCATTTTCTGACATTGCATGGACCAAACAAGTATTAATTTATTAATCTAGACAATAATCGACAGAATAAAGGATTAAGAAAATAATCATTAGTTGCAGTCCTAATGGAATGCAGTCCTAATGGAATGCCATGGTTGCAGAAGTCTCTTAAGTTTTGTTGTTGATGGTCCGATGGCCAAAGGGAATATCAAAGCTGTACAATGGTGATATGGCGATATTTTTGCTCAAGGTCATCATACTGTTAGACTATAGCCTAGAATATACCCTGGTCTCAACTGTAACTAAAGTTATTTGTGTCCATTTGTGAAAAAGGTAGCATCATTCTCATTTCCTTAAATGTGCCACTATTAGGTTGATTTGCACATAATGTTGGTTCAAAAGCATAAGCATGCAGGTATCTGTGGTTTGCAGAAACATACAATAACAACATGTGTGTCACTGGTCACTGTGTTGACGTTTCAGCACAGCATGGAGGACTGAAATAAAACTGTGTAATTTGGATCGTTGGTGACTCAGGTTCCAAGTCCCAGTTCAAAATGTATTTATAGGCAATTATAATAGACTGCACCTTTATGAGGCCCGAGGAAAAAAAAAAACAGCTCTGTTGTTCAGAGCAGGAAGTTAAGGCAGCAATGAAACGAGCTGTTGGATCCAGTTAATGAGATTTCACAGCAATAGTTCCCAGAGATAGGCAAGTGGTTCAGTCCCACGCCTCAGAAACACGTGCTCTCCCAGGCCCTGGGCCGTGGCACGGCAATCAACTCTATCAGACCTTTTCTCCCCACTGTCTAGGTCACTAATTCACTATGCACCTAATTAAGACAAAAAATTACAAAGCTATTGATTGGCTTTTCAAGAGTAAACACTAATTAAACAACTTTTCCCAATTATACTTTTTTTTTCATTAGTCATTATGCTGTAATAAATGAGTCATTTTCACCAGACTATTTTTAATAACAGTGAGAGACACTGCTCTCTAATGGCTACACAAACTCTCCAACACACTTGGAAGAGAACTTCATATTCATATATATATATAATATATATATATATATATGACAGTCAATAGACTTGGCCAGCAGGTCACTGAAATCACTGATCCACTTTTGTTTAGGTCCTTAAGAAATAAGTTTCAGTCAAAGTTCACTCAACCTCCTTCCTACACGCAGAGAAGAAAGTGTGTTATTACAGAATAATTGACAGAGAGTTGAGTTATAAGGACAGATTCATTGGACTCATCACAAGGCCACTGTCCATGGCTTTAAACAATTGCCTTCAAAATAATTGCAACTAGTATTACTGGCCAATTTCAGTTTACTTTTTTTTTTGGACTCATATAAACAATAGCTTCAAGATGCTGAATAATTTTATGCAAGCACTATGAGCTTGACCTTTGGTTAACAATATAAAAGTAGTTCATCTGTTAGTCCAAATTAACATTTGTGCAGACTCTGTAAGGATGATCCCTAGGATTCTTAGACTAACTGCGTATACCTTAACTAGTCCTAATGACCACCCAAATCACAGTTAACATCTGTTCAAACACACTTCCACAGTATCTTATGCTGTTGTGATTCAGTCACACATCCCACTCAATCTGCTGGCATAGCCATCAGGGGCAATTTGGGACTCAGTGTCTCACCCATGGACACTAAAAAGAACTGAGAACTACTGCCCTCTAATTAGTGGGCAACCCATTCCGCTTCCTGAGCCAGCACTGCCTCAGGAAACACTGAAAAGTATATAAAAAATATATATTTTCCATTCATTACCAAACTAGAGCAGGTCAGAGAACATGAGCTGAGAAGACGGTCCTTCAATGCACAGAAGCTGAAACAATGTGACCACAATTGTTGCAGACACTTCTGATCCCCAACACAACCCTGTCTAACTGGGATCAGATCATCCAACAAGAGCAACATTTAAACTTTTCAAAAGGTCAGTGGTGGTCACTCATCTGGGTCTAAGCTGACTAACTGCTGTGGCTCAGTAGTGTGGGTTATCGTCTAAACAGAAAGTCAGAGGTTCAAATCCCTGGCTCAACTATGTTAGGGTTGCAAATTGACCTTAGGCATGGTACTGAACCTCATGTTGCTCCTAATTGCTATACCTGCAGTGTTTAAATGGCTTTGGACCTGATTTAGAGACCTGCACCCATGCTGATTTTCTACTACACATCTACAAGTGAAATAGGCCTTATTCAGATTTTCCTCATCCGTAATGTTATGACTATATCAGGAAGTTGACCATGCGTCTGCAGGTATATCTGCATCCCATGCATCACCAGTATGAATTATGTGTGATAATGTGATGTGATAATGCGCATCTGAATGGGTGAATGGCAAAACTGTAGAGTTGGTCTAGTCCATTCTTACAGTTGCTGTATGAGTATACAAAAGAATGTGGTAATAACACACACAAACATTTTACAATGCATCAAACGGTAAGATCAATAACACACTGAACCCTAACACCAAAGCACACCAGTAGTTAATCAGGTTGCTTGTGTCAGGCAGCCACTGATGCCCTTTAGCAGAAATTCTCTGCACCTAGACTTAGCAATATTATCCAACACGCTCACATGTAGTGATTTACAATGCTGGTCTATCTTAACTCACCACAGACTCGATGCCATGGCCACCAATACCTTCAAATTGGCACATTCCCAGCATGAGCTGTGGCTGTTGCTATGCTGAAGGAGAGAAAAGACAGCAATGTTGAGCTGACAATCTCTCTAAGTCAAAACATGGCTGACTCAAATTTGTGGGTTCTTGTTCCAACAGATCAGTTCGACTCCACTGATTCTGACTCTAAGAACAACAACAACAAAGGAAAATAGAGTATTTGGAGCTATAGAACAGTCACCTACTGGTCATGGTAGCAACTGAGATGATCTCTGGGCTCCACAGAGAGTCTATGTAAAGAGCAGAGGCAGTTGCTGTCACATTTGTTCATAATGAATAAAGAGACTGTTGTCACTGAACTCATCCTGGGCTGCTGGGGAGGGGGCTAGAGATAATATGGTTACTAACTAGCCTTTTTCTTTGAAGCTTGCCCTTCAAAATAGTGCACATGTGTGGGAATTTGAAATCATAACAAATACTGCAGGAGAAACTAGGTCACATTGTTTCACCTCCACAGAACTTTTTTTTTCTTTTTCTTCTGGCGAGGCCTTGAAATATTGCAATGTTTTCTTGATGTGACAGCACAATGAGCAGGTGTCTTCACCGTTTTATGCTGTAAGCCCAGGACTGAGGATCCTCAGTCTATTGGGAGAAGCAGCAGTTAGTGGTTTATCCCTGGTTTAGGGGACAATTCACAGAAATAGCTGGTTATGTGTTGCAGGCTGCTTCTTTTTTTGGCACAGAAAGATAAGAGTTATGAAACAGCATAGAGGATTTAAAACTGAGGATGTCATATGCTGGTGGGAAGAAGATAAATGTTCACCCAGGACTTTATGATAGAGCACCGGACTGTATTTAAATGGAGTGTATTGCTGTAGTCACAGGACCACACGATTGGCTTATAAGATTGTTTAATTCTCTCTAATGCTATTAACTGAACCCTTTGATGAGCTGTCATCAAACTTGTACAGACATTAATGGCATCCAATGGATGAATCCTGATGTACATAGTAATATCCTGATTTTTCTTCAGCGGGGTGGGGAAAGATTTGCAGACTTCTACATATATGATGTTATCTTACTGTCCTGTATGCATACATTTTTTCTATATACTGTAGTTCTATACAATAGTAACACCTATGGAAGTATCAGCCTTTTGTGTGGTTAGTGTTCTCTGCTGCTATTTTCTTTTCAAACTTCACATATCGTGAATGAAGATTTGCACTTGTAGCAGCAAGTGGCAACTAATATCATCCAGACGCAGACGTCACCTGCAGTCAGGCACTTACTTGAAAATAATAGCTGTCAATCACACTGGAGTCTTGCTTTAATGTCCATTTTCCACCGAATGGGAAGATAATTGACCAAACTGACATGAGCTGCAGACCTCAAACAAATGACTGAAACCATGAACTTATCAGGATAATCTTTACTGTCATTAAAAAAATCAAGTGAGAAATAGGCAAATTTTCGAATAGACTTCCATTCAAACAGAGCTCTTTTTTCTTTGCAGGTGGTGGAGATGCTCCCTGATGGCCATACAATATATTCTTACTTCCTGATTAGCTTCACCCAACAAAGTGGAAGACAACAGTACATCCATATAATGTCTATGGTAGGAATCAGATGAATTATTTATTGAAAAGGAAAGAAGGAAAACTAGTCCAACAGCACTGACAGTTATTAGACAAACAATTATTGTCTTTTCTCGATGGTCATCACCTCAAAGATCACAGGTCAGTGACACAATTGTTGTAATAAAATATTAATTTCCTCATCCCTGCTTCAACAACAAGGACAGTACAGATTAAAAGCCCAAATGTTCTGGCTTTTAAATGTAGTTCATTATCGATGAAGGCATCTCGTCTGATTAAGTGAAGCTTTGACACACAAATAGCAGCTAACACTTGGTTCCCTTCTATCTTCACAGGGAAATAATAGAATAGATTCTCTGAGCATATACAATACAGCTAACCTGATTTTGGACTCACTTGTCTCTGCATAATGCTCTTAATGTCCTCTACATTAATCCTGTCATTCAAAGTGTCTCCACAACATTTACATCCATCCAATTATCCTAATTAATTAGTCCAATTACAACAGGGCCAGTTTATTTTCCTGTGAATAATTACGTTGTAATGATGATCTGAAAACAGGTAATGGGTAAATAAGTGAAGCGAGAAATCCACCAGGGTCAAACAAAGTCAAAGATGAGGCGATAAACACAGGGGTGATGGGAAAAGAGAGCGAGGCAGACAAAAGGATAGTGGGGAAATAAAGCAGGCAGCAAAGGAAACCAGAAACACCATATCATGTAATGTATTTATTTAGAGACAAACAAGTTACCTGAGGAGGAGATGAGCTTCCAACTAATGGAAGGCTCTGGTTTACCATTGGCTTGACACATGAGGGTGACGTTGGAGCCTTCATTCACCACAATATCTCTCGATAGGTTGATGATTTTTGGGGGTACTGTGAAAGAAAAAATGAAGACAAAAAAAGTGTGGAGTTTAGGAGCAGAAAGGAAAATTTTAACATTTTGTCTCTACATAGGACAATAACAATAACAGTTTTATTATATAAACCAAAACCTGCATTTCAAGGTTGGATTATTTGCACACACCCTTAAGGTAATGTGAGAATAAACTGCAATGTAGTGCAAGCATATCATCTCCTAATATTAACATATATGCCTCTCTGGGCTCCATTTTACACACAAAGCATGATACAAAGCCCAACACTAATGCGTGCTATTTTCTGACCAACACAGTTGTTTAAATGGCAAATTGTAGAATAAGAGTTAACAATTTCTTCATAGGATTGGTAATGTATATGGTTTTGTGTGATGTGTAGAGTCATAAGCATTCAATTTTTTTAATGTTTCATTCACATAAACTTAAGTGTCCGTCACATTAATTTATGTAGAAATCCCCCTTCCTTCCCCCACTGACAAATGCAAAAGAGTTTCAGACCTATAAAGCAACAAATGAGCAACAAAATAGAGGAAATAGAGGACTTCAATTCACATAAATATTTTGCCGCACATATTAATGAAAGGAAATTGTGTTTACTTGAAAATTTAACGGCTATCATTTTAACTTTACTCTGCTTCCTGAGAGAAAGTTTTGATGATTATGGATAAGTAAAGATGTTATACTGAGCTTTCAGTGCAGCGGGCACACAGAGAGTGGGATACAGTATGTTCTTTCCTGTCTTACTCCAGTGAAAATGAAGTCCATGAATGGTTAAACAGGACTACTTGTCATTCATGGCTGGTTACCATGAAGCTCTGTGGTTTGCAAAGGCTTTCTAGGGAGCAGGGGTGAAAGAAAGGGGGAAAGTCTACCACATGCAGACTTATGTGGAATTAGGACATGGTAGCATGGTAAAGACACTCAGAGCAGAGTACAACACTGAGTGGCAACTGTATTGGAATAATTATGTGAATAGTTTTGTGAAAACTATTCACATAGTTTTCACAATGACTGTTACTACAACATGCCACTTCACGAACCAAGGGTTAAGGCTGTGCATCACTTGCTACAAGCCAATTCTGCTAATAATGAGCAGCACAGTTGTCTGGTGCAGTTGTGAAAAGCTCCAAAATAACAACCCGACAATATCATTATACGATTCAGCTGTTTACCACACCATGAGTATTTACCACCAGTGCATCTAAGAGCATTGATACTCACAGGTGTGAGCCAGACCACCAATGAGACACCTCTCAAAATGTGTGCTAAAGGTACAGTGCACAGGATTTGGCAACATGTTGCAGCTGAATATCTCTCACCTCACCCTAATTATTGATGATATTTTCCTGATAACTTTTCAGCGTAATGTAGTGTAAATCTTCCCCCCTCTCTCTATGGATACTTCTTCTTCTTCACCGCAACTGCATACACTTGTTATTCTATACCTCCCACATTGGGCTCACCTGCACCTTAATAAAGGGAGTGGCACAGTTAGGATTCTATTTCTGGATTTCTTGAGTGCGTTTAATGAACCCGTTCAACTTGTCATTCAGCAGCAGGGCAAGGTACAGGGCAAGCTCCGTACAGTCTCAACATCACCCTCCTCAAGTTGTACTGTTCAGGGATCTAGGTGATGAGCTGCAGGTGCTTTGTGTGGCACCAGAGGACAAAGTCCCTCACCAGACTCCTATACTCCATCTCCCGCTCATCCCTGGTACTGCCCATGATGGCTGTGTCATCAGCAAGATATTGAACGTGGCCAGACCCATAGGCGTACAGGGTGAAGAGGAATGTCGTTCAACCTGACATACTGTGTCCTGTCTGTGACATAGCTGGTGGTCCAGGACTCCAGGCGTGGGTCCACTTACATCCTAGCCAATACTAAAGCTGAGGACTGGATGGTGATAACCTCTTAAGGAAGGGACAAAGCAAGCTGTACTTCGTTAAGCGGCTGTGATCCTTCAACATCTGCAGGAAACTGCTGTGAGTGTTCTATAAGTCAGTAATCACCAGCATCTTATTTTATGTAATGGTGTGCAGAGGGTGCAGTATGCCAAAGAGTGACTCCTCCAGGCTGGACAAGCAGACCGGCTCTGTGGTCACCGTGAATCATGACTCTCTGGTGGAAGTGGCAGAAAAGAGCACATTGAACAAACTGCTGGTCATCTTGGATGATGCCTGCCATCCTCCACACACACACACACTGTCATCAGTAACCAAAAAAGCTTGTTCAGTGACAGGCTGCTGCTCCAAAGGTGCAACACAACCAGACTGGAAAACTCCCCCAACTCCACAACTGTGGGAGGGAGCAGAGGGTTAAGACAGAAATGAAGTAACGCCTATCTACCATCCACACAACAAAAACTGAACACTGGCCTACTTGCTACATATCTTGCACATCCATTTCTATTGCTCTAGTTTTAAAGTTAATACTGTCTCTTTCTACCTCCTTGTGTGTCGTTAATGTTCGGTGACTTGTTTCCTGTTGATATTTTCAATTTTTCCCAATATACCCATTTATCCTGCTGCACTGAATCCCAAAAAGGAAGTTCCCAGCTGGGTTAATAAGGTTTCTATCTAATCTAATCCAATCTAATCTTCATTTCCCATAAGCCTGAAAGAAAGTTGTCCCCTCCTCCAATTGACAAACCCCAGATTTTATCAACATGTGAAGGTCACACATGCTTTTAGGAACAAAACCTGCTGCTCATACATGAGAGCAACATAACCAAACATCACAGAACACTGTTCAGATACAAGGAGAGATACGACTTCATCTAATCGATGTGTAATTTTAGCTTTAATAGGCCAAGCACCGCTTGTTAACGCTGACCTGAAATGTATGACATCTCAATCAGGTTTGAAGTTACAGTCTAAATATCAACAGCCACAAACCATAAAGAGTTACTAAATCATATCAGAACTACCTTAAAATTAGGAAGAATTGAAGGCCTTCATAAAGTTCATAAAGTAAAGCTTGTATTATTTTAGCTAAAGTATTAGCTCTCAGAGAGCAAAAATGTACGCCAGCAGCAGCAGCAGCTCATCCAGAATCTTCACTCCCACTAGAAAAGAGGGAATGATCATGCTGGGTCTTAAAACCCTTCACCAGCTTCCTGTGTGTTTCCAAAGACTTTAATTTTTTACTTTTGATGCATTACGCTGTTAGCTCATTTACATTAGGTCTAAAACAGTATAATTTGCTGTTGTGTCACAATAAATTACATATCTAACCACTTAGTAATCTTTATCTATTACGTTCCTTCTTTTTAAACCTCAGTAAAGCACTTTGAATCTGGAGGGTGCTATATTAAAAAAAAAAAACCTGCCTATCTATATAAAGGTAACCTAGAACTTTTTGCCTCTGGAAGGTTTAAAATATGCTGAGGCTGCTCATTTTTCTTTTAATATGAAGAAAGGGAACAATGGCATAAAAAAGAACTGGGGTGAGGCACAAAATCAAGATGCAAGATGCATTTATATACTCAGCTTATATGAATGGGAAATTGACACTGTTGGTAGTAAATGTAAATATTGGTATGTGCCCAATTTACCAACATGACTTTATTCTTTCAATATGCCATAGAAGTTCAACACTGTCAAATCCAA